>CM040971.1:18676659-18698410 GCA_022985045.1 Macadamia tetraphylla | reverse complement strand
AACAAAACTTTCTTGATAAAAAAGCTTGTGAACTCGAAGTAAAAAGAAGGACGCCCATTTGTAGAACATTTGAATGAGACACAAAGCATTGAGAATTAGATGTCGTCCATGAAGATAGTGTTTGATGGTAAGTTACAGGTCTTGTTACTTCTCAATTTGTTACCCAATAAGTGGGAAACATTGATGGTGTCTCTTTGCAGTTTTGCACAAGATGGGGTGCTCTTAGTGAGTTAACTAACATGAAGCCTATTAAATGAAGAGATAGGAAGAACATTTTGGGACTTGCCCTCCCCTCAACAAGTAGCACTTATGATAGAAACTGGGGAAAAAAACAAGGAGATTACATCCCACTATTACCAAAAAAAAAAAAAAAAAGGCATATATGAGAAAAGAGTGCATGAAGCTCAAAAGAGATTCAAAGAAAGAGAAAAAGGATGAGGATAAGACAAATGAAAATGGTTCCATCATTGCCATCTACTCTGACGATGATACTATTTAGATCTTGTTACGACACCTCAACACTGGGGTGTTGATACTGATGACCTCATTGATCTTGTTCCAAATCCTCCTCCATGGCACATACTGACAGGGGAGATGTACAACAAGATAAGATGCAGATGGTGATGATGGCGTGGATGATACCCTATACAAAGTTGATGATTATTGAAGCCATGTAAGAGGAGTAACTTGTGAGGGTAGCAGGAAATGGACTTATGCATGTCGATTCCATCCTCTCTCCTCTCTTCCATCTCTTTCATGAGAGGGAGGGGGTGTGTTGTAATGCCCCGCTTCTTAAACCCGGTCTGATTAAGCGGTTGAACCGGTTTAACCATGCAGGAACCGAGCCAGAGGAAATTAGAGCAGGTTCCTTATGGGCTATGATGGCACGGGTGACCTTAAACACCGCTGGCCCGACAAGTCCGAGCCGATGCGGAGAAGAGCGGAGTGCCCAAACCGTATCGTGCACCTACCATAAGGCTATGTACGGATAAAACAGGTATTATATCCATATTTTAAGGTATATCGTATGCTACATCGTATGCAGGGTGGGGTTGACGAGGTCGAACCGGTCAAATCCCAAGTTTTGGCTCTCGGTGGGTAGGCGGTGGGTACACCCACCCACCAGTGACCCATCCAAGACTATTCACTTAATTAGGAAGGGTATATAAGGCTTTATGATTTTCTTTCTTTCCATTTATTACCCTCGTGCGTTGGTGAGAAAAGTAAAGGAGAGAGAAAAAGAGGGAAGAAGAAAGGAAGAGAAGGAAGAGGAAGAAAGGGGATTTCAGCGCCGAGCTCGGTCTTCCCATTCCGGTGCGGAGAGTGATCTTCAACTCTAGATCTACAGTTGGAGGTAAGAAAAGTTGGGTTTTGTGAACATTCACCTTACCCAAGCTTTAAACCCTTGATTCGAGTATGGTTTCTTGAGATCTTGTAAATACCCTTTGAAATGAGGAATCTAAGGTTTAATAGATGATTTATGTGTTGATCTTGAAGGATTTGAAGAGATATTGACATGATAGAAGAAGCATTGTGAGTTTGAAGTGATTTGAAGGGTTTGAAGTCATTCTTGAGCAAAGAAGGTAAGATGGTTTCCCTCACTTGAATCTAACCTAGATCTAGGTTAGAACCATCCTATAGGACCTTGAGGGTGTGAAGAATGGGTGGGAAAAAGCCCCATTTGATTCCCCAAAGAATGGAGAAAATGGGGAAGAAACAGTGTCTTTTCCGCCAAGACCGTGGGTAAACCGGTGGGCTCCTACCCTTGTGGGTACCCACCGAGAAGACAAGGGGTCCCTGCCCAACGTGGGTACCACCAGGGTACAACACGGGGTACCCGCCGTCTAAACCGATGGGTAAAACCGGTGGGTAGATAGCCACGTCGACCCACCCGAGTGGCCCGAAGGTGATCCTTATATCCGTCGAACCCAAATCGGACGGTGACCTTCTTTTGACGTTCTAAACACGATTTTGACATCGGATTTCATTAATTTTGATCCTAAAATGGTGAAGTACTAACCTCGCTCAATTATGTTAGGTTCACCAAATCCTACCCGATTCGCACCGGATCTCACCCGTGCACAGGGAATCCTTAGCCTCAGTAAGTGGGAGAGGACGTTTGGCCTTGTTTCAAGGCATTTGTTTGGCATTCATTTAATTATATCTAATCTAGCCATGTCATCATGAATATGCTATATAGATTAGTCATTCCACACATTGATGTGCATATGTGCTATGTTTACTTTTCAAATGCCAATTGAATGAGATGTTTATATGTTGAATGTGGACATCATGGTGCATAATGCATTGATAGACTAGATGCGATGGTTGGCTTGGAAGCGAATGTATTGGTGGCCCGTGGAATGGGACACGGAGGCACTATTGATCGTACTATTGTCATATAGGAGCATGCGGTATTAGGATTCTCACCATCCGTGCTCGACCCTTCCCAATAGGGGTTAAGGTGTTGGGTTGCCATTTGGGGGAAGCAGGGTCGCGATTGTCGGACACTTGTGGCGGTTAGGCATTACGCCGGAGTCATGTAGGAACATCGAACCCGGTGGTACATTCAAGAGGGCCAATCGTCGCTTTTAAATTCTTGAGTCGAGCACCTTTATTTTCGTCATTTACATTTCTTGAGACGGTGGCGGCATTATCTTTACTTTTCCGAGTACTCATGGTGGGCCTTCTCCGACAGCCCTATGGGCGTATGGGGAGGGAGTTCATCTGCACGGAGTATCGCCGCCTTGTGGTTGTAGTAGCACTAAAACCAAGGACTTAGTAATGTTGCTTAGGTGGATGTGATTTAAAATGTATAGCATGGCATGTAGTGCATATGATGTGTTGTGATGTGTGGATCGTGTGGTCCATCTTTCTACTTACGGGCTAGTGAGCTCATCCACGTGTACACCCCTTTTAGATGATTTTGCAGGTCATACATCGAGGAGCATGGGGTGGGTCCCAATCGAGTTTCTGAAGAGGATGTGGACCTGAGGAGTTAGAGCACTGGCCTGCCTTGTGCGAGCAGGCTGCTTAGCAGCGTTCGAGGCAGTGAGCTCCACCTTGGAGGCCGTCTGAGCTCCACTTCGAGGCCGAGTGAGCTCTTCTATGTGATGCCTGTGGCTCAACCCTTGATGCAGTGGCTCCGACTTTGAAACCGAGCCAGTGTGTACTCGATGGTTTTGATGATTTCTGTATATACTTGGTATTTGAATCATATTCTTTTGTGTATATATCATGCCTTGGCCCAAATGCATATAATTATTGTATCACAATTGGGTATCAAGTATATGGGATTTATTACAGGTAAAACTTAGTCTTCCCGATCGATGAACTTATGTTAGTGTGTGTATCTTTGTGGTGGAATCTGATGTCGATGATCTGGAAGGTTTGGGTTAACGGTGTTAACTCGGTCACCGCCTCGGTTCGATGATGAGCGGGGTGTGACAAACGTGGTATCAGAGCGTGATGCTCGCTCCACTCACAACATACCATTAGAATTCCGTAGACTCTATAATAGGAAAATGGGGTTGGGTAAATATAAAAGCTTAAAGATTAAAAGTCAAAGAAAGAAAGTATAAAAATGGGGTTATATTATAAGTTGCATTCATGGCATGCGTGAGTGTAGATAAAAGGTAAGTAGATTGGAACTATAACCTATAAAGTACTATTTTGACGAAATTTCGAAGCATACTTGACGTAAAATGGGATTTCCAAAAATTTTACACAAATACCTGATAAACAACAGATAATGAATATAACAAAGAGCACAGATAGCCAAATACATCACCACAAAACCACACAAGTACTCCCTATATGAAATCACCACAAAAATCCACTATCCAAAGATATATTATTCCATAAATGAAACCAGTTACAATGCAAATACAAGGAATGAGAATAAATAAATATATAATGTCTACAAAAAAGGAGAAAACGGGTAAACAGCTGGTGTGGGCGAGCCAAGCCCTCACTGGTCGTCGTCATCATCGTCGATGATCACCACGTTCGCCGGAGGCCTGGAGTTGACGTCGAAGCGGTGATCGTAATAATCGAACCTCGCGTTCACCAGTCGTACCTCCCTCCGTAGCTGGCCAAAATATGCTGAGATAGCGTTGGCCCTGGTGTCCAAGTCCTGACCCAGCCTAAGGAAGGAATCCTCCAAGGTGGTCTGCCTCTCCATAAGGCATTCCTCCCTGGAGACAATCTCGTCCAGCCGCCTCAGTATCTGAACCTGGCCATCCTGCAAGGCCTGCATGGAGGACGTCATGCCCTCAAAGTCGTAGGCACCACTCCCGGTGGTGGGGCGTAGCTCTAAAGAACTAGGACCGGGACCTCTCGACTCTGAGGCGCCTCCTGGGGATCCGCCACCCATCAGATCCTCCTCCTGGTCCCGAGGACGTAGTCCTCATCCTCCTCACTGACTCCTCCTCCATGGGGACATCCTCCATGGGGCAGCCCTCCTACCCCTACCTCTCTGAACTCCTGATCTCGGAGGTGAATCCATGAGGGTCTGGAGACCCATCCTCAGGAGGTTTCTCCGGTCGAACCTATCAGCCGGAGTCTTCCCCTCCTCACCGCTCAGATCCACCCCGAAGAACTCGAAGATCCTAGTGAGGATCCTGCCATAAGGAAACCCTCCATCCTCTGGGTGGGAAGTATGGTGCTCCATCGTTCTGAGAATAATGTAGGGAGGCACAAGTGCTCGCCGCCTCCCTCTGCGGTCGTGAAGATGCAGAATGCGATGAAAGCCGCCATGAAACCCACCTAGTTCCGATGACCTCCTCTGGGGAGTAGGTTGAACTGGATCAACCGGGCGAATAGACGAACCTCAGGGTAGAAGGATGTCTCGGACTCCGGGCGACTGCTGCTGCCGCAGATGGTCTCGTAGATAAAGTCCGGTGTCGCCAGGCTCATGAACGGTCCCTGAGGCCTACCCCTGGGGGGACTGTAGTATCGGTGTCCCACCGCCGATATACCCAAGATACTGGCCAAGGTGCCTACCGTCAGCTGGATGTCCACTCCCTTTACCAAGCTGCTGATGGTGAACTCCCCGTACGGATACGACACCTCTAGGTTACAATAGAACCGACGGACGAGCTGCTCGAGCCGTCGGTCTACATGAAGAATAGAATCCCAGCCCAATGCTGAGAATCTCTCCTGAAGCCTAGCCTTGTGGAAGTCCTCGACTACCACGGTCTTCTCCATCATCACTGACCCCTTCAGGAAGTTGGGCCAGTTGGCTGCGGCCTCTGCACTAAGAAAGTGCTCCTCATCATAGTCTGTAGGGTCGATGGCAAGGTCGGTCTCCCGTGCAGGAGCTGAAGAGCTGGTCTCCGCACTCTTCCGCTTGGAAGCAGTGGTCTTACGTCGAGAGCCAGAGGAAGATGGTCCTTGCCGGTGCGTGACGACATCCTGGCAATAAGGAAAGAAAGTAGGGTTAGTACGAGAAGGAAAAGACAAGAAGCATTAAAAGGGAAATCAAAACCCAATTCATGCAAAAGCAGGAGCAGCGACAATCTAGGAACGATAGGAAACCTATGACATGAAGCACGGTAGATTACGACGCATAAAAACATGCCAAAACAGTAGAATGACAGCAAAAGCAAAGAGCATAAATAAGAAGAGGAATTCAAGTCCAATGTGCAAATTCGAACATAATGGGGAATAGCTTGAAACCCTAGGTCTAGAGCAAAATGCCGTAGTAGCGGGATCATGAATGTGCAAGAACGTACCCAAATCGGCTAGGGAATTCCAAGAATGCAAGTATGGGATGAAAAAAAAAAAAACCAAGGAAACCAATACAAAAAGAGGATTTTCATAGAAATACATGGGGATTCCAAGCATAATGGAGGATTCATGAAATCTAAAGCATATCTAGCGTAAATCAAATGGAATGCATCACAAAGGAGTCATCAATTGGAGAAAAAGAGTAAGAATTGAAGAAATCCCCAAATTTGGAAACCTAGGGCACAAATTGGGGTTTTCTCCAAATGAAGAGATAAAATTCCTATAAACTACAAATGACCATAGTAGAAGCATCACAATCACATGGAAATACTATTCTATGGTGAAAATAAGGAAGACAACCTAAGGTGAAGTCTATACATGTATTTTACCCCAAATGGAAATTCGGAAAGAGGAGAAGAAGAAACTTACTTGAAGAAGGGAGAGTTGACTCTCCTCTAAACCACCTAGTTGATGAGTGGAACCGCGAGTAGAAGATCCGAGGAGACCTCCAAGATCGCCCAAGGAAGAAAGGAGGAAAGAGAAAAGGAGTTTGGGAAAGGACGAGCGAGCAGGTGCAGAGGGCCCTGCTCGTGTTTTACAGGCAAGACCGCGAGTATAACCGGGGCCCCTACCGCGTGCCACCCGCGGTGTAAGGCAAGAACGGCGGTATAACTCGGCCCCGCCGTGCCACCCGGTGTAAGGCGATAGACCGGGGTATAACGGGTCACCCGTCGGTCAATTCCCGTTATGAGCAGTTGGGAAATTTTAAATTTTTCCCTCTTTTCTTTTCCCTTCTCTCCTCCTAGCATGATTACATTGATTTTCACTATTGATATTATTCCTATGATTAATATGCTATGGTCAAGGGGACCATTAGTATGTCATTGGGGACTTTGCATATCTTGGAATTGAGTTGTGATTATCAGGCTATCATACACTACAACACCTCATGTAATGGCATATGATTGTGTGCGAAATCAATTCTCTGGTGTTTAACCAATATGGTGTGTGATGTGTTCCGGTGAGGATACGATGGTACGTACTAGATCCAGTAGTAATGCCCGAGGTACCTGGGGGTCCTCATCGGGTCATGCCGACCACAAAATCCGAGGTCCGCCTGGGGCATACCTCACCTCCACTACCTCCAGAGACCCTTGGTCGGGTGGGGCACATGGGGACCCACCTATGACTTCACTCCGGACCCTCCACGGTTATCACACCGGAGATGTTGCTACTATAATTCAGCAGTCCCAACAAGCTTTCCAAGAACAAATGCTTAACAACGAAGCATTTATGACGCTATCCGACAGTTGGACTTTTCTCAACCGGTCAACCTCCCCGAGTACTCACTCCACAGGACCCACCAGTAGGGTCGGGAACGGGACCACAAGTGGGGGGTACAACTCCAATCCCACCATTCGGTGTTCCTCAATATGGGATGCCTCCTCCATACTCCTACTATCACGCCTATGTTCCTAACTTCCCGATGACGGAATGTCGTCAAGGGTAGTGGAGTCATTCAAAAGGAACTTACCACGGTATTCTCTAAGGTGGGGAGTGATCCTCTGGAACGGATCAATGGATCCAAGAATTAGAGAAGATATTTGAGGTGCTTGAGTGCACGGATGCCCGAAACTTATTTGTGTGGGTTGCAACTCAAGAAAGAGCAAATTCTTGGTGGCAAGCCTCCAAGCCTATATTGTTGGCTGCTCATCCGAACCCACTTGGGAGCAGTTCAAGGAGTTGTTCTTGGACAACCATTATCCTGTGATTGAGACCGAAAGGAGCTGAGTTCATGGCCTTAACTCAAGGAGGTAAGACTGTCCTTGAGTATCAACAACAATTCGAGAGTCTGTTCCATTTTGCCCCAAGGCATGTGAGGACAGCTGAGGAAAAGGAAGCAAGGTTCCTAAAAGGCCTAAAGGCATCATCTATTGGGTCCGTACTTGAGTTACTGGATTTGACCGAATATGGCGATATACGAAGGCCAAGACCATGGAAGATAAGCAAAAGGGTGAACAATCCCTCACTCCTGGACTGTGGAAGAGAACAAATCCATTCTCGGGTATGGGAAATTCCTCCAAGGCATACCGCTGGATCATACGATTAGGGCCTATGTATAGGCAGCCCTATAGGCCATCCGCTACCCTCCTAGGCCGTTGGTGGTTGGTTCCACCTCTTTTCACCCGAACACTAGTGTGGCACCCCGGCTCCAAGGCCACCTCGACCTCCATCTCAACGGGTCAAGTGCGAGAGGGCCCGCTCCGTTCCGACGTCTCGATTCGTGCTTCAATTGCCATTCATATGGGCATTATCAAAGCTGTGGTCGACCAGCCTTTCCCTCGTCGACCATCGTGTACCGACCTCCCTTACCTCGAGGCATCAACCGCGAGGAAGGATGTATGCCCTATCACCGAGGAAGCCTGAGGCTAGTATGAAGTTGTAGCAGTACATTTTAAATTAAGAAGTTCATTATGATTAATATTGATGACCGCTGAAATTATATACATTGTTATACTAGGTATCCTACCCATATCGGGCATACCAACCTATGTTTTATTTGATTAGGAGCTACTCATTCATTCGCATCTAAGATATTTGTAGGGAAACTTGGGATGTCACCCGGATCCTAGACCATGGAATGATTGTTAGTATGCCTCTGGTAAAATTACCTGATTGAAAGAAGTGTATGGGCCGTGCCGTGGAGATTAGTGGGAAGAACTTTGATGCACAACTCATTAAATTCAATATGCAATTTTGATGTTATATTGGGTATGGATTGGTTGTCGGCTCATCGAGCTAATGTGATCTGTCTTGAAAGGCTGATTAAGGTAACAGATGACTAAGGAAAGAGTGGGTATACCGAGCGGATACAATGAAAAGGGTGAGGAAGGTCCTTGTCTCCGCTCTCAAGCGGTAAAGTTGCTAGAAAGTGGATGTCGGGTTTCTTAGCCTCGTACTCGATGTTGATGCAAGAGTTACACCTCTAGAAGAAGTAAAGGTGGTTAAAGAGTTTCCGATGTTTTCCCGGATGATCGATGCATTTACCACCGATAGAGAGTTGGAGTTTGCCATAGACTTGACTCTGGAGCAGCTCCGATTCTAAGGCTCCATATAGGATGGCACCGACTGAATTGAAGGAGTTGCGATGAATTCAGGAATTATTAGAAAAGGGTTTATTCGCCCAAGTGTTTCACCTTGGGTGCCCTGTTGTTTGTCAAGAAGAAGGATGGTAGTTTACTATGTGCATAGATTACGGGAGTTGAATAAGCTAACCATTAAGAACCGGTATCCATTGCCACGCATTGATGATTTATTTGATCGTTGCAAGGAGCGAGTATTTTCGAAGATAGACCTTCGTCCGCTATTATTAGCTCAAGATAAAGAAGCGTTGATATACCCAAAACAGCATTTAGGACTCGTACGGCAGTATGAGTTCCTAGTGTTGTCCTTCGGGTTAACCAATGCGCGCGGATTCATGGATCTAATGAATCGAGTATTTCGGATGTGCTCGACAAATGGGTAATTGTTTTTATTGACGATATCTTGATCTACTCCAAGACCAAGAGGAGCACACTCAACACTTGAGAATGGTGTTACGAGGTTGAGAGATCAACGATTGTTGCCAAGTCACAGCAAGTGTGAATTCGGCTTGAACAAGTTGGATTCCGGGGCGTAGTGTCTAAAGCCGAATCAAGTAGATCTGCTAAGGTGAAAGCATGAGTGGAATGGGAAAGCCCCAAGAATGTTCTTGAAATTAGAAGCTTCTTGGGTTTGGCTGGATACTACCGGTGTTTCATCGAGAATTTTGCTCGGATCTCAAAGACCAATGACCAAGTTGACTAAAAAGGGGTGAAATTATTTGAGGAGGAATGTGAGAAGAGCTTCCAGGAATTGAAAGAGAGATTGGTGACTGCCCCTGTGCTGACTATTCCTGAAGGCACAGGTGGAATGACAGTCTATACCGATGCTTCCAAAGTTGGTTTGGGTTGTGTTCTCATGCAACGCGGGAAGGTAATAGCGTATGCATCCCGACAACTAAAGGAATATGAGAAGAATTACCCCACTCATGACTTGGAACTAGCCGCAGTCATTTTTGCCCTTAAGATCTGGCGACATTATTTGTATGGGGAGAAGTGTGAGATATACAGTGATCACAAAAGCCTGAAATACTTCCTCACCCAGAAGGATTTGAACATGAGACAGAGAAGATGGCTTGAACTCATGAAGGATTATGACTGCGATATTCAGTATCATCCGGCAAGGCTAATGTAGTGGCGATGCATTGAGTCGGAAGACACGAGTGTCGCTCTCATATTAGCGATTCACCACTTGTGCAAGAGGCGATGCTAATGGATGAAACCCTCTTATATGAAGGGCAACCTTAGAGCTTGAACCTCAACGAGAAAACCTTAAATGGTTGACGGTATCCTTGTCGCTCTCAGTGCATCCGACAATTAGGCAAGAGGTGATAAGAAGCAACCTTTAGATCTGAATTTAGCGGATCAGAGTTAAGGTTCAAGACCAAACAATGAACGACCCAGATTTTACTTTAGCCAGTGATGGGGCATTGATGTTTCGAGACAGATTGTGTGTACCCGATGATTTGGATATACAAGATAAGATAGTGAGAGAAGCACATAGCTCCGAGTACTCACTTCACCCAGGAAGTACCAAAATGTACAAAGACCTCAAACAAAGTTACTGGTGGCCAAGCATGAAAGTCACCATAGCTTTATATGTGGTGACTTGTCTTACCTGCCAGAAAGTAAAAGCTGAAAGGCATCGACCTTATGGTACCCTTCAGCCACTCCCAGTACCAGAATGGAAGTGGGAAAGGATTACAATGGACTTCGTCACGGACGCCCAAGTACACCTAAGGGAATGGATGCGATATGGGTGATCGTGGATCGGCTTACCAAGGCGCTCATTTTATTCCTATCAAGACCAAGTTCTCCATGGCTAAACTAGCACAACTTTACATGGACAACATAGTGCGTTTACATGGAGTGCCGATGAGCATTGTTTGGATAGGGACCCAAGGTTCACTTCGATTTTGGAAAAGCTTACGGGTGCCTTGGGATCACAACTGAATTTGAGTACACTTTTCACCCACAGACGGATGGTGGATCGAGCGAACCATACAGATATTAGAAGACATGCTCGGGCATGTGCAATGGAGATGAGTGGCGTTGGGAAGAATATATACCTCTTATGGAGTTTGCATATAATAATAGTTACCAAGCTACAATTGGGATGGCTCCATATGAGGCGTTATATGGCGAGAGGAACTCCTTTGTATTGGGATGAGGTAGGTGACGCGAATGTTAGGATCTCGAGATGATACAAATGACTTGTGACAAAGTCGGCGTTATTAGAGAACGGATTAAAGCATTCGGTCCGTCAAAAGAGCTATGCGGACACCGCAGAAGGAGATTGAATTTCAGCCAGGAGAAAAGGTATTTCTCAAGATCTCTCCTACTAAAGGTTTGCAAAGGTTTCACAGAAAGGGAAGTTGAGCCCAAGATACATGGGACCATTTGAGATCTTATCCCGGGTTGGCTCAGTAGCCTACATGCTTGCTCGCCACCTTCGCTTGGGGATGTTCACAATGTATTCCATGTATCCATCTTTAAGAAGTATGTACATGATCCATCTCATGTACTACCCGTGGAACAGTACCTAGAAGCGATATGACCTACGTAGACAACTGAAATTTTGGACGGAAGGTGAAAACCCTTCGCAACGCTCCATTTCCTATGTAAAGGTGCGATGGGCTGATCATTCACTTGAAGAAGCATCTTGGGAGGTAGAGGATGAAATGCGAGCCAAGTACCCTCATCTTTTATCAACCAGTCGCAATTTCGAGGCGAAATTTTTCGAAGGGGGTAATGTAATGCCCGCTTAAACCCGGTCGATTAAGCGGTTGAACCGGTTTAACCATGCAGAACCGAGCCGAGGAAATTAGAGCAGGTTCCTTATGGGCTATGATGCACGGTGACCTTAAACACGGCTGGCCCGACAAGTCCGAGCCAGGAAAGAGCGGAGTGCCCAAACCTGTACGTGCACCTACCATAAGGCTATGTACGGATAAAACAGGTATTATATCCATATTTTAAGGTATATCGTATGCTACATCGTATCGGGTGGGGTTCGCGCCGAGGTCCGAACCCGGTTAAATCCCAAGTTTTGGCTCTCAGGTGGGTAGGACAGGTGGGTACACCCACCCACCTGAGTGACCCATCCAAGACTATTCACTTAATTAGGAAGGGTATATAAGGCTTTATGATTTTCTTTCTTTCCATTTATTACCCTCGTACGTTGGTGAGAAAAGTAAAGAGGAGAGAGAAAAAGAGAGGGAAGAAGAAAGGAAGAGAAGGAAGAGGAAGAAAAGGGGGATTTCAGCGGCGCCGAAGCTCGGTCTTCCCATTCCGGTGCCGGGAGAGTGATCTTCAACTCTAGATCTACAGTTGGAGGTAAGAAAAGTTGGGTTTTGTGAACATTCACCTTACCCAAGCTTTAAACCCTTGATTCGAGTATGGTTTCTTGAGATCTTGTAAATACCCTTTGAAATGAGGAATCTAAGGTTTAATAGATGATTTATGTGTTGATCTTGAAGGATTTGAAGAGATATTGACATGGTAGAAGAAGCATTGTGAGTTTGAAGTGATTTAAAGGGTTTGAAGTCATTCTTGAGCAAAGAAGGTAAGATGGTTTCCCTCACTTGAATCTAACCTAGATCTAGGTTAGAACCATCCTATAGGACCTTGAGGGTGTGAAGAATGGGTGGGGAAAAGCCCCATTTGATTCCCCAAAGAATGGAGAAAATGGGGAAGAAACAGTGTCTTTTCCGCCAAGACGGTGGGTACAACCGGTGGGCTCCTACCCTTTGTGGGTACCCACGAGAAGACAAGGGTCCCGACCCAACGGCGGTACCACCGCGGTTTAACCCTCCACCGCCGGTCCCAAACCGGTGGGTAAAATTCCGAGAGCAGCCAATGTCCCGACCCACCAGTGGCCCAAGGTGATCCTTATGTCCGTCGAACCCAAATCGGACGTGTGACCTTCTTTTGACGTTCTAAACACGATTTTGACATCGGATTTCATTAATTTTGATCCTAAAATGGTGAAGTACTAACCTCGCTTAATTATGTTAGGTTCACCAAATCCTACCCGATTCGCACCGGATCTCACCCGTCATCAGCAGGGAATCCTTGTACGCTTCTGGTAAGTGGGAGAGGACGTTTGGCCTTGTTTCAAGGCATTTGTTTGGCATTCATTTAATTATATCTAATCTAGCCATGTCATCATGAATATGCTATATAGATTAGTCATTCCACACATTGATGTGCATATGTGCTATGTTTACTTTTCAAATGCCAATTGAATGAGATGTTTATATGTTGAATGTGGACATCATGGTGCATAATGCATTGATAGACTAGATGCCGTAGTCGGCTTGAAACGAATGCATTGGTGGCCCGTGGAATGGGACACGGAGGCACTATCATCGACTATTGTCATATAGGAGCATGCGGTATTAGGATTCTCACCATCCATACCGACCCTTCCCAACAGGGGTTAAGGTGTTGGGTTGCCATTTGGGGAAAGCGAGGTCGCGTTGTCGATTATGTGGCGGTTAGGCATTACGCCCGACGAGTCATGTAGGACGATCGGCAACCCGTGGTACATTCAAGAGGGCCAATCGTCTTTTTAAATTGCGAGTCGGACCTTTTTTTCGATCATTTACATTTCTTTGAGAGCGGTGGGCGGCATTATCTTTACTTTTCGAGTACTCACGGTGGGCCTTCTCGACAGCCCTATGGGCGTGTCGGGAGGGAGTTCGCGGCTCGTACCGGAGTATCGTGCCTTGTGGTTGTAGTAGCACTAAAACCAAGGACTTAGTAATGTTGCTTAGGTGGATGTGATTTAAAATGTATAGCATGGCATGTAGTGCATATGATGTGTTGTGATGTGTGGATTTGTGTGGTCCATCTTTCTACTTCTTGGCTAGTGAGCTCATCCCACGTGTACACCCCTTTTAGATGATTTTGGTCATACATCGAGGAGCATGGGGTGGGTCCCACATCGAGTTTTAAGAGGTGGTGGACCCTCGAGGAGTTAGAGCACTGGCCGCTTGTCTGGCAGACCGTCTTTGAACGCAGATTCGAGCAGTGAGCTCCACCTTGGAGGCCGTCTTAGCTCCACTCGAGGCAGTGAGCTCTTCTATGTGATGCGAGTGGGCTCAACCCTTGATGCTAGTGGCTCCACTTTGAAACCGAGCAGTGTGTACTCGATGGTTTTTATGATTTCAGTATATACTTGGTATTTGAATCATATTCTTTGTGTATATATCATGCCTTGGCCCAAATGCATATAATTATTGTATCACAATTCAATTATCAAGTATATGGGATTTATTAATGGTAAAACTTAGTCTTCCGCCGATCGATGAACTTATGTTAGTGTGTGTATCTGTGGTGGAATCTGATGTCGATGATCTGGCGGGTTTGGGTTAACCAAAGTGTTAACTCGGTCACCGCTCGGTTCGATTGAGCGGGTGTGACATGTGTCATGTGTGCTTACCTTACGGGCTGACATGTATGACGCTTCGGTGATATGTGGAGGCCTAATTCGTAAGAGTGTGAAATTTATCATTCGAGACGGGGTTTGATGATGGTCCAATATGGGAATCGGGATCATGCAAATGAGGGTTTGGAGTCGCCACCTAGGATTATGGGCCTAGGACCACGGAGTCGGCCCAATTCTGAGAAAAGGGCCCAAAATTTGGTGCTGTCTAGAGATTTAGGGTAAGTGTCGGGTTGTAGAATTGGAAAGGTATTAGGCACCCAATCTACCCGGTTCGATCGTCTTCCTATTAGATGCTTAGAGCGAACATTTTTCACAGTTATTACTATTCCATATGCATGGCTAAGTTATCACACCTATATACATTAACTGAATTTAAACTACTATATACACTAAAACAAGGTCTATATAAAGTCTACATGATGACAAGTTGGTTGATAAACTGTACCTGAACTTAACCTCTGTTTCGGGTCAAGAGGGGTGGACCCTTGATTAATACTAGTTCGGACTGTCTTTCTGATTCTCATGGCTCAAGGGAAGATGGTCTTGACCTCCAACTTCCTTTTTTGAGAGATGTTGATTATGATGGTATGCGGACAGAGTTTCGACTAGGAATGATTACTTTTGGATTTAGATTCAGACAGAGCTTCGGCTAGGGAAGGCTATTTCCAGACTTAGGATGAGGTGGCACTTCAGCAGAGCTTCCTTTGGGAATAGCTATTTCTGAAAAGATTTCAGGGGCACTCGGACAGAGCTTCCTCTAGGAACTGCTATTTTCAGAAAGAAACAGATTGACCTAAAAATGGATTAAAGATCCCCAAAGCCCAGAAGAACACTTTGAAGATCCGAACAAAACTCTGGATCTTGACAAAGATCTCTTCGTAGACCCGAAGAACCTCAAGGCAGAGGGATTTCTATTTCTAGTAAAGCTCAAGAACACTCAAAGGGGGAGGCTAAGAACATACTATTTTTGGTAAAAACTGGATTGGACTAAGAACTTGGATTGAAGATCTTCAAAGTCTCGAAGAACACTTCGAAGATCCGAACAAGATTTCAGATTTTGACGAAGATTGTTCTGGAGACCCGAAGAAAATCAAAAGGGTGAGGGGAGGAGGAGAGAGGGTTGCACTACTATGGAGTGAGGTGGGGTAGTTTGGTGTTGTAAAATCCAAAGGAATGGGGTATTTATAGGATTTCTGGACAAATGGGGAAGAGGGAGAATTTTTAACCAATGGACAAAAGAGGGTTCTTGGACTAAAATGGGTGAAGAGGGCTTTTATCCAATAGGTAAAAGGGGTTCTTTGGGAGAGAGGATTCTTGACCAAAAAGTGGGTTTTTGGTCCCAAGTGGGTGAAGGGAAAATCTCTTCATCCACTGGGCTAGTGGAATGGGTGTGCTGGCAGTGGCATTGGTGTGTGGCTCATGGCACGAGGGTTAACATGGGTGCAGTAGTGGCAATGGGTGCGGCACACGGCACGCGGGAAGCGGCATTGGTGTGTGGCACATAGCACATGGGGCAACATGCGTGTGCAGCATATGATGCATGTGGCAGTATGCGAGTGTAGCACATGGCGCGTGGGGCAACACGCACATGGGCACAGGTAGCAGCAGTGCACGGGCTACAGCCAGTTGGCGCACTGGATGGGTCATGTGGGGGCTTGGGCCATACTGTCCGGGGGCATGCACGTGAGGTCTTGGAGGCGGCTTGCCGCCGGTGCACCAAGATGCATCTGGGGTGGCGGGTTTGGCTCGCAAGAGGCGAGGGCTAGCGTAAGATAGGGATTAGGCGTAGCCAATGGCAGATCGTGCGGATCGGCACTTGGCTGGTGTGCGTGATCATTGATTTTTCTATCGATGATCACAGAAGATCCGAGATTTGATTTTGAAGTGCTATATATCATCAGAATCGTATTTTCGAGCACTATCCATCTGTACGGTCATATTGACCAGATTCCTTCGTATATAAAAAGTTAAATTTGGACCCTCTTCTCCCCCGTGTGGAGTTTCCATGGTTTTCAGGTAGGTGATGAATTTGGGGTATTTGGGTAGGTAAGAGATTTTTCCAGGTTTCCAATAGGCTTGCCGGTGTGCGCGACATACGTACGAAAAAATATGATTTTTCGAGAATGATTATTGGAGATCTGACGGTCCAATTTTGACGTATCATATATCTTTGGAATCGTAATTTCAAGCACTATCCATCTGTATGGTCATCATGGTCGGATTCTTTTGCATATAAAAAGTCAAAATTGGATCATCTTCCCTCTCGTGCTGGCTTTTAGGGTTTTCTGGTAGGTGGAGAATGTTTTCAGGTTTCCTTAATCAATCATCTCTGTCGATCGAAAGCAAGTAGTCACATCTAAGATCCATAATTCATCAAAGCCAGAGGAGGGTGACAAAATTGGGTGTCTACAAAATTGTCCTCTTTGACCGAGGCCTGTGCCAATAGCCGAAGGGCAAAGTAAAGAACAACCACATTTTGTCACCCGAGCATGTACTGCTGTCATCTTGCTCATAAATGATGGAGTTGAAAATGCAACAGGTAATATCTCTTAACTACTTTGAAGTTTAAGACTTACCTGGGCTATCGATTGTAGGAAAGAAATTTGTTACTCTTCTAATCCTGTAAAAGATGTTAGTACTTGATTTTTTTTATTTTCCTTAGCTGGGCTTCACATGTGCCAGTTCAGGGAATTTGGTCTCCAGGTGGGTTTTTTCGAACTAGTTTGGGCTATTTGGCCTTCTAGGCGGGTTCTTTCGAACTAATCTGGGCTATCTGGTCTCCCAGATTCTTTCAAACCGGGCTGGGCTATTTGGTCTTCCAGGCGGGTTCTTTCGAACCGGGCTGGGCTATTTGGTCTTTCAGGCGGGTTCTTTCGAACCGGCTGGGTTATCTAGTCTTCCAGGTGGGTTCTTTCGAATCAGACTGGGCTATCTGTCTTCTAGGCGGGTTCTTTCAAACCGGCTAGGCTATCTAGTCTTCCAAATTCGAACCAGGCTGGGGTATCTGGTCTTTCAAGCAGGTTCTTTTGAACTAGGCTAGGCTATTTGGTCTTCCAGGCGGGTTCTTTCGAATCGGGCTGAGCAATTTGGTCTTCTAGGTGGGTTCTTTCGAACCGGGCTGGGCTATCGGTATTCCAAGCGGTTTCTTCGAACCGGTGGGCTATCTCGGTCTTCTAGTGAGTTCTTCGAATCGGATGGGCTATCTGGTACTATCAATTATAGGAAAGAAATTCACTGCTCTTTCAACCTTGTAAAAGACATTAATAATTGATTCTTGATTTTTGACCTTTGATTCTTTGATTTTTCTTTTAATCTTTTAGACTTTTGAATTGGAATCTTGATTCTTCGATTCTTCTTTGGATTTTTAATCTTTTGGACCTTTGGAATTTAAATTTGGACTTTTGAATTGGGATCTTGATCTTCTCTTGATTTGGATTTGATTTGAATTTTGCTTTTCACATAAATTTTACTTTCCATTTTCACCTTTCACATGAATGTGATGTAAATTTTATCTACTATATGAAATTTAATTTGGGTTTTGAATTTTGTGGTAAGAATTTTTGAGCTATACCTTGGAATTGAAATTTTTTTTCTTTGGAATTTTGATCTTTGATTCTTGGCTTGATTTTTTTTTTTTTTTTTTTTTTTGGTTTTGATTTTGGATTCTTGGCCTTTGATTTTTGGGGGTTTTTTTTTTTAGAATTTTGATTTGAACTTTGAAATTTTATTTGAATTTGATTTTTTGAATTTTGTTTTTGATTTTTTTTTTTTTTTTGAATTTTGGGTTTTGAAATTTGAAGTTTGATTTTGAATTTTGATTTTTGCATCTTGATTTGAACTTTGGATTTTGATTCTTGAAAAAAAAATTCGTTTGATTTTTTTGACTTTTTTAATTTTGAATTTGATTTTTTTAAAAAAAATTGTATTAAGGGTGGGGATTTTCACAAATTTTTTTTTTTTATCTTTGATTTTATTTTATTATTGCTCCTTGCTTTGACCATGTTTTGTGCTTCCTAGGATGGGTGGGTTGTTTCTCTAAGGGAGCGAGAATCGACCAGACTACCGATTGAGGACCTCCAAAGACTGCAAGCGAGTTAGCGGTCAGCACATACTGTTACGTCTAGTAACTTGATGACTTCTGTAAGTAGGTCCGAGTATGGCATAGATAAAGATGGTGATCCCTAGAGATATGTTCCTATTGTTCCTACAAAACACAAATGTAGTTTTTTTCTTTTTCTTTTTCCCTCCCCATGTTCATTTTTTTTTTTAACCTTTTGTATGGCCAGACTTGGGTCTTTATTTTGGAATGAAAACCTATTTTAAGGCATGATTAATTCAACAACTCAAGTCTTCATTAGAATAACTGAAATGACGCTAAAATCCAAACATCACCTCATTCTATTACCAAGTGAATTTCATGGGAGGGAAACAACAGTCTTACCATAGACAAGATAAGTAAGTAACAATGTGGGGAGACAACTCTTGGGGTGGGTGGAAGTTCACTAACTCCTCTGGGTCCATCGTTTCGAGCCCATATTATCGACTAATGTAAGTAGGTAAATAAAAGGCGTGTGAGTCAATCCCATCAACCTGATGTAGTTGTAGTCAGGGGTCTTCTTTAGAAAATCTTCTTGTGGCCTCCCTGAGCATTTCTATGCAATGTCCTTTGTAGCTCTTCTTTGTAGGTGCTCTTTCCAATTATCAATGAGTTTGAATTCCGGGGCTTCCCTCCTTTCTTGATAACTAAGAGCCCCGAGTTGACCTTCATTTGATGGTCTATTTAGCTTCAGCTTATCAAGTTGCCAGAGTTGAAAAATGGTGGGACTTCCTCGAAAATAATCGAGTCCAAACCTGTGGCTATGGCTCATGTCATCAAATCCTTTGAATGTCTTTGCAAGGATCATGGGAATGATATCTCTTCCTTTCTTCAATTGCTTTATCACTTCTATCAAGATAGTTGGTGCACCACATCCTGGAGTTCGGAGAACATAGCAAGCTATCATGCACAATAGATAAGCATCTTGTGACATTTGCTGATGGATTCCTCCTAGTGGTAGGTATTGAATAAACCTCCTAGCCACCTTAAGAATGTCAATCTTTCCATATCTAATGAATTGCTTCATTTCCTCTTTTTCACATCTGAAAAAGTCCTGAATCTCTTCGGAATGATCTTTCTTCAAATATAGTTGAATTAACTTGCCCTTAGGTGTAGATAGCATATAAACTCAGAATTCCATGAAAGTTGGACAGATCTCCACCTACCCAAACCAAAATATATGAAAATCTGCATCCCAACGCTGAGGCATCTGTCGGAGTGGATGGTGATGTAGTTCAATACACCCAATTCGACTGAGCATTGACATATTCATGGATTATAGCAGTCCTAGTACCACTATGCTTATGTCTAAGGTCCATTTCCTCAATGTTTCATCCAATGAGCTCATGACTTTTCCTGAAACCATCACAAAAAAAAAAAGAGATATGATGATTTATCAAAGCATTACTCATTATCTAATGACTCAAACAAGTCTTTACCATAGTTGCATCAAGCTCTTTTTTTTTTTTTTTACTAATTAAGGATGGAAAATAAACTGACCTTGATAAACTGGTGCTAGGTGGTGATTTTCTTTTAGGGGATGGAATCCTGGATAAGAGTTTGACAGACCAAAGGTGAATGATAGATACCTAATGGCCTTGCATGCCAAATGGCGATTCTTAGGGGATAAAATCCTGGATAAGAATTGACAGACCAATAGGGGAATGATAGATACCTAATGGCCTTGCATATCCAAATGGCGATTCTTGGGAGACACAAACTATGATGATCTTTTAAGATACTTTGATTATTAATCGAGGAACCAATTTATTGCCTTTAGATGGTTGAGACTGCACTTGCACATGTAAAGTTGCCTATGTATCCCTCGAAAGGAATCAGGTCTGATGTAGTTTAGGCTATTCACCCTTTCAGACATAATATTTCTTGAGTTGATCCATGTTGACCAATTTGGGTATTTCTTCGCCATTATGGTCTATGAGTTTTATAGCTTTGCTTAGTAAAATCTCTTTTGATGGTGAATGGGTTGCTCCAGTCGGGCTTGAATTTTCCTTTTAGGTCATGAATTGGGGCTCTTTGTTCTCGAAGAACAAGTTCGGCCTCCTCTATGTGGCGGGGTTTCACATTCTTATTAAAGTCCCTAGCCATTCTTAGTTGATATTTTTTCAGACTATCCATGTCTTTCATAATCCTTTCATCGAGAAAATTAAGCTCATCATGTCTGGCATTCACCCACTCTCCTTCAGGTAGCTGACTATCAAGGAGCACCCTTAGGGATGGTACCAGGATTTTCACGGGTAGAACTGGCTCAACTCCATATACCAAAGAGAAAGGGATTGCCCCTGTCGAGGATCGTACAGAAGTCCGGTATGCCCATAAGGCAAGGGGTAACTTATCAGCCCAATCCTTGTGTGTTTCTGTCATTTTATGCAGGATGAATTTGATATTCTTGTTGGTGTTTTCCCTTTGCCCATTGGTGCATGGCCTATAAGTGGTAGAGCAATGCCTTCGATATGAACTTTACGTAGATCTTGTCGGTTTGCCCAAGTGGGATCCCTTATTGAGGTACTCTATATCGAAAATGATATTTTCTTAGATGAATTTGACTACCTTAGCGAGACATGAGGATCGCATATGTGAGCTTTACCCACTTGGTGAAATAATCAATGGCTACCAAGATGAACTCATGACCATTGGATGCTTTGGGTTGATCTTCCCAATGATATCGATGTCAAGTAGAAAATGGCCAAGGAGAACTAAGCGAATATAGCTCTATTGGTGGGATATGTATAATATTAGCAAATATTTGACACTTGTGGCATTTCTTGACAAAGTCCACACAATCCACTTCCATTGTGTTCCAGTAATATCCTAGCCGAAGGATCTTCTTAGATAACATCTTGGCATTCATGTGGGGTACACAGAGACCTTGATGAATTTCCTCCATGATGGTTGTAGCTTGTTCTTCATCCACACATAGCAACTGTATTCCGTCATAGTATCTTTTGTATAACAAATCTTCCGAAGGATAAACGGTTGAAATATCTTCTCAAAACTTCTTTTTCTTTCGTTGCTTAAGGGTATTTCCCTTTTTCTTGATGAAATACACTATATGAGTGAACCAAGACCGACCATCCGTAGTGAGGGAGTTCACGAATTCGATAAATGGACACCTTCTTTGTTCCACCAGAATGGTCAACCCTAGCCATAGGGTTGTATTCTACCATAGAAGCCAAGGTTACAAGGGCATCGACAAACCTTTTATCATCTCTCGGAAGTATTGCGAGATCTTCTCAAAGTGTTCAACCACCTCTTCTAGATGTTCTTGATATGGCTTCCACTTTTCATCTCTAGTCCTCCACTTTCCCCCTCCCA
>CM040971.1:18654408-18676559 GCA_022985045.1 Macadamia tetraphylla | reverse complement strand
ACCACAAAATCCCAGAGGTCCCGCCTGGGGGCATACCTCACCTCCACTACCTCCAGAGACCCTTGGTCGGTGGGGCACATGGGGACCCACCTATGACTTCACTCCTGACCCTCCACCGTTATCACACCGGAGATGTTGCTACTTATAATTCAGCAGCCCCAACAAGTTTTCCAAAGAACAAATGCTTCAAAGAATAAAGAAGCATTTATGATCGCTACCCAAAAGAAAGCTTGATTTTTCAACCGGTCAACCTCCCGAGTACTCACTCCACAGACCCACCGTAGGGTCGGGAACGGACCACAAGTGGGGGTATAACTCCAATCCCACCATTCGTGTTCCTCAATATGGGATGCCTCCTCCATACTCCTACTATCCCGCTTATGTTCCTAACTTCCACGACGATTAATACGTCAAGGGTAGTGGAGTCATTCAAAAGGAACTTACCACCGGTATTCTCTAAGGTGGGAGGATCCTCTCGAACCGGATCAATGGATCCAAGAATTAGAGAAGATATTTGAGGTGCTTGAGTGCACGGATGCCCGTAAACTTATTTGTGCGGGTTGCAACTCAAGAAAGAGGCAAATTCTTGGTGGCAAGCCTCCAAGCCTATATTGTTGGCTGCTCATCCGAACCCACTTGGGAGCAGCTTCAAGGAGTTGTTCTTGGACAACCATTATCCGCGTAGCCAGAGACCGAAAGGAGACGAGTTCATGGCCTTAACTCAAGGAGGTAAGACTGCCCTTGAGTATCAACAACAATTCGAGAGTCTGTTCCATTTTGCCCCAAGGCATGTGAGGACAGCTGAGGAAAAGGCAGCAAGGTTCCTAAAAGGCCTAAAGGCATCATCTATTGGGTCCGTACTTGAGGTACTGGATTTGACCGAATATGGCCAGATAGTACAGAAGGCCAAGACCATGGAAGATAAGCAAAAGGGTGAACAATCCCTCACTCCTGGACTGTGGAAGAGAACAAATCCATTCTCGGGTATGGGAAATTCCTCCAAGGCATACCCTGGATCATACAGCCGGCCTATGTATAGGCACCTATAGGCCATCCGCTACCCTCCTAGGCCAGTTGGTGGTTCGGGTTCCACCTCTTTTCACCCGAACACTAGTGTGGCACCTACGGCTCCAAGGCCACCTCGACCTCCATCTGCAACGGGTCAAGTGCAGAGGGGCCCCGCCCGTTCCGACGCCTCGATTCGTGCTTCAATTGCCATTCATATGGGCATTATGCGAAGACTGTCGGTCGACCAGCCTTTCCTCCCACCATCCTGTACCGACCTCCTTACCTCGAGGCGCAACGCAGGAAGGATGTATGCCCTATCACCGAGGAAGCCGAGGCTAGTATGTAAGTTGTAGGTGTACATTTTAAATTAAGAAGTTCATTATGATTAATATTGATGACGCTGAAATTATATACATTGTTATACTAGGTATCCTACCCATATCGGGCATACCACCTATGTTTTATTTGATTCAGAGCTACTCATTCATTCGCATCTAAGATATTTGTAGGAAACTTGGGATGTCACCCAGATCCTAGACCATGGAATGATTGTTAGTATGCCTACCGTAAAATTGCATTGAAAGAAGTGTATGGGCCGTGCCTGGAGATTAGTGGGAAGAACTTTGATGCACAACTCATTAAATTCAATATGCAGAATTTTGATGTTATATTGGGTATGGATTGTTGTCGGCTCATCGAGCTAATGTGATCTCGTAATGAAAGGCTGATTAAGGTAACAGATGACTAAGGGAAAGAGTGGGTATACCGAGCGATACAATGAAAAGGGTGAGGAAGGTCTTGTCTCCGCCTCCAGCTGTAAAGTTGCTAGAAAGTGGATGTCGGTTTCTAGCCTCTGTGATCGATGTTGATGCAAGAGTTACACCTCTAGAAGAAGTAAAGGTGGTTAAAGAGTTTCCGATGTTTTCCCTGATGATCGATGCATTTACCACCGATAGAGAGTTGAGTTTGCCATAGACTTGACTCGGAGCAGCTCCAGATTCAAGGCTCCATATAGGATGGCACCACTGAATTGAAGGAGTTGCGTATGCAGGTGAATTATTAGAAAAGGGGTTTATTCGCCCAAGTGTTTCACCTTGGGTGCCCCTGTTGTTTGTCAAGAAGAAGGATGGTAGTTTACGATGTGCATAGATTACCGGAGTTGAATAAGCTAACCATTAAGAACCGTATCCATTGCCACGCATTGATGATTTATTTGATCGTGCAAGGAGCCGTAGTTTTAAGATAGACCTTCGGTCCGCTATTATTAGCTCAAGATAAAGAGCGTGATATACCCAAAACAGCATTTAGGACTCGATACGGCCAAGATGAGTTCCTAGTGTTGTCCTTCGGTTAACCAATGCGCCGCAAGATTCATGGATCTAATGAATCGAGTATTTCGTGATGTGCTCGATAAATGGGTAATTGTTTTTATTGATATATCTTGATCTACTCCAAGACCAAGAGGAGCACACTCAACACTTGAGAATGGTGTTACAGAGGTTGAGAGATCAACAGCTTGTTTGCCAAGTACAAAAGTGTGAATTCTCGCTTGAACAAGTTGGATTCCGGGGCACGAGTGTCTAAAGCCGAATCAAGTAGATCCTGCTAAGGTGAAAGCAAGAGTGGAATGGGAAAGCCCCAAGAATGTTATGAAATTAGAAGCTTCTGGGTTTGCTGGATACTACGTGTTTCATCGAGAATTTTGCTCGGATCTCAACCAATGACCAAGTTGACTAAAAGGGGTGAAATTGATCAAGGGAGGAATGTGAGAAGAGCTTCCAGAATTGAAAGAGAGATTGGTGACCCTCGGCCGACTATTCCCAAGGCAGTGGAATGACATATACCGATGCTTCCAAAGTTGGTTTGGGTTGTGTTCTCATGCAACGCGGAAGGTAATAGCGTATGCATCCCGACAACTAAAGGAATATGAGAAGAGTTACCCCACTCATGACTTGGAACTAGCCATATTTTTGCCCTTAAGATCGGCGACATTATTTGTATGGGGAGAAGTGTGAGATATACAAGGATCACAAAAGCCCGAAATACTTCCTCACCCGTAAGGATTTGAACATGAGATGAGAAGATGGCTTGAACTCATGAAGGATTATGATCTGATATTCAAGATCATCCGGCAAGGCTAATGTAGTGGCAGATGCATTGAGTCGGAAGACACAGACTGTGTCGCTCATATTAGCATCACTCACCACTTGTGCAAGAGGCGATGCTAATGGATGAAACCCTCTTATATGAAGGGGCAACCTTAGAGCTTGAACCTCAACCGAAAACCTTAAATGGTTGACGGTATCCTTGTCGGCCTCAGTGCATCCGACAATTAGGCAAGAGGTGATAAGGAAGCAACCTTAGATCCTGAATTGTAGCGGATCGAGTTAAGGTTCAAGACCAAACAATGAACGACCGATTTTACTTTAGCCGTTGATGGGGCATTGATGTTTCGAGAGATTGTGTGTACCGATGATTTGATATACAAGATAAGATAGTGAGAGAAGCACATAGCTCCGAGTACTCACTTCACCCAGAAGTACCAAATGTACAAAGACCTCAAACAAAGTTATCGGTGGCAAGCATGAAAGTCACCATAGCTTTATATGTGGTGACTTGTCTTACCGCCGAAAGTAAAAGCTGAAAGGCATCGACCTTATGGTACCTTCACCACCCCAAGCACTGAATGGAAGTGGGAAAGGATTACAATGGACTTCACACCGGACCGCCAAGTACACCTAAGGGAATGGATGCGATATGGGTGATCGTGGATCGCTTACCAAGACGCTCATTTTATTCCTATCAAGACCAAGTTCTCCATGGCTAAACTAGCACAACTTTACATGGACAACATAGTGCGTTACATGGAGTGCCAGAGCATTGTTTCGATAGGGACCCAAGGTTCACTTCCAGATTTTGGAAAGCTTACGGCGGCCTTGGGATCACAACTGAATTTGAGTACTTTTCACCCAGCACGGATGGTCACGAGCTAACCATACAGATATTAGAAGACATGCTGTGGCATGTGCAATGGAGATGAGTGGCGTTGGGAAGAATATATACCTCTTATGGAGTTTGCATATAATAATAGTTACCAAGCTACAATTGGGATGGCTCCATATGAGGCGTATATGGCGTAAAGTGCGAACTCCTTTGTATTGGGATGAGGTAGGTGAACGCCGAATGTTAGGATCTCGAGATGATACAAATGACTTGTGACAAAGTCGACGTTATTAGAGAACGGATTAAAGCAGCTCACCCCTAAAAGAGCTATGCGGACACCCGCAGAAGGAGATTGAATTTCAGCCAGAGAAAAGGTATTTCTCAAGATCTCTCCTACTAAAGGTTTGCAAAGGTTTCATGAAGGGAAGTTGAGCCCAAGATACATGGGACCATTTGAGATCTTATCCCGGGTTGGCTCAAGAGCCTACATGCTTGCTCGCCACCTTCGCTGGGGATGTTCACAATGTATTCCATGTATCCATGTCAAGAAGTATGTACATGATCCATCTCATGTACTCACCCGTGGAACCAGTACCTAGAAGTCGATATGACCTACAGTAACAGCCAAATTGAAATTTTGGACCTAAGGTGAAAACCCTTCGAACCGCCCATTTCCTATGTAAAGGTGCGATGGGCTGATCATTCACTTGAAGAAGCATCTTGGGAGGTAGAGGATGAAATGCAGCCAAGTACCCTCATCTTTTATCAACAGTACGCAATTCGAGGACTAAATTTTTCGTAGGGGGTAATGTAATGCCCCGCTTTAAACCCGGTTCGATTAAGCGGTTGAACTGTTTAACCATGCAGAACCAGCCAGAGGAAATTAGAGCAGGTTCCTTATGGGCTATGATGGCACGGTGACCTTAACACCGGCTGCCCGACAAGTCCGAGCCAAGGAAGAGACGGAGTGCCCAAACCGTGATCGGCACCTACCATAAGGCTATGTACGGATAAAACAGTATTATATCCATATTTTAAGGTATATACGATGCTACATCGATGTGGGTGGGGTTCGCGCCGAGGTCCGAACCCTAAATCCCAAGTTTTGGCCTCAGTGGGTAGGAGTGGGTACACCCACCCACCGAAAGTGACCCATCCAAGACTATTCACTTAATTAGGAAGGGTATATAAGGCTTTATGATTTTC
Source organism: Macadamia tetraphylla (assembly GCA_022985045.1). Classification (NCBI taxonomy): domain Eukaryota; kingdom Viridiplantae; phylum Streptophyta; class Magnoliopsida; order Proteales; family Proteaceae; genus Macadamia; species Macadamia tetraphylla. The sequence continues at coordinate 18,671,402 of CM040971.1, read as the reverse complement.
TTTCTTTTCATTTATTACCCTCAGACGTTGGTGAGAAAAGTAAAGAGGAGAGAGAAAAGAGGGAAGAAGAAAGGAAGAGAAGGAAGAGGAAGAAAAGGGGATTTCAGCGACGCCAAGCTCGGTCTTCCCATTCGGTGCCGGAGAGTGATCTTCAACCTAGATCTACAGTTGGAGGTAAGAAAAGTTGGGTTTGTGAACATTCACCTTACCCAAGCTTTAAACCCTTGATTCGAGTATGGTTTCTTGAGATCTTGTAAATACCTTTGAAATGAGGAATCTAAGGTTTAATAGATGATTTATGTGTTGATCTTGAAGGATTTGAAGAGATATTGACATGGTAGAAGAAGCATTGTGAGTTTGAAGTGATTTAAAGGGTTTGAAGTCATTCTTGAGCAAAGAAGGTAAGATGGTTTCCTCACTTGAATCTAACCTAGATCTAGGTTAGAACCATCCTATAGGACCTTGAGGGTGTGAAGAATGGTGGGGAAAAGCCCCATTTGATTCCCCAAAGAATGGAGAAAATGGGAAGAAAAAAGTGTCTTTTCCGCCAAGACGTGGGTACAACCGGTGGGCTCCACCCTGTGGGTACCCACCGAGAAGACAAGGGTCCCTGACCCAACAAGGGTACCACCGCGGGTACAACCCACCTACCACGTCCCAAACCGTGGGTAAATTTCCAGTAGAGCCTCAACCTTCGACTCCACCCGAGTGGCCCCAAGGTGATCCTTATGTCCGATCGAACCCAAATCGGACGTGTGACCTTCTTTGACGCTCTAAACACGATTTTGACATCGGATTTCATTAATTTTGATCCTAAAATGGTGAAGTACTAACCTCGCTTAATTATGTTAGGTTCACCAAATCCTACCCGATTCAAGATCGGATCTCACCCGCATCAACGGGAACCTTGTACGCTATGTAAGTGGGGAGAGGACGTTGGCCTTGTTTCAAGGCATTTGTTTGGCATTCATTTAATTATATCTAATCTAGCCATGTCATCATGAATATGCTATATAGATTAGTCTTTCCCACACATTGATGTGCATATGTGCTATGTTTACTTTTCAAATGCCAATTGAATGAGATGTTTATATGTTGAATGTGGACATCATGGTGCATAATGCATTGATAGACTAGATGCCGTAGTCGGCTTGGAAACGAATGCATTGGTGGCCGTGGAATGGGACACGGAGGCACTATGCGTCGATTATTGTCATATAGGAGCATGCGGTATTAGGATTCTCACCATCCTGGTACACCCTTCCCAACAGGGGTTAAGGTGTTGGGTTGCCATTTGGGGAAAGCAGGGTCGTTGTCGATTAATCGTGGCGTTAGGGCATTACGCCCGACGAGTCATGTAGGACAAGCAACCTGTGGTACATTCAAGAGGGCCAATCGATCGCTTTTAAATTGTCGAGTCAAGACTTTTTTTCACCATTTACATTTCGCTGAGAGCCGGTGGACGGCATTATCTTTACTTTTCCGAGTACTCACTGGGCCTTCTCCGACAGCCCTATGGGCGACGCGGAGGGAGTTCGCTGCGCACTGGGAGTATACGTGCACCGTGGGTTGTAGTAGCACTAAAACCAAGGACTTAGTAATGTTGCTTAGGTGGATGTGATTTAAAATGTATAGCATGGCATGTAGTGCATATGATGTGTTGTGATGTGTGGACCGTGTGGTCCATCTTTCTACTTATCGGGCTAGTGAGCTCATCCCACGGTACACCCCTTTTAGATGATTTTATGTGTCATACATCCGAGGAGAGGGGTGGGTCCCACAATGAAGTTTTCAAGAGGACTGTGGACCCTCGAGAGTTAGAGCACGGCGACACTGCCAGGCGAGAGCTGGTCAGGACAGCAGCTTCGAGGCCGAGCCGAGCTCCACCTTGAGGCCGGCCGAGCTCCACTTCGAGGCCGATGAGCTCTTCTATGTGATGCCGAATGGGCTCAACCTTGATGCCGAGCGGGGCTCCACTTTGAAACCGAGCCGAGGTACTCGATGGTTTTTATGATTTCAGATATACTTGGTATTTGAATCATATTCTTTGTGTATATATCATGCCTTCGGCCCAAATGCATATAATTATTGTATCACAATTCGTATCAAGTATATGGGATTTATTAATCGTAAAACTTAGTCTTCCGCCGATCCGATGAACTTATGTTAGTGTGTGTATGTTGTGGTGGAATACAAGATTCGATGATCCCGGCGGTTTGGGTTAACTAAAGGTTAACTCGGCCACCGCTCGTTCAAGCAGAACGGGTGTGACATGTGTCATGTGTGCTATTTTACGGGCTCAAAGACCAGACTGCTTCGGTGATATGTGGAGGCCTAATTCGTAAGAGTGTGAAATTTATCATTCGAGACAGGGGTTTGATGATGGTCCAATATGGGAATCGGGATCATGCAAATGAGGGTTTGGAGTCGCCACCTAGGATTATGGGCCTAGGACCCTGGAGTCGGCCCAATTCCTGAGAAAAGGGCCCAAAATTTGGTCTAGTCTAGAGATTTAGGGTAAGTGTCAGGTTGTAGAATTGGAAAGGTATTAGGCACCCAATCTACCCGGTTCGATCGGTCTTCCTATTAGATGCTTAAGAACGAACATTTTTCACAGTTATTACTATTCCATATGCATGGCTAAGTTATCACACCTATATACATTAACTGAATTTAAACTACTATATACACTAAAACAAGGTCTATATAAAGTCTACATGATGACAAGTTGGTTGATAAACTGTACCTGAACTTAACCTCTGTTTCGGGTCAAGAGGGGTGGACCCTTGATTAATACTAGTTCGAACTGTCTTTCTGATTCTCATGGCTCAAGGGAAGATGGTCTTGACCTCCAACTTCATTTTTTGAGAGATGTTGATTATGATGGTATGCGGACAGAGTTTCGACTAGGAATGGTTACTTTTGGATTTAGATTCGGATAGAGCTTCGGCTAGGGAAGGCTATTTCCAGACTTAAGATGAGGTGGCACTTCGGCAGAGCTTCCTTTGGGAATATCTATTTCTGAAAAGATTTCAGGGGCACTCGGAAAGAGCTTCCGCTAGGAACTGCTATTTTTAGAAAGAAACAGATTGACCTAAAAATGGATTGAAGATCCCCAAAGCCCAGAAGAACACTTTGAAGATCCGAACAAAACTCTGGATCTTGACAAAGATCTCTTCGTAGACCCGAAGAACCTCAAAGCGGAGGGATTTCTATTTCTAGTAAAGCTCAAGAACACTCAAAGGGGGAGGCTAAGAACATACTATTTTTGGTAAAAACTGGATTGGACTAAGAACTTGGATTGAAGATCTTCAAAGTCTCGAAGAACACTTCGAAGATCCGAACAAGATTTCGGATTTTGACGAAGATTGCTCCGGAGACTCGAAGAAAAACAAAAGGGTGAGGGGAGGAGGAGAGAGGGTTGCACTACTATGGAGTGAGGTGGGGTAGTTTGGTGTTGTAAAATCCAAAGGAATGGGGTTTTTATAGGATTTCTGGACAAATGGGGAAGAGGGAGAATTTTTAACCAATGGACAAAAGAGGGTTCTTGGACTAAAATGGGTGAAGAGGGCTTTTATCCAATAGGTAAAAGGGGTTCTTTGGGAGAGAGGATTCTTGACCAAAAAGTGGGTTTTGGTCCCAAGTGGGTGAAGGAAAATCTCTTCATCCACTGGGCTAGTGGAATGGGTGTGCTGGCAGTGGCATTGGTGTGTGGCTCATGGCACGTGGGCAGTGGCATGGGTGTGCGAGTAGTGGCAATGGTGTGCGGCACACGGCACGCGGGAAGCGGCATTGGTGTGTGGCACATAGCACATGGGGCAACATGCGTGTGCAGCATATGATGCATGTGGCAGTATGCGAGTGTAGCACATGGCGCGTGGGGCAACACGCACATGGGCACAGTAGCAGAGGCACGCTACCGTTGCCTTGGATGGGTCATGTAGGGGCTTGGGCCATACTGTCTGGGGGCATGCACGTGAGGCTGTGCGGGCTGGCTTGCTGGCCAGTGCACACAGTATGCATACGGGCAGGGCTGGCAGGTTTGGCTCTGCAAGAGGCAGGGGCTAGGCAGAAGATAGGGATTGGGCAGTAGCCAATGGCAGCATCTGTGCGGACTGGCCTGTTGGCCAGTGTGTGCGTGATCATTGATTTTTCTATCGATGATCACAGAAGATCCGACGATTTGATTTTGAAGTGCTATATATCATCAGAATCGTATTTTCGAGCACTATCCACCCATGACGGTCATATTGACCATTCCTTCGATATAAAAGTTAAATTTGGACCCTCTTCTCCCCCGCGTGGGGTTTCCATGGTTTTCAGGTAGGTGATGAATTTGGGGTATTTGGGTAGGTAAGAGATTTTTCCAGGTTTCCAATAGGCTTGCCAGTGTGCGCGACATACGTATGAAAAAATATGATTTTTCGAGAATGATTATGGGAGATCTGACGGTCCAATTTTGACGTATCATATATCATTGGAATCGTAATTTCAAGCACTATCCATCTGTATGGTCATCATGGTCGGATTCTTTTGCATATAAAAAGTCAAAATTGGATCATCTTCCCTCTCGTGCGGGCTTTTAGGGTTTTCTGGTAGGTGGAGAATGTTTTCAGGTTTCCTTAATCAATCATCTCTGTCGATCGAAATCAAGTAGTCACATCTAAGATCCATAATTCATCATAGCCGAGGAGGGTGACAAAATTGGTGTCTACAAAATTGTCCTCTTTGACCGAGGCTCGTGCCAATAGCCGAAGGGCAAAGTAAAGAACAACCACATTTTGTCACCCGAGCATGTACTGCTGTCATCTTGCTCATAAATGATGGAGTTGAAAATGCAACAGGTAATATCTCTTAACTACTTTGAAGTTTAAGACTTACCTGGGCTATCGATTGTAGGAAAGAAATTTGCTACTCTTCTAATCCTGTAAAAGATGTTAGTACTTGATTTTTTTTATTTTCCTTAGCTGGGCTTCACATGTGCCAGTTCAGGGAATTTGGTCTCCAGGTGGGTTTTTTCGAACTAGTTTGGGCTATCTGGCCTTCTAGGCGGGTTCTTTCGAACTAGTCTGGGCTATCTGGTCTCCCAGATTCTTTCAAACCGGGCTGGGCTATTTGGTCTTTCAGGCGGGTTCTTTCGAACCGACTGGGTTATCTAGTCTTCCAGGCGGGTTCTTTCGAATCAGACTGGGCTATCTGTCTTCTAGGCGGGTTCTTTCAAGTCAGCTAGGCTATCTAGTCTTCCAAATTCGAACCAGGCTAGGGTATCTGGTCTTCCAAGCAGGTTCTTTTGAACTAGGCTAGGCTATTTGGTCTTCCAGGCGGGTTCTTTCGAATCGGACTGAGCAATTTGGTCTTCTAGGTGGGTTCTTTCGAACCGGGCTGGGCTATCTGGTATTCCAAGCGGTTTCTTTCGAACCGGGCTGGGCTATCTGGTCTTCTAGGCGAGTTCTTTCGAATCGGACTGGGCTATCTGGTACTATCAATTATAGGAAAGAAATTCACTGCTCTTTCAACCTTGTAAAAGACATTAATAATTGATTCTTGATTTTTGACCTTTGATTCTTTGATTTTTCTTTTAATCTTTTAGACTTTTGAATTGGAATCTTGATTCTTCGATTCTTCTTTGGATTTTTAATCTTTTGGACCTTTGGAATTTAAATTTGGACTTTTGAATTGGGATCTTGATCTTCTCTTGATTTGGATTTGATTTGAATTTTGCTTTTCACATAAATTTTACTTTCCATTTTCACCTTTCACATGAATGTGATGTAAATTTTATCTACTATATGAAATTTAATTTGGGTTTTGAATTTTGTGGTAAGAATTTTTGAGCTATACCTTGGAATTGAAATTTTTTTTTCTTTGGAATTTTGATCTTTGATTCTTGGCTTGATTCTTTTTTTTTTTTTTTTTTTGGTTTTGATTTTGGATTCTTGGCCTTTGATTTTTGGGGGTTTTTTTTTTTTTTTTAGAATTTTGATTTGAACTTTGAAATTTTATTTGAATTTTGTTTTTGATTTTTTTTTTTTTTTGAATTTTGGGTTTTGAAATTTGAAGTTTGATTTTGAATTTTGATTTTTGCATCTTGATTTGAATTTTGGATTTTGATTCTTGAAAAAAAAATTCGTTTGATTTTTTTTTTAAAAATTGTATTAAGGGTGGGGATTTTCACAATTTTTTTTTTTTTAATCTTTGATTTTATTTTATTATTGCTCCTTGCTTTGACCATGTTTTGTGCTTCCTAAGATGGGTGGGTTGTTTCTCTAAGGGAGCAGAATGCTGACCAGGCTACCCAGATTGAGGACCTCACAGCACAACTGGCGAGTTAGCGGTCAGCACATACTGTTACATCTAGTAACTTGATGACTTCTGTAAGTAGGTCCGAGTATGGCATAGATAAAGATGGTGATCCCTAGAGATATGTTCCTATTGTTCCTACAAAACACAAATGTAGTTTTTTTCTTTTTCTTTTTCCCTCCCCATGTTCATTTTTTTTTAACCTTTTGTATGGCCAGACTTGGCTCTTTATTTTGGAATGAAAACCTATTTTAAGGCATGATTAATTCAACAACTCAAGTCTTCATTAGAATAACTGAAATGACGCTAAAATCCAAACATCACCTCATTCTATTACCAAGTGAATTTCATGGGAGGGAAACAACAGTCTTACCATAGACAAGATAAGTAAGTAACAATGTGGGGAGACAACTCTTGGGGTGGGTGGAAGTTCACTAACTCCTCTGGGTCCATCGTTTCGAGCCCATATTATCGACTAATGTAAGTAGGTAAATAAAAAGACGTGTGAGTCAATCCCATCAACCTGATGTAGTTGTAGTCAGGGGTCTTCTTTAGAAAATCTTCTTGTGGCCTCCCGGCATTTCTATGCAATGTCCTTTGTAGCTTTTCTTTGTAGGTGCTCTTTCCAATTATCAATGAGTTTGAATTCCGGGGCTTCCCTCCTTTCTTGATAACTAAGAGCCCCGAGTTGACCTTCATTTGATGGTCTATTTAGCTTCAGCTTATCAAGTTGCCAGAGTTGAAAAATGGTGGGACTTCCTCGAAAATAATCGAGTCCAAACCTGTGGCTATGGCTCATGTCATCAAATCCTTTGAATGTCTTTGCAAGGATCATGGGAATGATATCTCTTCCTTTCTTCAATTGCTTTATCACTTCTATCAAGACAGTTGGTGCACCACATCCTGGAGTTCGGAGAACATAGCAAGCTATCATGCACAATAGATAAGCATCTTGTGACATTTGCTGATGGATTCCTCCTAGTGGTAGGTATTGAATAAACCTCCTAGCCACCTTGAGAATGTCAATCTTTCCATATCTAATGAATTGCTTCATTTCCTCTTTTTCACATCTGAAAAAGTCTTGAATCTCTTCGGAATGATCTTTCTTCAAATATAGTTGAATTAACTTGCCCTTAGGTGTAGATAGCATATAAACTCAGAATTCCTTGAAAGTTGGACAGATCTCCACCTACCCAAACCAAAATATATGAAAATCTGCATCCCAACGCTGAGGCATCTGTCGAAGTGGATGGTGATGCAGTTCAATACACCCAATTCGACTGAGCATTGACATATTCATGGATTATAGCAGTCCTAGTACCACTATGCTTATGTCTAAGGTCCATTTCCTCAATGTTTCATCCAATGAGCTCATGACTTTTCTCAAACCATCACAAAAAAAAAAAGAGATATGATGATTTATCAAAGCATTACTCATTATCTAATGACTCAAACAAGTCTTTACCATAGTTGCATCAAGCTCTTTTTTTTTTTTTACTAATTAAGGATGGAAAATAAACGACCTTGATAAACGGTGCTAGGTGGTGATTTTCTTTTAGGGATGGAATCGGATAAGAGTTTGATGACCAAAGGTGAATGATAGATACCTAATGGCCTTGCATGCCAAATGGCGATTCTTAGGGGATAAAATCCTGGATAAGAATTGACAGACTAATAGGGGAATGATAGATACCTAATGGCCTTGCATATCCAAATGGCGATTCTTGGGAGACACAAACTATGATGATCTTTTAAGATACTTTGATTATTAATCGAGGAACCAATTTATTGCCTTTAGATGGTTGAGACTGCACTTGCACATGTAAAGTTGCCTATGTATCCCTCGAAAGGAATCAGGTCTGATGTAGTTTAGGCTATTCACCCTTTCAGACATAATATTTCTTGAGTTGATCCATGTTGACCAATTTGGGTATTTCTTCGCCATTATGGTCTATGAGTTTTATAGCTTTGCTTGGTAAAATCTCTTTTGATGGTAAATGGGTTGCTCCAGTCGGGCTTGAATTTTCCTTTTAGGTCATGAATTGGGACTCTTTGTTCTCGAAGAACAAGTTCAGCCTCCTCTATGTGGCGGGGTTTCAAATTCTTATTAAAGTCCCTAGCCATTCTCAGTTGATATTTTTTCAGACTATCCATGTCTTTCATAATCCTTTCATCGAGAAAATTGAGCTCATCATGTCTGGCATTCACCCACTCTCCTTCAGGTAGCTTACTATCAAGGAGCACCCTTAGGGATGGTACCAGGATTTTCACGGGTAGAACTGCCTCAACTCCATATACCAAAGAGAAAGGGATTGCCCCTGTCGAGGATCGTACAGAAGTCCGGTATGCCCATAAGGCAAGGGTAACTTATCAGCCCAATCCTTGTGTGTTTCTGTCATTTTATGCAGGATGAATTTGATATTCTTGTTGGCTGTTTTCCACTGCCCCATTGGTCTGTGGCCTATAAGTGGTAGAGCAATGCCTTCTGATACCGAACTTTACGTAGATCTTGTCAGTTTTGCCCCAGAAGTGGGATCCCTTATTGAGGTACTCTATATCAGAAAATGATATTTTCTTAGATGAATTTGACTACCTTAGCAGACATGAGGATCGCATATGACTGAGCTTTTACCCACTTGGTGAAATAATCAATGGCTACCAAGATGAACTCATGACCATTGGATGCTTTGGGGTTGATCTTCCCAATGATATCGATGCCTGAAGTAGAAAATGGCCAAGGAGAACTAAGCGAATATAGCTCTATTGGTGGGATATGTATAATATTAGCAAATATTTGACACTTGTGGCATTTCTTGACAAAGTCCACACAATCCACTTCCATTGTGTTCCAGTAATATCCTAGCCGAAGGATCTTCTTAGATAACATCTTGGCATTCATGTGGGTTCCACAGAGACCTTGATGAATTTCCTCCATGATGGTTGTAGCTTGTTCTTCATCCACACATAGCAACTGTATTCCGTCATAGTATCTTTTGTATAACAAATCTTCCTGAAGGATAAACTGGTTGAAATATCTTCTCAAAAACTTCTTTTTTCTTTCAGTTGCTTCAACTGGGTACTTCCTTTTCTTGATGAAATACACTATATGAGTGAACCAAGACCGACCATCCGTAGTGAGGGAGTTCACGAATTCTGATAAATGGACATGCTTCTTTGTTCCACCAGGAATGGTCAAATCCTAGCCATAGGGTTGTATTCTACCATGAAGCCAAGGTTACAAGGGCATCAGCAAACCTTTTATCATCTCTCTGGAAGTATTCGAACGAGATCTTCTCAAAGTGTTCAACCACCTCTTCTAGATGTTCTTGATATGGCTTCCACTTTTCATCTCTAGTCCTCCACTTTCCCTGTGTCTGACAATTGACAATGGATGAATCTCCATACATCTTGATCCTTTTCACTCTAATAGTCAGGGCCATTTTCTTTGGAACTTCTGCTTTACCGGTTTTGCCCCAAGATAGGTCGACAATCGATGTTGCACGATGTCAGGGTCTATACCAGCGTATCCTCATAAGTCCAAGCAAAGACTTTGGCAAACTCCTTCAAAAGACTAATTGTCTATTCTACTTCTTCGTCATCTACGGTGGTACCAATTTTTGCCTCTCAAAGGCATTGGTCGGTTCCTAGGTTAATAACCTGGGTATCCTCATGGATGGGTTGGGCTTTCTTTGATTTGTATTGTTTTATTAACTCTTGATATTTATTAAGATCATCATAAAAAAGGAGGCAAGTCATACTCGGAATCAGGAAAGAAGGAGTAATAGACTTGACATACACAGACACTGGACTCACCTCGGGGGGGGGGGGAGGCTAACACGAAATCATAACAACAGACTCAACTACTGATTTGATGACTGATTCGATGGCGGACTTGACACGAATTGATGCTTTTATCAGTGGTATGTAGGTTGGTTGACTCGGTAGCATGAGTAAACTTGAAGTCTTCTCGAATGCTAGTCCAATTCAAGAGTGGTTCGTTGGCTCAATGGATAAGGAGATGCGGCAAAGGGCCTTCTTCTCCTTCTGATAAAGTTGCTGCTATTTCTTCAATGGTGCAATGGTTCTTTTGGATTGGTGCCTGCTTCTTTACAAATACCAACTGATCAATCTCGTGCTCTCGGAAGCGAACTTTCTGAGGGGTGAAGATTGGTGAAGGCTGCTTAATCTTTTTTCTATAAAGTCCAAAATTTCAAGCCTACTGATTGAGGTCATTCTGGTGCCTCGGTCACATCTTTGACCACCATTACGGGTCTTTTTGTTGCAGTTGATTTGAGCACAATGCATGTAGACCATCATTCTTTGTGTTCTTCTTTGCTTTGCATATATGCTCCTTCCTTTGAAAGGCTTGGGCTTGAGCTCATGTAGCTCTTGAGTTAGTTTTTGTAGAAACAAACAGATGTGGTTCTTCAGATCAGTGAGAAATTACAAACTCCAGATGAGTCTTATCTCCTTTTCCCATTCTCTCTTCAGGAGTACCCCGGGCTTAGGGCCTTCTTTGACCGAATCATTGTTGTGGGGTCGTTAGAGGAGAACCCATATTCTATCAGTGCTACATCCACTATTCCAGTGATGTAACTGTCCTGTTCTCTTTCCTTGATGTGTAACTATTCAGCTCAATTTCTGTTGGAACCTCCTCTTGAGGTGTGCTTGACTGAATCAAAGACGTAGGGTCATTCTTCTTACTTTCTTCCAGAACATTTACTGATTTTGTTGAAGTTATTTTGGAGATTCTAGCAACGTAAGTATATCCTTCCAGTTGTACCTGCTAATCCATCCTTCTTTTAGATTTGATGGATTGTCTACTGACCCCTAGGAATGGGAATGATATAAGGGTAATGAAAGATATGAGGTGGGGTGTTATGAACGGGATGTGATGTAGGAGATAGGGTATTCTGATGAAGATAGTGGATGATAGAATGATGAAGAGGTTCTTGCTCTTTGATGATATGGTGAGAGGGAAGACAATGGAAAGGTGGATGGTATGAGATGGTGGATTCCTCTTCTGGGGTCGGTGATGAAGGAGGGAAGGCGGGCATCTGATCCTCATCTTATGACTCTTCTCCTGATGGCTCTTCTTTCCCAGGGGTTTTCTTGACCTTTGTCCTATCTCCCATGACATTTAAGTGATCTCTTCGAGCTCGTGGCTTGATGAGTTGAGTGGGGTCACTTTCTATTGATTCTTTCTCCAATACACTGACTGTTGCATGATAAGGGAGTGGGTTGGTAATACCATTGGGGGGATATTTGGCCTTGATTTCAATGGTCCTTTTGTCTATTAAATATTGAACTCATGTTGTAAAGTTAGGCATCTTTATAGTATGTCCCTTTGAGCATGGTAAGCACAATACTCACAATCTTTGTACCAAGGCGGGGGAGGGTTGCTAATTACTCTTGGGGCCACTATCCTTAGCAATCCTTGTTTCTTTAGCTTCTCATACACTGCTGTCACTAGCATTCCCAAATTATAAAGCTGTCTTTTTAGGCGAGGAACTTTTTGGGAAGAAGCATTTGATGTATTAAAAACGGCCATGAAGGTGAAGTGGTCGTAGATGATATTGACTGTTGGACTGCACCCATCATATTGGTTTCAGGATTCTTATCTAGCCCACTCTTGGCATTCTTCCCCATGTCTTGATATTGTACATCCCTTAGGATTTTGTTCTCAACACGTGTCCCGGTGGTTATTAGGGCATCAAAATTCTGCAGATATTGATAGTAGAAAACATCATAATAAGGCTTTGACAAGTTCTCAATCAACATTTCGACTTGCTCTACTTCAGAAGGTCGTTTTGCCATCTTGGTGGCCTTGTTCCTGAACCTCATTACAAAAGTGGAAAACCCCTCCCTAGGTTGTTGTCTTAAGGTTTCAAGCTCTCGACATTCCACATCTACTTCGGTGTTGTGGGGATACTGTTTAGTAAAAGCTTTCATTGCTGCTGCCCAATTCTGTGTCTGAGTGGATTCCAACTATGTGAGCCACCTTAGTTTCGGTCCTGATAATGTTAACATGAATACCTACCTCATCTGATTGTCAACAATTTTCCATATCTTCATGATACTGAGGAATACCTCCAAACGAGTCTTAGGATCCCCTGACCCGTTAAATCTGTTGGTTTGATACTTGAACTTTTCAAGGATTCTTGCCCTAGAAAAAAAGCTCATCTCATTAGAATATACTGTATGACTCTCCTGACGTTTCCCTGCTCGGATCATATCCTCAAGCTTTTCCAATTGTTCTCTCATTTTCCTTTCCCTCTTTGTCTCTGAGGCTCCTTTTGACCATGTGCCACAAATTCCTCTTCTTCATCATTAATTACAACGGGAGGGGGATCCCTGGAGGAAGTCCCTTGATGACTTGTAGGCCTAGTTGGTTTTGGCTTGCGGAGGAGGATTTATGTCAGCCCCGAGATCGGTCCTAGGTAGGTTCCGTAACAAGTGCAACACTTGACCTAATCCATTCTTGACTTCAACAACTTTAGCTTGCAATGTTTCTATTGGGTGGACCCACGCTTGTTCTGGTGTTTTCATGTTGGTTGGATCCATGTGAGCTGGGTTGTAATCACTTAGTGGTAGACAATCTTGGAGAGACAATGAAGGTGATACTAGACTTAAGTGAATCAACCGGTTACCCTGACGTGTCCAAATGGACCGTAGAAAATACTTGAGGTGTGAAATTGTGCTTGAACCAAAAATGATTTATTTTAGGATTCTTTAATTCCCAATCCTTTGTTCACAGATTCACTAGATTAACAACCAATGATCTATTCAAAGCTAGTCCATTTAATGGTAGGGAGTGGGTAGGGGTTGATGCCCCTAATCCACTCAATGCCATATAAGTAGGAGATACACACAAATGGTTTAACCAGAATACCCCTATTAATACATTCTTTGCCAATAAAGTCATGCTTTCCTTTTTCTTATCCCACTAGGTGACCTTTCTCCTAGTTTCATTGGGTCTTTTAGATAATTCGGTATTTTATGGGACTTTAACAGAAGTCAACCCGGATGGCATATGCCAAATCATCCATATTTCATTTCTAAGGAGGAAGGACACCTTTTATCCAAAACCCACTTAAGAGAGCATTTCTTTGTGACTAAAATATATCATAAGAATTATTCCTTTTCAAGACTGCAAACAAATTCTACAGATCAGCTTGTGGTATTCTTCGCGTTCTCCGTTTATTTCCTACATGATACGAGTATGCAGTGGATGCAATAGGACCGACAAGGCTTCCTTGACAGGATCTATATACGCAAGATACGTGATCCTTTTGATATATTTGTAGGTATGAGATCAAGGGGGTGTCTTCCTTGCCCATTACTCGTGACTACACACGAGGTTAAGCAACTGGCCACGGGGTGGTGGAACTGTGAGTGATTGTGTGCAAAAGTGTAATGCGGAATATTATTATTCGATATCAAAATATCATAAGTGCATGGACCTCCCCGAAGGTGCTGACACAATTATGAACATCCTCACCGTTTAACAATATCGCACACCCTTGTACAGGAAGCGGGTATCATTTGCTCTCAGAGTACTCTCTATGACATGTGCTAACCTCACCGAGAGTGCGGGTATGACAGGGAGTACCTCGCCAAATGATTTCACTTCGAGCACAATGCATGATGCAGTTAGCGAATACAATTACAAACATGGGGTTAGCCAAACACATTTTCAAACAAATGTGGTGGAAAATGTTCTTCCATTAAAAGGTAGCATATAGTATTGGAAGCTTGACATTTATCCCCAGTGGAGTAACCACGGTGAGGGTAGCGGTAGGAGATGATGAGACGTCTCTCTTCCCTTTGGGGTGGGAAAAGGACTTACATCCCATCCTCTCTCCTCTCTTTCTCTCTTTCAAAGAGGGAGGGGGTGTGTCGTGTGTGCTTACCTTGAGGGCCCTGCATCGCCGTATGTCGCTTCGGTGATACATGGAGGCCTATTTCACAAGAGTGTGAAATTTATCATTCGAGACAGGGGTTTGATGATGGTCCAATACGGGGATCAAGATCATACAAATGGGGGGTTGGAGTCACCACCTAAGGTTATGGGTCTAAGACCCTGGGGTGGGCCCAATTCCTAAGAAAATGTCTCAAAATTTGGTCTGGTCTAGAGATTTAAGGTAAGTGTAAGGTTGTAGAATTGGGAAGGTGTTAGGCACCCAATCTACTCGGTTCGACTGGTCTTCCTACTAGATACTTAAGAATGAATATTTTTCACAGTTATTACTATTCCACATGCAAGGCTAAGTTATCACACATATATACATTGACTGAATTTAAACTACTATATACACTAAAACAAGGTCTATATAAAGTCTACATGATGACAAGTTGGTTGATAAACTGCATCTGAACTTAACCCCTATTTTGGGTCAAGGGGGTGGACCCCTGATTAGTATCGACTCAGACTATCTTTCTGATTCTCCTGGCTCAAGGGAAGATGGTCTTGACCTCCAACTTCCTTTCTTGAGAGATGTTGATTGTGATGGTTCCGGCTAGGAATGGTTACTTTTGGATTTGTATTTGGATAGAGCTTCGGCTAGGGAAGGCAATTTATGCGCTTAGGAAAAGGTGGCACTCAGTAGAGCTTCCATTAGGGATAGGCTAGGGGAGGGCTAGGCTAAGGTGGCACTCTGGCAGAGCTTCCACTGGAGATAGGCTAGGGGAGGGCTAGACTAAGGTGGCACTTTTGCAGAGCTATCGGGAATAGCTATTTTTGAAAAGATTCCAGGGGCACTCGGATAGGGCTTTCGCTCGGAACTGCTATTTTTGGAAAGAAAATGATTGACCTAAAAATGGATTGAAGATCCCCAAAGCCTTGAAGATTACTTTGAGATCTGAATAGAACTCCAAATCTTGACAAAGATCTCTTCGTAGACCCAAAGAACCTCAAGGGGGAGGGATTTCTATTTCTGGTAAAGCTCAAGAACACTCAAAGGCGGGCTAAGAACATACTATTTTTGGTAAAAACTGGATTTGACTAAGAACTTGCATTCAAAGATCTGAACAAGATTTCGGATCTTGACGAAGATTGCTCCGAAGACCCGAAGAAAATCAAAAGGGGAAGGGGAGGAGGAGAGAGGGTTTCACTACTATGGAGTGAGGTGGGGTAGTTTGGTGTTGTAAAATCCAAAGGAGGGAGTGTTTATATGATTTCTAGACAAATGGAGAAGAGGGAGAATTTTTAACCAATGGACAAAAGAGGGTTCTTGGACTAAAATGGGTTAAGAGGGCTTTTATCCAATTGGTAAAAAGGGTTCTTTAGGAGAGAGGATTCTTGGTTAAAAAATGGGTTTTCGGTCCCAAGTGGGTGACGAGAAAATCTCTTCACCCACCAGACTAGTGGAATGGTGCGGGTAGTGGCATTGGTGTGCTGAACACGGCACGTGGGAAGTGGCATTGGTGTGTGGCATATGGCACACGGGGTAGCATGCGTGTGCAGCACATGATGCATGGGGCAACATGCATGTGTAACACATGGCACATGGAATGCGCCTGGCAACAGGCAACGGAGACACGGTCCATGTTGTGCGGCACAACACCCATGCTGGCAAGGGCTAGGCTACAAACAGGGTTGGGCAGTAGCCAGAGCATGCGTGATCACTGATTTTTCTATCGATGATCACGGGAGATCCGACGATTCTATTTTGATGTGCCATATATTGTCGAAATCATATTTTTAAGCACTATCCATCTGTACTGTCATCTTGACTAGATTCCTTCATATTTAAAAAATAAATTTAGACCCTCTTCTCTCCTGCGTGGGGTTTCCAAGGTTTTCAGGTTGGGGATGAATTTGGGGTATTTGGCTAGGTAGGGGATGAATTTTGGGGTATTTCGGTAGGAAAGAGATTTTTCTAGGTTTCCAATAGGCTTGCCAGTGTGCGTGGCATACGTACGAAAAATGTGATTTTTTTGGGACGATTACGGGAGATCTGACGGTCCGATTTTGACGTACCATATATCATTGGAATCATAATTCCGAGCACTATCCATCTGTATGGTCATCATGACTGGATTCCTTCGTATATAAAAAGTCAAAATTGGACCCTCTTTCATCTCGAGCGGGCTTTTCAGGGTTTTTGGGTAGGTGGAGAATGTTTTCAGGTTTCCTTAATCAATCATCTCTCGTTTCGAAAGCAAGAAGTCATGCCCAAGATCCGCAATTCATCATAGCTGGAGGAGGGTGACAAAATTGGGTGTCTGCATAACTGCATGATGAATTTTAGGTAACAGGTACAAAGTTTGATCCGTTCCATGATCTAATGTTCATTTTAGGGATTCGCATTGCAAGATGACACACAAACAATGTGCACAAAATTTCACAAATAGTTGTTTATATAGAATGATGTATGTAATGATAGTGATACATATATAATGATACATGCATCAGAATGCGCAGGGCGAAGATTGATGATTCTGAGTCGTTTGTAGAGGCAAAGAAACCATATTGTAAGATTGGCTATACGTGGTGAGCACTCCTACTGTATAATAAGTATAGTGTTCATCATGTTGGAGAGCCTATGTATTATGGGGACACATAAATGTTGACATGGCTGCGGTGCGGCAAGCATCGGACGGCCAAGACGACATCGGCACGCACCTCAATGTCGTTCTGGCCATTGGATGACCGTTGCATCTGCGGTAGAGGATTTTTTTCAAGGTCATCC
>CM040971.1:18596953-18654308 GCA_022985045.1 Macadamia tetraphylla | reverse complement strand
AGATTTCTCACTTAATATACATTAGAAATGGAAATACCTCCTAGCTTTATCTTTCCAATTCCAGTAATTTTTCTTCTACTATCATCTCCAAAGGAGACCCATCCTCGCCCATAGTCTCGTAAGCTTGAGAATAGGTTTTTGTTAGATGTCATGTGTTTGGAACATCCACTATCGATTACCCACTCGGCTTCCACCTTATTCTTCAAGCATACCTACAACAGCAGTTTAGTCGTACATTGGTCTCCATAATCTCATGGGTCCGTCATTGTTAATGTCAAATGTTTCTATTGGGACCCAAGTGGTCTTGTACTTTTTAGGTCTTTGGTTCTGCCTTTGAGATATCCTTGAGTTTCTTTGAGTTCTTTGAGACTCAAATGACCCATTTGGCCTTTGAGGAGCATAATACCTTTGAGGTCTGTAGGATTCTTAAGGGTAGATCCTCTAGCCTTGGTATTGCCTTTGGGTCCTCTCATTTGAGTAACCCCTTTGTGGTTGGGTTCTTCTGTATCTAGGCATAGGTCTTGAGTCCTCTTGAGGCCTATATTGCCATCTTTGGGGCATGTTATAGTAAGTATGGTTAACTCTGGTTCTTGGTCTCTCATTTTGAGAGTTTGTGGTCTTTCTTTTCCTAGCATTGGTTTATAGAATGCCCTATTTTCTTACAAAATCCACACTTGACATAAGAGGTTGATGGTTGGTTACCTTGGTCACTCCTTGGATTCTTATTTTGCTTTTCTTTTCTCCTAGATGGATTGTGTCTATCATAGCCCAGTCCTTCTCTTTCATTAGGACCTTTCCTTTGAAATCCAAAGAGGTTGTCAATGTTCCTTTGTCCTTGGGTAAATGTGGAAAGGGTGGAGTTTAGCTTAGAGTTTTCTTCCAAGTTCACTCACCTTTGAAGTTAGTACATCCACTCTTTTATTGAGCATGTCAACTTCTTTTTTCAAATTATTTTTATCTAGTTCTAATTTTAGACTCTCTTCATGAAAGGCCTCGAAGGCTTCTTGAAGTTCTTCATTTCAGTCATTTACAAGAGAATCAGTTTGGGTTTGCTAACTTACTTCTTGTTCTTCATCTCCAAGAGCCATCAAAGCTATGTTAGTGACTTCTTCTTTGGAGTCGCTCTTTTCTTCTTCTTCACTTGAGTTCCACGTGGCTGCATAAGCTTTCTTCTTTGGTTTGTGTGGGCAGTTAGTTCTGAAGTATCTAGGTTTTCTACATTCGAAACATACAACATCTTTAGAAGAAATTTCTTTAGTTTTGAATTTTAACTTACCTTTTTCTCCGTGGGACTTATCACATGAGTCTTGTTCTTGTATGACACTCTTCCCTTCTTTTTGAGAAATTTGTTGAACTTTCTTGTGATGGAGAGATTTTCATTTCTGTGTCGAAGTCTTGTTCCTCGTCGTCATCACTTACTTCCTCAACTATTTGAGAAGACTTTAGAGTTATGGTCTTTCTTTTTTTTCAGAGGTTGGCTTGTTAGCTTTTTGCTCCACTTTATGGGTTAGCAAGGATCTCAAAAGGTAGTCGAGGGATATCTTCGTTAGATCATTTGCTTCTTCAATGGCTATCTTCTTAGGCCTCCAAGCAGTTGGTAAGGCTCTTATAATTTTTCTGACCTTCTCAACATTAGTATAGGTTTTGCCTAAACTCTTAAGGCTATTTATAATGTCAGTAAAATGAGTAAACATAGAAGTTATAGACTCATCTTCTTTCATTATGAATGATTCGTAATCTGAGACAAGTTGTTCTACCTTTCTTTCTTTTACCTCTTCTGTACCTTCATGTGTGACTAGGAACATGTCCCAAATTTCTTTGACTGTGCCACATGCTATGACCCGGTTGAACTTTTGCTCATTGAGGGCATACTGAAAGAATGTGATAGACTAGAAGTTGTACTGGATGAAGACTATGTCGTCTATTGTCCACTCATTTTCTTCCTTTAGTACTATATTTCCATCCACGACTTTGATGATGGTGTATGGTCCATTCTCTATGGTCCTCCATACGAGAATGTTATATCCACAGATGAAATTTTTGAATCTTCACTTCCAGAAAGAGAAATTTTCTCCATTAAAGTAATGGGGTCTCGAGGCGTTCATGCCCTCTGGTGGTCTTTGGGATATGGCCATGGTCTTTGAGTCACTTTTAAGACAAATATAGTCTTAAATACTTTGAGCTCCTGCTTTGATACTAATTGAAGTAACCTAAAGGAGGTGAATAGGCAATACTAATGAAAATTTAATCTTTTCGAACTAATATCTTAAAGTGTGATTGTAAATTAAAAATAATGCGGAATAAGTAAAATAGAGACAATCACACAACACGAAATTTATGGTGGTTCAACTCAATCCGAGTCTAGTCCACTCCCTACAAGAATCCTCTTGTAAGGTATTCCACTAGTTCTCTCTTTCAGTACAATATGTAAAGAATAAAACCTTTATAACTTTTATAGATAAGAGTACCTTTACAAATCCCCTTTATAGGCAAAGAGGCACCTTTACAATCTCCTTTACAAGTAGAGAGGTGCCTTACTCTTTTTAAGATAAGAGAATCCTTACAATCCTAAGTACAATCTAGAATTATAAAATAGAATATAGAGAAAAGTGAAATAAGAGGAATACCTCTGATATGGTGCAAATGATGATAATGAAAAATGAATGATGCACCTTTTTATAAAGTCTTCTCTATAGCTTTGACTTGCACAGAAAAAACGTAGAAGACTTGATTGAGACTTGAGCACTTATGAAATGTGGAAAACCAAACTGCTCAAGTGAGATAGAATGACTTTTGATATTTGTATGCTCACAATAAAGCTCTTAATGCTCAAACTTAATTGATGATTAATTATGAGCATCTTAGGTATTTATAGGTGATATTAGGAGTGCATTTTAGGCAGTGAATCAGACTCTAACGGTTATATGTTGGATCTATCGATTGACCATCATTGGTAACCAATTGACCGAGACTTTCATCTGATCGACCGGCTATGGCCTCAGATAAGTCTAGTCAACCGGGACATCTAGCCAGTCGACCGCCTATAGTTTTATCCTGTTTTTGACAGACAATTGTTATACTGACTGTTCGTCAATATTTCAGCCATAAATCTTCGGTCTGATATCGGATTAACTCAATTCAAGTTGTGTTGGAATCGTGACTTGATTTCCTATAACTTCTATGGCAGTTTTATTTTCTGATATAGACTCTTAGGTTTCCAAAAAAACCCTTGAGTCAGGTTGTAGTGATTTTCACAGAGAGTCACCTAGAACATGTATTTCTAGTTATGTTCTACACCACCTATGGACTTTCATACTTGCTTAAGATATGTCCTAAGGTCATTCTAGTATGATGCGTGCACATATACATGTAGAGAGTACAGTGTACAAAGAGTTCTAGACTATCCTAGGGTCTTCATCTTGACTTGAATCTTGAAGTCTTCATTGTAGCATGATTCTTGAGATCTTCATTACTACTTGATGATTAATCTTTTGTCTTTCATCTTCTACACTCTTCATCTTGTCTTGAAGCTTCCATTCTTGATCTTCTTGTCTTGACTTGATTCTTTAAGCATACATAGATTGAGCTATCTTTTTATACTAACCACCACTTAGCACACATAGTTAAAACTATAGTTTGTTTGTTATTACCAAAACAATTAATTAAAGGAGTTTGGCCCAACACCTTTTTGTCTGTTCATGTAAAATTGCACAAGGAGCCTTAGGACAATGAGGCTCTTTCGGACGGAGAAAGGGTGATCAGCCGATCACTTCCCTAGCTTTTAGGCATTTAATTTGTTAGATGATCAAATGACCATCTTATCCTTAGTTTTGCACCCAAAAAGAAAATTCTTACCCCTTGTGGCTTTGCTAACTACGCGTTGTTTTAAAGAAAATACTGGATTCCGAATTGGTCAAGTTAGATTCCACATCCTGGGTTTGGTTCTGAAATTTGTCCTTGGAATCCGACAAAAAAAAATCCTTTCTAAACACATTTTAATTCTAGAGCCAACCTTACAAAAATTTTATTTTATTTAATTATTTTTGATAAAACAAATAGAATTTATGACCATCAAATGGTAGGAGGGCCCATATACAGACCATAGGTGATCATCTCCACTAACCACATGTCCCAATTAAGGATGTTCATCTCAACTAAGTATCCTCAAGCCTCCTCCCTAACCAGCAAGCCAGTTGTGGTTGTAATCATTTAGAAACCTAACCACAATTCTTCATGTTAATTACAGTTAGGTTAGCTGTTAAGAAAGGATTTATGTTAGAGGGGGAAGGGACCAGCTCTCTAGTAACCATCAAGAACAACAAATATATAAGGGAGAAGGAAGCCCAGACCTCAAGTAATGACAACTCCAATAATCTAGCTCTACTCTATTTCCCCTCTACCCTACTGTGAAGTCAGTGGCTAACTTAAGCATCGAAGAGTTCTCCACCAGAGCCTCCTTTAGTTGTCATTCTCTTATCGGCAGCGCAAGTCTGATTAGGTGCAAATAGGATTCCTTTCGATGAATCTTAAAACAAGAAATGACTGCAACAAACAAATGAAACTAGGTGGTTCGATCAAAAGTCATTGTTGTCTTGACTAAGCAGTTATGGATGGAATCTGAAGCAATAGATTGGTGTCGTCCATAAGAACAGATAAAATTCATGCAATTGAGTGGTTCAAGTTGTAGCAATAACAAAAGAGGCAAGAACATAAACGAAGAAAGCGTTTTCCAATTAACCGATCCTTCCCCCCCATCACTATCGCACAACCGCTAAGAGAGGCAAAAGGAACATGATCGTGACCTGTTGTAATGAATGGAACACCCTTAGCGGTGATCAGCCCTATTCAGACTCCAACATCAGCCACTAGTGTTAGTAATGGTGGAACATTTTGATGCCCTTTGCTAGGATGTATAGCTTTTAGCTCACACCACACTAGATGTGTCCAGGATTTTAGCAAAGACCCCTTCACCCGAATAGCCATCACCATGTCCCTTCTTTCAATCTCGCAGAGAATGATTTGAGCCAGTTAGGCTCCACAACGCAACCCGACTGGCGGAGCCAAGAAAATTGTAATCAAAGAGAATAGGGTACTCGCACGGTCTCAGAGCAGGGGAGCTGAATGTCACGACCTGCCCAACATAGGCCCACGGGCCTAGCCCACCAAGCCCATGGACTTAGGCTAATGGGCTAAGTAAGGTCCAAGTTCTAGAGTTTTCTACAAAGGTGTAGTAACTCTAGATATTTTATTATAGATATTTATAGAAGATATTTATAAGAGATATTTTGGGAGAGATTTCTAGAATTCTCCACTAAGGAGGTGGGAAGCTTCTAGTTTCCTCCCCAACCATTGGATGGAGGACATTTGTAAATATCTTAACCATTCATTGTAACTTGAGGTGCCTATAAATAGGTGTTGCCTCATTTGGCAAAGGCACTCACCAAAGACCAACCAAGAGTGTTTAACCAAGCAAGTGAGTTCTCAAGCCTTGTACTTAAGAGTTCTCTAGTGCAATACAAGTTCATTCTTCCCAAACTCACTCTTGTGTTCACTTTTTCTCTTCCCAAATCTCTTAAGGAGGGTGGTTAGGCTGACTTAGTGCTAGTGGGAGTGCTAAGTGCCGACGCGGTTGCTTAGAAAGGTCTAAGGCCGTGATAGTTGTGGTATCAGAGCTTCGGTTGCGAGGGAGCCAAGCTTGTGGGATAAGAGACAAGCGAGCTAAAACTGTGGAATAGAGACCAACACCTACACAAGTAAGCAAAGAAAGAGTGAAGGCAAGTCCATCGACGTTGGCGTTGCTATGGAGCCTCGATTAGCTCTAGGGGAGCAAGTATTGGCCGAGGCAAAGGGGTGCCTCGATGTTGCGGAGCAAAGTGGGGAGGAGCTCAAAGGCCATATGGAGCTTAGGGAGGAGCTTGATGGCCAGATGGGGGAGCTCAAGGGGTCCCTACAAGGTGCTCTCAACACCATAGTAAGTAACCAAGAGGAGATGGTTACCACCTTGAAGGCTCAAGTGTGCAAGGCGTTGGACAAGGTGAAAGCTCGTATTGGAGAAGAAGTATGGGAAGGTTGGGCTATGAGTAGGAGGATAGCAGCGAGGGAAGCCACTACCTTCACTGACATGTCTAAAGGAGAAGTACTAAGGCACAAGCATGATAAGAGGGATCGGTTCAAGCCTAGAGACAAGTGCTTCCTATGTGATGAGCTACATTGGTTTTGGGATTGCCCTAAGAGGAAAGCTCTCAGTGCCCTATTAGAGGAAGAGGGCCAAGAGGAAGAACCACCTTGCATGGGGTCACTAATGTAGCACGGTGCCACCAGGGGCAAGACAGGGGTCGAAGCCCTTAACTCTCAAAAAGGGCTGATGTGTGCAAAAGTGTGCATCAATGGGAAGCCCACACAGGTGAAGGTAGATGCGGGAGCCACACACAACCTCACCTTGACGGAGGAGTCAAAGGAACTTGGACCAAGGGTGTCCAAGGTGGAAGGGTGTCCTAAGGCTATCAACTCCAAAGAATGCTATATACATGATGTGGCTCGAGTGGTCGAGATGAACATCGGGGCCAAAGAGGGTGTTGAGCATGTGACAACCATGTGGCTCAAGGATGCCAACTCTCAGGATCATCCCATAACTAATGCTCGAGGGGTCGAGATGAACCTCGGGACAAAAGGAGTTTTCCAACACCATACAGGGGCTAGGTGCTTACTTGCCCTTACACGGGAGGGCAAGACAAGGAGAATTTGGGAGCAAGATGGCTTGCTCCATGCCAAGAAGAGGAAGATGCAAACAAGAGGACGGAGACAACCAGACAACGTTGTAGGAGGCTTAAGTTACAAAAGCCCCAATAGGCATTGCTCATTTCAAGAGGGAGGCTAATTTGGTTGCTGATCCAATCATTCAGAGACACAAAGTACCCCCTTATATGGAGTATTTAGTCAAGTGGAAGGGGCGACCAGAGAACAAACGAGATGGGAGACAACTGGCAATGCTAAGATGGCTCATGAATAAAAGTACCACAAGGAGGTTGTGACGAGGGCGTCACAAATTTAGGTGGGGGAGAGTGTCACGACCTGCCCAACATAGGCCCACGGGCCTAGCCCACCAAGCCCATGGACTTAGGCCAATGGGCTAAGTAAGGTCCAAGTTCTAGAGTTTTCTACAAAGGTGTAGTAACTCTAGATATTTTATTATAGATATTTATAGAAGATATTTATAAGAGATATTTTGGGAGAGATTTCTAGAATTCTCCACTAAGGAGGTGGGAAGCTTCTAGTTTCCTCCCCAACCATTGGATGGAGGACATTTGTAAATATCTTAACCATCCATTGTAACTTGAGGTGCCTATAAATAGGTGTTGCCTCATTTGGCAAAGGCACTCACCAAGGACCAACCAAGAGTGTTCAACCAAGCAAGTGAGTTCTCAAGCCTTGTACTTAAGAGTTCTCTAGTGCAATACAAGTTCATTCTTCCCAAACTCACTCTTGTGTTCACTTTTTCTCTTCCCAAATCTCTTAAGGAGGGTGGTTAGGCTGACTTAGTGCTAGTGGGAGTGCTAAGTGCCGGCGCGGTTGCTTAGAAAGGTCTAAGGCCGTGACATGAAGCTCGTCAAGAAGCCTTTGAACCAGTCACACAACATCCAGTTAGCACTATGGCCCATCGTGGGGCCCCATAGTCAGAGATCAATCGCCAACTAAAGGCACTATAGGTTATAGTGGACAAAGCCCTCGACACAAAAGATGAGCAAGAAGATATAGATATCTTTTGTGATTCTCCCGTCTGATGTGATTATGAGAACATCACTTCCGGTTAAGTTTAGAATGCTAAGATTTCAGCTGTATGATGGAACCAAAGATATTTGGGACCACCTATAGAGCTTCTGATCTATCATGCTCATCTAGGGCACTCCTTTACCACTTTAGGCCAAGTGTTCTTAGCCACACCTCAAGGGCAGGCCACAACTTGGTTCTCTAGACTCGAGACAAGATCAATCCACACCTTTAAAGGCTTCAGGAAAAGTTCCTGAAAGTTTCATGAGCAGTTGAGCACACCACAAGACCTTGACAAACTTGATGGCGATAAAATAGAGACTAGGAAAGAGCCTTTAGAACTTCATCCAATACTTTAATGTGGAGAAGCTAGAAGTTAAGGACCTAGATTTGATGATGGAGGACCTAACACCTCAATGGTCGCCAATACAAGAAGTTGAAGTTCTCCCTATCCAAGAAGACTCAGAGACCTTATCCGAGTTGATGAACAAAGTATACAAGTAAATCAATGCAGAGGAGATTATGGGAGACCATAAAGATTCTAATGACCTAGCAGTCAATAAGAGAGAAAGGCACGACAAAGACAGAGCTCGTAACAATGGAGGCAAGAGTTCCAACTCGATATGAGATCCGCCCTATAAAGGAATTTGGAAACTACACTCCCTTATTGATTGGTGCTGTTAGAGAGTAATGCCTCGTTATTCATTGTAACAAACTAGCCGAGTCACTCAAGATTTGTTGTAGTGTTTAGTTAGTTAGTTAGTTGGTTAACTGTAGTTAATAGTGAGTGGTTAACACTTGTAACAGAGGAGAGGATCGATCCTTTCCACTCTTGTATATA
Organism: Macadamia tetraphylla; assembly: GCA_022985045.1. Lineage (NCBI taxonomy): Eukaryota > Viridiplantae > Streptophyta > Magnoliopsida > Proteales > Proteaceae > Macadamia > Macadamia tetraphylla. The sequence goes on along the minus strand of CM040971.1, from coordinate 18,645,700 downwards.
AGCCTTCTTCACTAATGAAATCGAAGGAGAATTCTAATTCAGAATCATAGAATTTCACATGGTATCGACGCTACTTTTGAGCAACCATCTTCCTCGACGCTATGTCCGGACAACCACCTTCCACACCTTCTTCTTTCACCACATCTCCTTCAAATTTTCAGCATTTCGTCAATTAAACTTGATTGACACAATTATCTGCTATGGAAGTCCCAATTTCGCCATTGTGGGTCACGATCTCCTCGCTATGTCGATGGCTCTTTTCCTGTCCAAAAATGAGGAGCCCCTCATATGCTTCTTGGATAAAGCAAGATCAGCTTCTCTTTCTGAGGCCATTCTTATTCATGTTGTTGGATTATCTTCCTCAAAGATGTCTGGCGAATTCTTAAGCGGCAATTTTCTTCCCAATCCAAGGCTTGTTTGATGCAACTTCGCTCCGACTTCGACAATCAAGAAGAAAGATCTTTCTATGGATCGAATACTTACAAAGATCAAGACTCTTGTCGACAATCTTGCAGTGTCAGTCAGCCGATTTCTTCCGATGATCTTATTCTTTATGTTCTTGGAGGATTGAGTCCGAATATGAGTCACTAGTTACGCCGATCTCCACTCGCGATGATCCGATTCATCTTGATGACCTATATGGTTATCTTTACAGAAGGAATTATGAATTATAGAAGCTAATCTTCCCCAAATCGATAATGCTCCATTATCTACAAATCTAGATCCTTATTTTTTGCTAATGGCATTTTGCATCGCCTCTTGTCCACATACTAGTGACCAAAATGGTTCAGCCGAAGAAAGCATCGGCATGTAGTAGAAACTGGACTTACTTTACTTGTCCAAGCTTCACTACCTCTTCAATTTTGGTGTGATGCATTCCTCAACGCCACATTTCTCATTAACCAAATACACACACTGTCCTCAACATACTTCTCCTTTTGAGAAATTATTTCATAGATCTCCGATTATACTATCTTCCATTCTTTTGGTTGTAAGTGCTACCCACTACTCCATCCATATAATAAACAAAAGCTTGACTTTCGCTTCTCGACCTTGCATATTTCTTGGCTATAGCTCGCCTCATCGTGGTTACAATTGTTTTGACCCATCCACCGGTAAGACATATGTCTCTAGATATGTAGTATTTGATGAGACTTCTTATCCTTATTCCTCTATGCCTTTACTTGATACCTCACCTTCTTTGCTTCCCCCTTCTTCCTCTGCTTTTTTCCCAACCCCAATTATTTTCCCGTTGGTTCTATCGCACCTATTTCCCATGCCCGCTCAGCTCTTTCCCTTACTCATCTAATTTCAATTCTCCTCCCACAAACTTGGTTCCACAACCACTTCCTCCAACAACTTCTATAGATTTTATACCTCCTCCCACCACTGTTTCAGTCCCTACACTTCCATTACCTTCTCATCCGATGCAAACTCGCCTAAAGAGTGGTATTTGAAAACCAAAAGCCTTACTTTCCTCTTGTCACCCTCTTCCATTAGCCCATCTCAACAGTGTTAGTATAGATGTTCATGAACCTATGTGCTTTACCCAAGCATTTAAACATTCTCAATTGCGAAATGCAATGAATGAGGAATACAACTTCTTAATACGAAATGGGACTTGGGTTCTCTATCCTCCTCCTTCCAAAAAGAATATTGTGGGCTGTAAATGGATTTTCAAAGTCAAACGACATGCCAATGGTTCCATTGAATGGTACAAGGCACAACTCGTAGTTCAAGGATTCACTCAACAAGAAAGGCATGATTATAGTGAGACATTTAGTCCGGTTGTCAAACCCACTACTAGACAGACAGTTCTCTCCCTCTACTTGATGCACAATTGGCCTATTCGACAGTTAGATGTCAACAATGCCTTCCTACATGGCACTCTTGATGAAACAATCTACATGGCTCAACCAAAAGGGTTCATTGATCCTACATTTCTAGATCATGTATGTTTACTTCAAAAATCCCTATATGGGTTAAAAACAAGCCCCAAGGGCCTGGTTTCAACGATTGAGTTCTTATTTGCTGAAATTGGATTTTAAAGCTTCTCAATTTGATGCTTCACTGTTTATCAAGCATCTCTATGGGCAAACGATTTTGATTATGATATATGTTAATGATATACTAATTACTGGCTCTAACTCAGCCTCTATTACATCTCTCATTCAGCAGCTGAATGGTGAATTTGCCCTTAAAGATCTAGGGCCTCTCCACTACTTTCTTGGAATTGAAGCTCATCAGCTTGGTGCTAATCTACATCTCTCTTAGTGCAAGTATATATATGATCTTCTTCAAAAGACAAATATGTTGGGAGCTAAGCCCACTATCTCACCAATGGCCACTAAGACTTCGTTGTCTAAGTCTTCGGGGACACCTCTTCTTGATGGCACCGAGTATCGGAGTGTGGTTGGTGCACTACAATACCTCACGCTAACAAGACCTGACATTGCCTTTACGGTGAACAAATTATGCCAGTTTATGCATTGCCCTTCCACTGAGCATTGGATAGTATTCAAAAGAGTTCTTTGTTACTTGAAGAACACTATCACTAGTGGTCTTCTCCTTCGTCCCTTTAATCATGCTACCCTTACAGCATTTTTTGATGCTGACTGGTCAGGAAATGTGGATGATCGACACTCTACATGTGGATATGACATCTACTTTGGACCCAATCTTATGTCTTAGAGCTCCAAAAAGCAAGCCACTGTTGCTCGCTCAATTACTAAAGCAGAGTACAGAGGTCTTACTCATACTACTTCTAAAATTCTTTGGCTTTGTGGCCTGCTTTCTGTGCTTTGTGCACGTCTTTCAGCCATACCTGTCCTTTGGTGTGACAACCTTAGTGCTACATAGCTTGCAGTAAATTCGGTATTGCATACTCAAATCAAGCATGTCGCAATTAATTTTTATTTTACTGGGGAACTAGTAATCAACAAACAACTGGTTGTTCAGTATGTGTCTACTGTCAATCAGCTGGCTGATGTCTTTACAAAGCCTCTCTCCTCTGCTCGCCACTGTGCGGTGGGGGGCGGCACACTGTGCGGTGGGGGTGCGTACCATGCGGCAGGGGTGTGCAGGGGTGTGTGCATGGCCGTGGGGCTATGTGCATGGATGTGGGGCTGTGTGCATGGTTGTGTGCATGGCATGGCTACGCGCATGTGCTATAGCCAATGGGCAACGAGCACGCACGCGGGTTGGCTTGTTGGCCAGAGAGTGCAGTGCACATGCGAATATGGGTTTTTTTGGTGATGATTATGGGAGATCTGTCGGTCTGATTTTGGCATATCATATATCTCAGAATCGTATTTATGAGCACTATTCATCTATATGGTCATCTTGACTGGATTTCTTCATATATGAAAATCCAAAATTGGACACCCTCTCTCCCGCGCAGGGATTTTTAGGGTTTTGGATTGGGGAATGTTTCCATCAACACCTCTGTTGGTTGAAAGTCAAAAGTCGCGTCCAAGATCCAAATTTCATTATAGCTAGAGGAGGGTGACAAAATTAAGTGTCTACAGAATGCCCCTCTTTAGCCGAGGCCGAGGCCGATGCCAATGGCCGAAGGGCAAAGAAAAGAACGACCACATTTTGTCACCCGTAGTATATACTATTGTCATCTTGCTCAGTTATGACAGAGTTGAAAAAATGCAATAGATAATATCTCTAAAGTTTTAGAACTTACCTGGGTTGCTAATTGGGTGAAAGGAATTCGCTGCTCTTCCAATCCTGCAAAATAAGTTATTACTTTGATCCTGATTGTTCCTTAGCTAGGCTTCGTATGTGCCAGTTCAGGGAATATGGTCTCCAGGCTAAGGTCTTTCGAGCCGATCTGGACTATCTGGGACCGATGGTTACAAGAGAGGAATTCGCTGCTCTTCCAATCTTATAACAAGTAAAAAAAATGTTTAATGGTTGGATTTTCCTTAGCTGGGCTTCACAAGTTCAGGGATTTGATCTATGAGATCGAGCCACTTGGATTCGACTCAAAGAAGAAGGGCCTCTTGGGGCTTGGTTAACAACATTGGGCCACCTGAGGCCAGATAAAAGTGATTGCGCCACCTGGGGCCAAGTAAATGCAATTGGGCCACTTAGGGCCGAGTAAATGCAATTAGGCCACTTGGGGCCGAGTCAATAAAATTGGGCCGCCTAGGGCCGGATAAATTATGTCTCCTCATGATTTTTCCTTTATTCTTGATTTTTGGTTTAGAATTTGATTCTTGATATTGATTTGGAATTTTTTTATTCTTAATGCTTGATCTGAAAATTTATTTTATTTTATTTTTATTTTTTTTGTATAAAATGGGTCCCCTCCCCTGTTCATTCTTTATTCTAACTTTTTTGAGTGAAGTGAGTTCCTGGAACCCTCTGGTTTTTCTTGAAGTTTCTTGGTGTTATTCATTTTGCTCTTGGAGTTCTTGAATATATTTGATGAGCATATTTATGTGTGAAATCTAGGGTAATAAAATATGCATTTTATATATTTAGAATGGAGCTCCCTTGGGTTTTACTCTCTTTTTGCAGGTTTTGTATTTTAAAGACTTTAAGCATTATCAAGGGTCATATCTCTCCAACAACAACTACCTAGTGTAGTTGGTGAGCTATGGTGTGTAAAGTTCCTTTGCTCACCAGGAGGTCTTAAGTTCAAATCTCATGGTTGTCTTTTTTTGAAGAATTTTGTTGAAGATTTCCTACTTTTCACTCACTTAAAACACTAAGGGCATGGAGGGGAATTAGGGGTTTCTTGTGCAAGAAGAGAAAAAAAAAAAGGAAAGAAAAAAAAGGAGAGAAATAAATCTTATCCAAATCTTCTCTCCTCCACATCATCACCAAAAGATTGTCCAAATCACACAAGAAGGAAAATCGTCCCTTGGAGGGAGAAAAAGAAGAGACAAATAAATTAAAAAAAAAAAAAGAAAGAAAATAAGCAAAAAAAAATTATAGGAAATTTCTCCAAGTTTATTTCTCTCTTCTCTCTCCTCCACCTTAGCACTTTTGGTCTCAAAAGATCTCACTATCAATTGTTAGTTTTTTCCTTTTAGGAAAGAGAAATTTGTTACCCTACCTCTCCATTCTTTATAAATACAACTCATGTAAGAGGAGGGGGGACAATTCATTCTTCTTCTAAGGTTTTTTTTTTAGTTGCTCTATCTCTTTCTCTAGTTTTCTCTTTCTCTAGCTCTAGTTTTAGGTTTATGCTTTAAACACTTTTATAAGTTCTTTTTATTCAATTAATGCAAGCACTTTTGTTTTTAATTCAGTATTTTATTTTTATTATTTAAGCAATTCAAGTTGTAATTTTCAAGCTCTAGTTCTAGGCTTAGTTCTAGGTGATAAGAACAAGCTATGAAGCATGTCTTTTAAGTTCAATTTATTTTTTCTTCAGATTTATTTTTTCTAGTACTAGAAATTTCAGATTTGTTTTATTCCAGATCTGGTTTTTAGTACTGGTAGTATCTCAAATCGATCAAGTTTTCAGTTCAAGGGTTGAAGTTCAAGTAAGTAGGCTCCTTTAGTAGTCTTCTCTCCCCCTCTCATTCCCTCTTTTGACTACCCTTTCGTTCTTAATTTAGGATTTTAATTTCAGTCGTTACATTATTGCTATCCCTTTCCTCCAAGGTTCATGGCTAATGTATGTGTTAACTTTACCCCTCCTAGCCATAGAACCATTAATTTATTGTTTTTATTTTAATTGTCTCTCTTTTCATAAAGTCAAGTAGAGTAACCCTTGTAAGAGTGACTCTCTCGTCAAGTAGGGAAGCGCATATTATGATGCATCCCTCGGGCTAAGTAGAGAAACCTACTTGTGAATCTCTCTCTAGCTTTATCCCCTTTCTTTTACTTTATTTTTATTTCAGCATTTTTTCCTTTATTATTTTTTTGTAATTGCGTGGGTTGTTTATTTTCAGTTATTTATTTATTTAATTTTAATTGCGTGGCTTGCGTCTTTAAATTCTTAGATGACGAATGGTTAGGACGACGGTAATTAGAATTAGATCACAACCATTAATCAGTTCACTTTCACATTATTAAAAGAAAAAAAAATAAAGTGGTTGTTCTCCCTGTGTTTGACCCGTAACTACACTGATCCGTACGCTTGTGGTTACATTTTAAAATCTCAACCAAGATTTTGGCGCCATTGCTAGGGAGACAGTTCCATGTTATTTTTCGTTTTCTTTTGATAAATCGGAGTGCTTTGTTTACTTTGTTTTATTTTTCCTTTTCTTTTATTGAATTCCTAAAAAGAACAACTTGCAATAGTAGTTGTATCGGTGGAGGTCGCCATGCCTCACAGTATGATAAAGGCAGGTTTCGACCTATAGCAGTACCTCGGAATTAACCTGAGCAACCTCGGATCCCTGCCGGTAAGCTCCCAAAAAGCTAAAAAAAATCAAAAAAATCAAAAAATCATTAAAAAAAAAAGTTTTGCTATCCATTCTTTTGTGTTTATCTTACTCTAGTTGTGAGTAGTTTTCTATTGCATGAGTGTTAGGTGGGTACGTAATACTAAGAATCGGTTAGAAAGATTAGATCCAATAAGTAGTAACCCAATACGTTTTCTCTCTTTAAAACTATTTAATATGGGAGACCCACATCAAAACCCTTCACCTAAATCTTTAAAAGATAGGTTCTACCCTGCTAGAATAGCCCAACCTTCCTGCATAGTTCTACCACAAACCCAGGGCAATAATTTTGAACTCAAATCTCAATACATCATTATGTTGCCCCACTTCCATGGGTTGACCTCTGAGGATGCATACCTATTTCTAAGGGAATTTGAAGAGGTATGTGTTCTAATTAAGATCCAACAGCTTTCTGATGATGCTGTTAAGCTTAGGTTTATCACTTTTGCATTAAAAGACCAAGCTAAGAAGTGGTTATATAGGTTAGCCACAAATTCCATAACCTCATGGGAACAGTTCATAGTTGTCTTCCTTAAGAAGTTTTTCCCAACTCACATGACCAATAAGATTAGAAGTGATACCCTTCAATTTAGGAAAAGCCTAGTGAGTCATTTTCCAAACTTATGGAGAGATTCAAGGATCTACTCCTAGAGTGCCCTCACCATGGCCTAGACTTATAGCATTTATGTCAAATAATTTATGAGGGTATTGATTACCCAACTAAACAAATGATAGAGTCTATGTGCCTTGAGGGATTCACGTCCTCTACAGATGAAGGAAAGCCATGGGAATTCTTACTTGACTTAGCTGACAAAACCCGTGAGTGGGAATCAACCCAAGAGAGTGAAAGAATCATAGGAGGAAAAGGATATTTTATAGATGGGATAGTAACCAAGGAAGCCCATTTGGATAGCCTAATCAAGAGAATTGAGGCTATTGTTCCTAGAGAGCCATAATCAATTAATTTGGTAAAGATTTGTGCTTGGTGCCAGTCCCCTAGACATGTCATAGAAGAATGCCCCAACACCTCTGGGGGCACTTCTAATGATAGTGTTAATGCCTTATACCAGAATAATCCATATAGTAACACCTACAATCTAGGATGGAGAAATCACCCAAATTTCTCTTGGAATCAGGACAACCAAACAAGGCCTTCCAATTTTTATAATCAAGGTCAACCTGGACTCTAAAGCCCTCCCTTTGCACAACAATCTTTTTCCCAAAATACTTTTTCTAGGTCAAATGTAGGACCTCAGGCTAGTTTTCCTAGGGCCCCTCTCTTATCATCTTATCAGCAACCCCCTGGGTTTACCAACACTGGAGAGGCAAGTAGAATAAGTGACTTGGAAAAAATATGGCCCTCCTCATGACAAGCCATCAAAATCTTACGAGAGAACTCACTCAAGTTGTCTCAATTATGCGTGAGAGGGAGAAATGAACTTTACCCAGTCAACCAGAGCCTAACCCTAGGCATCATCAGCTTGTTAGTTCACAAACACCAATAAATGCACCACTGAATATAGTACAAGGTCAGACCCAACAAGGGCCTTCTAACCAATATAATGTTGTTTATGCCCTTAGGAGTGGGAGAGAGTATCAACAGAGCGTTCCTAAATCTTTTCCATCTATTACTCCTGTTAACTCTCCTTCAGTTGAAAACACAAGTGTGCCGCTTGTTCCAGGTTCATCTGATGAACCTAAAGATTCTTTTGAAACTAAAGATGATTTGGTTGAGGAAACAAAAAATGATTCTTCTGAAAAATGGCAAATCCCTAACAGTCCTTACGTTCATCTTATCACATTTCCTAATCGCTTGGTATACAAAAAGAAGACTGCTTCCATGGATAAAATTTTAGAAGTCTTCAAAAAGGTAGAAGTGAACATCTCTCTTTTGGATGCCATATCCCAGATCCCCGCGTATGCAAAGGTACTGAAAGATTTGTGTACTCACAAACGTATCACTAGTGTGCCCAAAAAGGCGTTCTTGGCATGTAACATTAGTTCCATAATTACTCAGCCTATAGCAGCCAAGTATAAGGATCTAGGGAGCCCTACCATATTTTGTGTCATAGGCAACACCTACATTGAACATGCCTTACTTGACCTTAGTGCAAGTGTGAATCTTTTACCTTACCATGTGTACATGAAAGCCACTGGAACTACTCTTCAATTGGCAGATAGGTCTGTTAAGATTCCTAAAGGGATGGTTGAGGATGTCTTACTAAAGGTGGGGGAATTTATTTTTCCTATTGATTTCATTATGTTAGATACCAAGCCCTTCTCAACCAAGGATGATCCCAATAATTCTAGGAAGACCATTCTTGGCTACCAGTAATGCATTAATCAACTGCCGGAATGGTTTCCTAAGATTATCTTTTGGCAACCAAACTATTGAGTTTAACATGTTTAGGATAGGTAAGCAACCACATATGGAAGAAGAGATCAATATGCTTGAGGATTTTTTGGATTTTTCTAACGATTTAGTTACCAACTTTGATATTGATTTTAATTCAGAATTCCAAGAGTGTATGGATGAGTTGGATGATGATAGTAAAAATTTCTTTTCTGAAGTCTTGAGTCTTCATACACCTGTGGAGCCCTTTGGACCCCTTTCCAATTCCATTCCCAAACCTTCCATAGTTAAGCCCCCTAAGCTAGATCTTAAGGCATTGCCATCTAATTTGAGGTATGCTTTCCTAGGGCCTGACCAGACTGTCCCTGTAATAATTTTTTCAAATTTGACTTCTAGCTAGAAAGAGGAGTTACTTAAAGTGTTAAAAGATTATAAGAAAGCCCTAGGTTGGACTATGGCTGATATCAAGGGTATAAGCCCTTCTATTGTGCAACATCATATATATCTTATAGAGGATTCCAAACCATCTACGGAACCCTAAAGAAGAGCTAACCCAGTTATGATGGAAGCCATTAAGAAAGAGATCCTAAAGTGCTTGGATCATGAAATAATTTATCATATTTCTGATAGCCAATGGGTAAGCCCAGTTCATGTAGTGCCAAAGAAGTCTGGTGTGACTGTAGTTCCTAATGCCAATAATGAACTAATTCCAACCCGTGTCCAATCAGAGTGGAGAGTGTGCATAGACTACAGGAAACTTAATGTGACAATCTGGAAGGACCACTTCCCATTGCCATTCATTGACCAGATGTTAGAGAGGTTAGCTGGACATGAATACTATTGTTTTCTTGATGGATATTCTGGCTATAACCAGATCCCAATTGCTTTAGAGGACCAATATAAGACCACTTTTACATGCCCATATGAAACATTTGCTTACAGGTGTATGTCCTTTGGGCTTTGCAATGCCCCTGCTACGTTCCAACGATGCATGATGAGCATTTTTTCTGACATGGTCAAAAAATTCTTAGAAGTATTTATGGATGACTTTTCAATTCATGGGAATTCTTATTCTGAATGTCTTCATCTTCTTTCTCTAGTTTTGAAAAGGTGCATATCTAAGAATTTCGTTTTGAATTGGGAGAAATGCCATTTCATAGTTAAATCTGGTATTGTTTTAGGCCATGTAATATCCAAGGAGGGAATTAAGGTAGATAGAGCCAAAGTGGATTTAATTGATAATTTATCACTTTCTCAATCTGTTAAGGACGTTCGATCTTTTCTAGGGCATGCGGACTTCCACAGAAGGTTTATTAAGAACTTTAGTCAGTTAGCCTGACCTCTCACTTCATTATTTGCCAAAGATCAAACTTTTGAGTTTTCTAAAGAGTGCCTAGAATCCCTCAAACAACTTAAGAAGGAGTTGACCAATGCACCCATTGTTCAACCACCTATTTAGATTAAACCTTTTGAACTGATATGTGATGCTTTGAATTTTGCCATGGGAGCGGTTTTGGGTCAAAGGATTAATAAGTTACCCATTGTCATTTACTATGCTAGTAGGACCTTAAATGATGCACAACTCAATTATACAACCACTGAAAAAGAATTTTTAGCAATTGTGTTTACATTAGAAAAGTTTCGGTCTTACTTAGTTGGTTCACATGTGGTGGTGTATACTGATCATTCTGCTCTCAGATACTTAGTTCAGAAGAAGGATGCCAAAGCCCGTCTCATTAGGTGGGTTTTACTTTTACAAGAGTTTGATTTAGAACTTAGAGATAAAAAAAGAATTGAAAACCTAGTTGCAGACCATTTATCCCAGCTTCCCGATTCCTTGACTGTCGATTCTCCAGTCAACGAGAACTTTCAAGATGAATAATTATTTGTAATGTCCAGTGAACCATGGTTTACTGACATTGTCAACTTCTTAGTTTCAGGTGTGACTCCATATCACTGGTCCAACCATAATAAGTATAGATTTCATTCCCAAGTTAAGCACTTTTTCTGGGATGATCCTTATTTGTTTAAGATATGTCTGGATCAGATTATTCGATGATGTGTTCTTGATCATGAGTAACATTCTATTATCTCTTTTTGTTATGATCATGCATGTGCTGGACACTTTGAACCTAAGAAAACTGTCGTAAAGGTTCTCCAATGTGGATTTCATTGGCCCACTATTTTTAGAGATGCTTTTGATTTTTACAAGGCTTGTCCCGCCTGCCAGTCTTTTGGCTGTATCAATAAGAGGAACATGATGCCCCTCAACCCTATTTTTGTAGTTGAAATCTTTGATGTATGAGGCATCGATTTTATGGGACCATTCCCGAATTCCTTTGGGAATTTGTGCATATTTTTTGCCGTTGATTATGTTTCTAAATGGATAGAGACCATACCTTGTAAAACTAATGACCACAAAGTGGTGGTCTAGTTTCTAAAAGAGAACATTTTTTCCCGCTTTGGTGCACCACGTGCAATAATTAGTGATAAAGGTACTTATTTTTGTAATCGGCCTTTTGAGGCCCTAATGAAAAAGTATGGAATCACTCATAAGTTGTCTACCCCTTATCACCCACAAACTAGTGGCCAAGTGGAGGTGTCTAATAGGCAGATTAAACAAATCTTGGAGAAAACTGTTAATCCCAACCGTAAGGATTGGTCCCTTAGGCTCATTGATGCCTTGTGGGCCCATCAGACTGCATTCAAGACTGACCTTGGTCAGTCTCCCTACCATTTGGTGTATAAAAAAGCTTGTCACTTATTAGTTGAGTTAGAGCATAAGGCCTTTTGGGCCATCAAGAAGCTCAACTTTGATTTTTCTGATGCGGGAATTCATCGTAGGCTCCAAATATCTGAGTTGGAGGAACTTAGGAATGAAACCTATAAAAATTCTAAGATTTCCAAGGAAAAGACCAAAGCTTTCCATGATAAACACATTCTACGTAAATCTTTTACAATTGGTGATAAGGTCATATTGTACAACTCTCAATTGCATCTTTTTCCTGGTAAGCTTAGATCCCGATGGGATGGCCCGTTTATTGTCCATAATGTACATCCCCATGGGGCTGTAGAGATTTTGAATCTAGGAACAAAGTAATTTCAAAGATTAATGGTTAGTGTTTGAAACCATTCCTCGAGTTTCCTACTACTGGTAGTGAAGAGGTCATGGATCTCCATGAACTTCTTTACATTGATGACTAACTTTTAATCATGTATGACTCCCTTGCATTGTCTTTGTTTTTAATTCTTTCTATGCACTGGGGAAATTGCATTACTTAAGTATGGGGAGGGAAACCAATTTCTGGTTTTTTCACTTTGTTTTATTTATTTTTATTTTTGTTTTTTTTTTTTAGCTTGCTAAAGGATAAAGTCCTATTTTGGCTTTTGGCTAATGATCATACCATTCAGTTGCTTCATTAATGTGCAAAATAAAAGTTTTGACTAAGGTACTCATTTTGAACGTATACAAATCCTATTGAGAAGAAAGAAACAAGTCTATGTCTTGAGATGGGACTTTCTTTCGAAAAATAAGAGACCCCTGTTTTATGGTGTTGGACCATATGTAAGTTTGTGGGTTCCTTGTACTTTTGATTTGGAGTTGAGACATTCTTTTTAATTTGGCATGAGTTGGCAAATGCACAATTTTAAATAAAAAGTTCAAGTGTGGGGGTCCCTTGTAAGAAAAATTATCTTTGCTCCTGATCGGTATGAGCTTTACCTTTAGCCAAGGTTGAGATTTATTTATTCAGAATTTTGGGTGTATATTCACTGCAAACACCCACGAGACACAACTCATCCACTAGGGGTGACCTAGAGGTTTAAAGGCTTGTTGCACATTAATGACAACTCATTAAGAAAGTGAGTCAGGTTTTTTGTTTTTATTCTTTTTCTTTTTGTTTTGCTCGAGGACTAGAAAAGTCTAAGTGTGGGAGAATTCTGATGAGCACATTTATGTGTGAAATCTAGGGTACTAAAACATGCATTTTATATATTTAGAATGGAGCTACCTTGGGTTTTACTCTCTTTTTGCAGGTTTTATATTTTAAAGACTTTAGGCATTATCGGGTGTCATATCTCTCCAATAAGAACTACCTAGTGTAGTTGGTGAGCTATGGTATGTAAAATTCCCTTACTCATTAGGAGGTCTTAAGTTCGAATCTCATGGTTGTCTTTTTTTAGAGAATTTTGTTGAAGATTTCGTACTTTTCACTCACTTAAAGCACTAAGGGCATGGAGGGGATTTTCACATCAAATTAGAAGTAAGAAAAATCATGGGAGGGGTTTCCTACAAAAAAGGAAAGAAAAAAAATGGGAGAAATAAATCTTGTCCAAATCCTGTCTCTCCTCCACATCATCACCAAAAGATTGTCCAAATCACACAAGAAGAAAAATCCTCCCTTGGAAGGAGAAAAAGAAGAGACAAATAAATTAAAAAAAAAGGAAAGAAAATAAGGGAAAAAATTATAGGAAATTTCTTCAAGTTTATTTCTCTCTTCTCCCTCCTCCACCTCAGCACTTTTGGTCTCAAAAGATCTCACTACCAATTGTGGATTTTTTCCTTTTAGGAAAGAGAAATTTGTTACCCTACCTCCCCATTCCCTATAAATACAACTCATGTAAGAAGAGGGGGGACAATTTATTCTTCTTCTAGGGTTTTTTTTTTAATTGCTCTATCTCTTTCTCTAGTTTTCTCTTTCTCTAGCTCTAGTTTTAGGTTTATGCTTTAAACACTTTTGTAAGTTCTTTTTATTAAATTAATGCAAGCACTTTTGTTTTTGATTCAGTCTTTTATTTTTATTGTTTAAGCAATTCAAGTTATAATTTTCAAGTTCTAGTTCTAGGCTTAGTTCTAGGTGACAAGAACAAGTTATGAAGCATATCTTTCAAGTTCAATTTATTTTTTCTTCATATTTGTTTTCTCTAGTACTAGAAATTTCATATTTGGTTTATTCTAGATCTGGTTTTTAGTACTGGTAGTATCTCAAATCAATCAAGTTTTCAATTCAAGGGTTGAAGTTCAAGTAAGTACGCTCCTTCAGTAGTCTTCTCTCCCCCTTCTCATTCTTTCTTCCGACTACCCTTTCTTTCTTAATTTAGGATTTAAATTTCAGTCGTTACATTATTGCTATCCCTTTTCCCCAAGGTTCATGGCTAGTGTATATGTTGGTTTTGCCCCTCCTAGCCATAAAGCCATTAATTTATTGTTTTTATTTTAATTTTCTCCCTTTCCCTAAAGCCAAGTAAAGTAACCCTTGTAAGAGTGACTCTCTGATCAAGTAGGGAAGCTCATATTACGATGCATCCCTCAGGTTAAGTAGAGAAACCTACTTGTGAGTCTCTCTCTAGCTTTATCCTCTTTCTTTTACTTTATTTTTATTTCAGCATTTTTTTCCTTTATTGTTTTTTGTAATTGCGTGGGTTGTTTATTTTTAGTTATTTATTTATTTAATTTTAATTGTGTGGCTTGTGTCTTTAAATTCTTAGATGACGAATGGTTAGGATGACGGAAATTAGAATTAGATCACAACCATTAATCAGTTCACTTTCGCATTGTTAAAAGAAAAAAAATAAAGTGGTTGCTCTCCTTGTGTTTGACCCGTAGCTACACTGATCCGTACGCTTGCGGTTACATTTTAAAATCTCAACCAATATTCATCTTGTTTTTAAGGGAGGGTCTGTTTGGAGAATTTGATATTCTTGAGGGATTTTGTGTAATTTGGGAAACTTTCTAGGGCTTCGTGTAATTTTTGAAAGTTTACAGGGCTTTTTACAATTTCTAAAAATATGGCTAAAAGGAGGAAGAGGAGGACTCTGGGAGAGGTTCAGCTCGAGAGTTGCAATAGTCTTTCCCACAGGGATGACGGCCGGGCCGATTGGTATTCTGGGTAAACCCTTCACAACAGCTGGAATCACATTTGCAACTCCATATGGGGTTTCTGGGTAAGTCTTTACATTTCATTCATTATTTTGATCATCTTTTATTCCTGTTTTGTATTGTTTTTGCTTGTTACTGCTTCTTTTCTTTTATTATTTATTTTTTATTTCCATTAGCATGAGGGGAAGGAACTGCCTACCTTGGCCTCCTATGGCCATCCAAACATGGTTCAGTCCTGGCATAGGATGCTCCCTCGTAGGGTGAAGGAGATGGTTGATGATACCTATATGCACTGGCTGGCCCTTGTAGAGACCTAGAAGTTTAATCCGGCATTGGTGGGGGCCCTAATAGAGCGGTGGTGGCCGAGTACTCACACTTTCCACCTTCTTGTTGGTGAGGTTACCATTACGCCTATGTGCTTTTATGCCTTGACAGGCATTCCATTTGTGAATAGAACCATGACCCTACCCACAGAATTCCCGACTACTAGGGAGTTCATAGATCTGACCAGTATCACCATTAAAGCCGGCCAAACATGTATCCGCCTAGGGGAGATTAGTGCCCGATGGTGGAAAGTTGGCCTGGGGGAGAATCCAGGAAACATGTCTCAGATAGCACGTTCCTTCCTGCTGTTTGCCATGGGTCAGTGCCTCTTCAGTGACCTCCGAGGGGGAGTAGATATCCTCCTGGTGGTCTTCCTCAAAGAACTTCGCACAGTAAATACCTGGGACTAGGGCGGGGCCACCTATGCATGTCTCTTGCGGTCCTTTGACCTACTTTCCTATGGGGATAGGGGCCTCAAGAGGGCAGGCTACATCATCCAGGTAACTTCCCTTCTCATCTATTTTCTTTCAGTCATTTGGTCCGCACTTTCTTACTTTGATTTCTTGAAACAACCTTGGTGTTTTGAGCATCTAGGAACCATAGCCCCTAAACTGAGGGATCCTGAGACATTCTTCTTCCCCCTGGCCACAAAATGGAGAGATAACCAGGTGGTCCGGGCTCAACGCCATCCTCCGGGGACCACCGCTCGTTCTCTTTTGAATGATCTCACTGAGGTATGCCATGTCTGACATTGAAATTCTATTCGCCTGATGCTGTACTTACCCTTCCTTGGTTTTGCAAGTTGTTTGGAGACCATTCCATGACCTTGTGTTTTTGGATTCCAAGAGAGTCGTCTGGGTTCATCAACTGTCTGAGAACCGAGTCCTTTTCTAGGGCCTGTGGGGCCATGCCTGGTACTTAGGAGAGAGAGTAGTACCCCAATGGTCAGACATCGATGCACGTCCTTCTCTCGGTCTTCCTCCACCCATTATGCATTATCTAGAGATCATTCCAGTGGACGAGATGAGGCAATTGGCTAATGGAGTATGGAAGGACTTCTTTCTTGATCTGGATAGGGACTACGGAGCCTTCCTGAAGGAGGAGACAGTGTGCACCCCTCTTGATCTTGCTGGTCCAGTGGTATGTTACCCTTTCTTGAGTATTTCTTGTTTTGGTCTTAACTGACATTCTGTCAAGTGAGAGTGAGACATGTGGATCCTTCTGCTATTCAGTCGCATGCCAGTGCTACTGATCCTTCATGAACAAGGCCCTTTACCAGTGCCGACGGGTCTCTCAGAGTTGTTAACATCCCTTTTGTGGCTTCCCTGCCTGGACCTATCCCAACGCGGCCAACCCTAGTCTCCCTCATCTTCTGGAGCTGAGCACAGAAGTAGATGCTTCCCTTAGGCTGCCTATTCCTTATGATTATGTGAGTATCTGATCATTTTTCAATTAACTCTTGACTTCCTTTGGCTGATATACTCTTTCTTAGGTGTCCCCAAAGGTCTATGCTGAGATTAGGAGGATGCACTATGGCCTGTGCGAGGTGATAGTTGCCAAGGCATTTCATACCTTCCCCTTTTTCCTTTTTCCATTCTCCTTTCATTATTCTTCTTCTTGATCATTTCCTATATTCCTTAGGATGGGAGGATTGCCACCTTGGAGAGCCAAGTTAGTTCCAATAAGCGGGAAATCATACGGCAGGATGCATTGATTCAGGACATGAACCAGAGGCTGGAGCAGGTTGGACTAGCATCTGTGGATTCTCCGTTGCTTCATGAGGATGGTTCAGAGTATGATTCAGATGATGAATTTTGACCTATAGGGATTTGTTCTTGCATTCACTGAAAACACAAACACATGGATATTTTCTTTCTTTTTTCTTTTTCCCTCCCCTTGTTTGTTCATCATTTATTTCAGCATCTTATGAAGACTTACTTTTGGCACAAAGAAAATCTTTCTTTCTTTTTTTTTTATTTGCTTGCAATGCTTAGGCACAATTAATTCCATAACTCAAGTCATAATTAGGATAATCAGGATAACACAAAAATCCAAATACTTCCTCATTCCGTTACTAAGTGAATTACATGAAAAGGGGGACCATATACCTACCAAAGATGGGATAGGTGAATAACAAGGTGGGGATACAATTCTTGAGGTGGGTGAAAGTTCTAACTCTTCTATGTTCGTCTCCTTGAGCCCATATTGTCGGCTGATATACATAGGCAAATAAAAGGACGTGTGTGTCAATCCCATTAGCCTGACATAGTTATGGCCACGGGTCTTCATCAGAAAATCTTCTTGTGGCTTCCTTTGGGCACCTCCATATGATATCTTGCATAGTCCTTTCCTGCAAGTACTTCTTCCAATCGGTGATAAGGTCGAATTCCGGAACCTCTCTCTTATCCCGATAACAAAAACTCCGAGTGGGCTTCCCTTTAATGGTATGGTGAGCTTCAGTTTCTCGAGGTGCCAAATCTGAAAAATAGTATAGACTCCCCTAATAATGGTCTAGTCTGAATCTGTGGCCATAGCTCATGTCATCAAATCCCTTGAATGTTTCTGCAAGAATTGTAAGGACGTTGTCACTTCCCTTTTTCAACTATTTTACTACCTCAATCAGAACAGATGGTACACCATGCACGGGAGTGTGGAGAACATAACGAGCTATCATGCAAAGTAAATAAGCATCCAGGGATCTCTGCTGATGGACTCCTCCTATTGGTGGATATTAGATGAAGATCTCAGCCACCTTTAGAATGTCGATCTTCCTATACCTGACAAATTGCTTTACTTCTTCTTCTTTCCATCCAAAGAAATCCTAAATTTCCTCTAAGCAATCTTCCTTCAAAGAGGGTTGGAATAAACTATCTTTGGGTGGAGATAGCATACAAACCCAAAATTCTGGGAGAGTTGGGCAAATCTCTGCTAATCCAAACCAAAATACATGCAGGTTGGCATCCCAGTGTTGAGGCACCTGCCGGAGTAATTTGTGATGTAGCTTTAGACATCCAATCCGACCCAGAAATGACATATTTATGGATTCCAGCAATCCTAGTGTCCATATATTTATGTCTAAGGTCCATTTCCTCAACGTCTCATCCAACGAACCATGAATTTTCTTGAAACCAATACAAACAGCAAGATGTGATGATTTATCGAAGCATTACTCATTAGCTAATGATTCAAATATGCCTTTACCACTGTTGCATTAAGCTCTTTTTTTTTTGTGACTGACCAAAAGTGAAGAACAAACTAGCCTTGATAAACTGATGCCGGGTGGTGACTTTCTTTTCAAGGGATAGAATCCTGGATAAGAATGGATGAACCATAAGTGAATGATGGATACCTAATGACCTTGCATGCCAAATGGTGATTCTTGGGGATAGAATCCTAGGTAAGAAGTGATGGACTTATGGGTGGATGACAGATATCTAATGGCCTTTCATGCCAAATAGCGATTCTTGGGAGACACAAACTATGATGATCTTTTAAAGTACTTTGATTATTAATCAAGGAACCAATTTATTACTTTAAATGGTTAAGACTGCACTTGCACATGTCAAGTTGCCTACGTACCCCTCGAAAGGAATTAGGTCTGATGTAGTTCAGGACATTCACCCTTTCAGACATAATATTTCTTGAGTTTATCTATGTTAACCAGTTTGGGTATTTCTTCGTCGTTGTGGTCTATGAGTTTCATAGCTTTGCCTGGTAGAATTTCTTTAACAGTGAATGGGCAGCTCCAGTTGGGCCTGAATTTTCCTCTTGGGTCATGAATTGGGCTCTTTATTCTCGAAGAACAAATTCGCCCACCTCTATGTGGTGGGGCTTCACATTTTTGTTAAAGGCCCTGGTCATTCTTAGTTGATACCTCTTCACATTATCCATGGCCTTCATGTGCCTTTCATCAAGAAAATTGAGTTCGTCATTCTGGCCTTCACCCACTCTCCTTCAGGTAGCTGACTATCAAGAAGCACCCTTAGGGATGGTACCAAGATTTCCTCGGGTAGAACCGTCTCAACCCCATATACCAAAGAGAAAGGGGTTCCCCCTATCGAGGATCGTATAGAAGTCTGGTATGCACATAAGGCAAGGGGTAACTTATCAACCCAATCCTTGTGTGTTTCCACCATTTTCTGCAGAATGACTTTGATATTCTTGTTAGCTGCTTCTACTGCCCCATTGGTCTGTGGCTTGTAAGTGTTAGAGTGATGCCTTCTGATACCAAAATTTCTGTAGATTTTATCAGTCTTGCCCCAGAAGTGGGATCCTTGATCTGATATCAATTCTTGAGGTACTCCATATCGAGAAATGATGTTTTCTAGGATGAACTTGGCCACCTTTGCAGATGTGAGGACTACATAAGACTGAACTTCTATCCACTTAGTGAAATAATCAATGGCTACCAAAATAAACTCATGGCCATTGGATGCTTTAGGGTTGACCTTTCCAATTATATCAATGCCCCAAGTGGAGAATGGCCAAGGTGAATTGAGCAACTGCAACTTTGTTGGCAGGATATGTATAAAGTTAGTAATTATCTGACACTTATGGTATTTCTTGACGAAGTCCACACAATCCGCTTCCATTGTGTTCCAATAATATCCTAGCATGAGGATCTTCTTAGATAACATCTTGGTATTCATGTGGGGTCCGCAAAGACCTTGATGAATTTCTTCCATGAGAGTTGTAGCTTGTTTCACATCTACACACAATAACTGTGTTCCATCATAGGACCGTTTGTATAACAGATTCTCTTGGAGAATAAATTGGGTGGCACATCTTCTCAAAAACGTATTCTTTTTGTCAGTTGCTTTAACTGGATACTTCATTTCCCTAATGAAATCCACTATGTGAGCGGGCCAAGACCAACCATCCATAGTGAGAGAGTTCACTGAATTCCGATAAATAGGCCTACTTCTTTGTTCTATCAAGAATGGTTGGACTCTAGCCATAGGGTTGCACTCTACCATAGAAGCCAAGGTTGCAAGGGCATCAGGAAACCTGTTATTATCCCTCTGGAAGTATTCGAATGAAATTTTTTCAAAGTGTTCAATCATCTCTTCTAGATGTTCTTGATATGACTTTAGCTTCTCATCTCTAGTTTTCCATTTTTCCTGTGTCTGACAGATGACAATGGATGAATCTCCATAAACCTTGATTCTTTTAACCCCAATGGTCAGGGCCGTTTCTTGTCCCAAAGCACAAGCTTCATACTCAGCAATGTTGTTGGTATATGAGAATTTGAGGCAGAATGACGAAGGTAAATAAAGACTGTCAGGAGTGACAAGCAATACTCCTGCACCACACCCCTTTTGATTGGCTGCTCCATCAAAGAATAACTATCATTCATTAACTGTGTCTTCTTCCTCTATTGTGGTGATTCCTTTATTGAGAAAGGCATCATCCAAGGATCTTCCATCTTATGTGGCGTGGGCAGCCAAATGATTGACTATGGCTTACCCCTTGATAGATTTCTGAGTAACATAGGTGATGTCAAACTCTGATAGCAAAAGTAACTAATGGGCCATCCTGCCTATTAAGGTTGGTTTCTCGAAGAGATATTTGATGGAATCCATCTTTGAATTCAAATGCACTGGATAGAAAACCATGTAGTGTTATAACCTTTTATTTGGCCAAATCAATACAGCACAAGTTCTTTCCAAAGATGTGTATCAGGTCTCATATTCTAGAAACTTCTTACTAAGGTAATATATGGCATGCTCTACCCCCTTTTTTGTTTCCTTCTGTGCTAGCAAAGAGCCTATAGAATATTCTCCCACAGACAGGTACAACAGAAGTGGTGCTCCTTCCACCAGCGGTGTCAATACTAGTGGATTCATCAAGTATCCCTTGATCTTGTCAAAAGCTTACTAGCATTAGTCATTCCATTCCATTAGCTGATCCTTCTTCAACAACTTGAAAATTGGTTTACAGATTGCAGTCAACTGAGCTATGAATCTACTAATATATTAGATGTAACTCATAAATCCTCGTATTTGCTTCTCAGTCCAAGGTGTGGGCATTTCCTGAATTGCCTTGATCTTGATAGGGTCGACTTCAATGCCTCTTTCACTCACTAAGAAGCCTAATAAATTTCTCGCCGTTGCCCCGAATACACACTTATGAGGGTTTAACTTCAGCTAATACTTCTTGATTCTTTCCAAGAATCGCCTGAGTGTGGGAATATGCCCCTGTCGAGCTTTTGACTTTACTATCATGCTGTCCACATAAACTTCCACGTCTTTGTTCATCATGTCATGTAATATAGCCGTGGCTACTCTTTGATAAGTTATCCCAGCATTCTTCAGTCTAAAAGGTATTACCTTGTAACAATAGGTTCCCCACGGAGTGGTGAAGGCTGTTTTCTCACGATACTCTGGGTGCATGCTTATTTGATTGTATCTCAAGAATCCATCCATGAATGATAACAAAACATACCCCACCGTATTATCCACCAATACATCAATGTGAGGTAATGGGAAATCATCCT
Organism: Macadamia tetraphylla; assembly: GCA_022985045.1. Taxonomy (NCBI): domain Eukaryota; kingdom Viridiplantae; phylum Streptophyta; class Magnoliopsida; order Proteales; family Proteaceae; genus Macadamia; species Macadamia tetraphylla. The sequence goes on along the minus strand of CM040971.1, from coordinate 18,624,239 downwards.
TAGGGCTTACTTTGTTAAGATCTCAGAAGTCTATGCACATTCGTACCTTTCCATCTTTCTTCGGTATTGGTATAATATTGGCCAACCATTGGGGGTACTTCACCACTTGTAGGAACCCCGCATTCCATTGCTTCACTTCTTCTCTGATCTTCTCACTCCATTTGGCCGCATTCTTCGAAGTTTCTGTTTTATCGCCTTTACCTAGGGTAAGTCAGCAATCGATGCTGCATAATGTTGGGGTTGATACCAAGCATATCCTCGTAAGACCAAGCAAAGACCATGGTGAATTCCTTCAGAAGATTACTCATCCGTTCTACTTCTTTGTCATCAAGGGTAGTGCGAATTTTTACCTCTCGAAGGCATTGGTCAGTTCCTAGATTAATAACCTGGGTATCCTCACGGATGGGTTAGGCTTTCTTTGGTTTGCATTGTTTTATTAATTCTTGATATTTATTAAGATCATCATCAGAAAAAGGAGGCAAGTCATACTAGGAATCAGAAATTTCATTCATAAATGAAGGAGCAGCAGACTCGACATACAAGGACTCTAGACTCTTCTCAAGAGGGGAGATTGACACATAATCATAAACAACAGCTCGACTACAGACTCGATAACTAGCTTGATGCTTTCACTAGGGGTAATCAGGCTAGCTGACTCAAAAGCATGAGTAAACTTGAAGTTTTTCCCAATGCTTGTCCAGTTCAGAAGTGGTTCAATGGCTTGATGGATGAGGAGGTGTGGCAAAGGCCCTTCTTTATCTTCTGAGAAAGTTGCTGCTATTTCTTTAGTGGCACAATGGTTCCTCTGGACAGGTGCCTGCTTCTTCATGAATACCAGCTGATCAATCTCGTGGTCTCAGAAGCTAAACTTCCTGAGGGATGAAGATCAATGGAGACTGCTCAAACCTTTTTCTATGAAGTCTATCTTTTCGATCCTATTGAGGGATGCCATCCCTATTCCTCGATCACATCTTTAACCACCTTCACGAGCCTTCCCATTGCAATTGGTTAGGGCACAATACAGAAAAACCATCATCCTCTGTGCTCTCCTCTGTTTTGCATACTCATTTCTTCCTCTGAAAGGATGGTGCTTGAGCTCATGCAACTCTCGGGTTCTTAATGAAGCCTTTCAAATCAATAGAAAGTGACAGACTCCAGGTGAGCATTATCTTCTTCTCCCATTCTCTCTTCATGAGAACTCGAGGACTAGGTGCCTCCTTTGATTAGATCAATGTTGTAGGATCATCAGAGGAAGACCCAGTCTCAATCAGTGTAATTTCTGCTATCCCAGTGATACAACTGTCTTGGTTACCTTCTTTGATTAGCATTTTCTATTGTTCCACTTCATGAGTTACTCTTGGAAGAAAATTTTAAGTCATGGTTGCAGATTGGCGATGGTTTCATCAAACCACGGCTCCACATTTCCACAAAAGGGGAAATCCTCTCCTTCTTTCACAAAGTATCCATTGAGAGTAGGGTAGTAAGTGACAGAGATCTTCCTAGTCATCCTCAGCACTTTCTGCCCTTTGATAGTTGGAGGAGTGTATCCAAGACCATTCTTTCCTTTGTTCACCGCCAAATTAGGCTGTTTTGGAACTCCTTGGTGATATTTTCCCAGTCCTATGCCAGAAAAATACTACATGTTCTTCATCATCTGATTCATTGGCGGACTCCAGATGGCTTCATAGTTAGCTGGGATTTTCTCCTTTGGAGCTTCTTTGGCAATGGCTGCCCAAGTGGTGTCTATTTCAAAACCACTCAGTTGCACCTCCTGGTCTTGTTCTTCCCTATTTTTAATGTTGGCTAGAGTGTTAACCACTTTAGGATCTCCGGCCACTAAGACGACCTTTCCCTCATTAATGAACTTCATTTTTTTATGGAGACTAGAGGACACGGCTTTCGCAGAATGCAACCAAGGCCTTCCCAAGAGCATGTTAAAAGCTACCGGTATATCAATGACTTGGAAATCAATATCAAACTTCACCGGGCCAATCTTTACAGTAAGGGTAATGATGCCAAGGGTCTTCCTCTTGGTGTTATCGTATGCCCTTATGGTTTGGGTGGTTGGCCTCATTTCTTCCAATTGACACCAATATTGTTTGCTGATCTTAATGGCAGCACATTCAAATTGGACCCATGTCAACAGGAACCTGGGGAACTACTTTGTCAAGGCATTCAATTAAAATGTGGAGAGCCCGATTGTGTTGGGTTTCGTTAGGAAGTTCGAAATCCGAGAACATCAGGGACTACATCGCATATGTTGCTCTTACTATATGTGCGAGGTGTATCAGATTTATCTCGATCGACACTTGCACATTAACGAGAGACCTCAAGACTGCTTCACGGTGCGAAGGGGATGCCATCAACAATCCCCAAATGGAGATATTTGCCTGGGATTTCTTGAGTTGAGCCAAGACTGGGTTCTCTGGCTCTTTCTTTACGCTGCTAGTTCCGACTTCATTAGCCCTTGGCTGCTCTACTGCTAGAGCATTGCCCTTGTAAGTCTTTCTCACTTCTAGTTTTCATCACGTTGATTGGTTTTTTCACAATAATCTCAGTGGGATAACTATCTTCATCATCACTGTTGGTTAGGGTGATTATCACCACCATAGAATCATCTTCTTCTGATTCTCCTTCCCTACTTGGGGTGGGAAGTCGAGGACCTCCACAAATATCCACTGCCCTGGCTCGTTGCTTCTTGATTGCATTGGAAAGCTGTTGGAATGCAGTGTCTACCGCATTTGTGATTGTGTCATCTGGTCCTATTTCCTCCAGATCATCCAATTGCTCCCAGTAGTAAAGATCACTGACGATTACTTCCCCTAACATTTTGTTAATTTCTTTTACCCTTTCTTACATTCTCAATGTGTTGGAATACACTTCATATAGTTTTCTTCCAACTCAAATGTGGAGTACTATTCATCCATATAAACTTGCATTGGCTCTCTAGATTCCCCTTCATCTCTGAATCTGATGTAGAATCATCTCCCTCCATGCATAGGGAAGGGTAAATGCCACTTGTTGGATCAACTATTAGGTCATCATTGCCAATGGCGTAGACTGAGAAACATGTCAGATGTTATAGTGAGTAATATTTTGACTCATCATCATAATCATTGTTCCAAGGCCCTTGGTAGTCATCCCAGTCTAGATACCCATCATCCTCTCGAGAATCAGAGTCATCTTCCATCCTTCTCATCTTCATTTTTGTCCTCATCGTCATCGTCATCATCCTCTTCTTTACTAATTTCACTCCCACTTGATTCTTCATCAGATTCCTTAGGGCCATCAAATTCTCCAGCATCCAAACGCTCGTAGTATTCAGAGTGTATGGATCAAAAGATTTCCATAGGGTTGGTCCTATCATTACTGGCTCAGACCAGTCCTAACTCATCATCCTTTTTGTCACTCCCTATGTGGATTAAGGAAGTGTATTCTTTTATCTGCTCCCCTATAGCCAATGTGGTTACTACTCTGAGAAGATCAGTTGTAATCTCTTCAATTACCTCTAGATTGTCTTCTGAAGTTACAGCAGGATGAATTAGAGAAGTGGGATCACTCTCTATTCTTCCCCCAATGCATTTACTGACCCTGTTGATGAAGTCATCTTTGGGGAATCTGGTAGTGCAAGCATATCCTTCCAATCGTACTCTTCTGTACATCCTTCTTTTAGGTTATACACCGAACCTTGAGAATGTGATTGGTATAAGAGTGATGAGGGATATGAAGTGGGATGGTATGAAGATGATGTAATGTGAGAGGTAGGATATGAAGATTGGGGATGATAGGATGAAGAGTTTCCTCCACTTTGATGGTGGGGGAAAGGTTGATGATATAGCGGAGGCTGATAATATGGCGGAGGTTGATAATGTGGCAGAGGCTGGTAATACGGGGCGATAGATTCTTCTGATGAGGAGGGATGGACGGGGGGCACCTGATCTTCTAACTCTTCCTCTGATGATTCTCTTCTTCTGGGGGTTCTTATGACTCCAGCCCTTTGACTCATGATTTTCCTATAAGCGCTGACATTCATATGATTCTTCCGAGCTCTAGGTACAATGAGTTGAGTAGGGTCACTCTCTGTAGTTTCTTCATCCAGATTATTTACATGATCGGGGAGTGGATTGGCATTGATATTGGGAGGCTATTTGATCTTGACCTCAATAGTTCCATTGTCTATCAAGTCTTGAATTGCATGCTGTAAACGCAAACATCTTTCAGTATTGTGCCTCTTCTGAGTGTGGTAGGCACAATACTCATGATCCCTATACCAAGCTGGAGGAGGGTTGCTGATCACTCTTGGAGCCACCATCCCTAGCAATCCTTGCTTCTTTAACTTCCCATATATGGCAGTTACAGGCATTCCCAAATCAAAAAACTGCCTTCTTAGATGAGGAGACTTTTAGGCCGGTGCATCTGCTTATATTATGAAGGGATGTGAAGAAGTGCTGGTGAGGCTGACTGCTGAACTACACTTGCCATATTAGTTTTCAGACCCTTTTGGGCCGGTGCATCTGCTTGTGTGCCGGTGGCTATCAAAGCATCAAAAGTTTATAAATGCTGATAGTAAAAAGCATCATAATAGGGCTTTGACAAGTTCTCTATTAACATCTCTACCTACTTTGCTTCTGAAGGCCTATCTGCCATCTCGGCGGCATTGTCTCTGAATCTCATCAATAAGGCGGTGAATCCTTCTTTAGGCTGCTGCCTCAACATCTCAAGCTCTCGATGTTTCACATCCACCTCAGTATTGTAGGTGTACTGTTTGGTGAAGGCCTTTACTACTGTCACCCAATTCTGAGTTTGTGATGATTCCAACTATGTGAGCACCACAGTGCTGGTCCTGATAGGGTTAACATGAAGGCTTACCCCATTTGGTTATCTACGAGTTGCCATGACTTGGTGATACTGAGGAAGACCTTGAGATGAGCCTTGGGGTCTCTTGACCCATCAAATCTATCAGTCTGCCACTTGAATTTTTCTAGAATTCTTGCTCCAGAGAAGAAAATCATTTCCTCATAATCCACTGCTTGGCCTTCTGAGCCTTTTCCTGCTCGAATCATTTTCTCCAACTTCTCTAACTTCTCTCTGAGCTTCCTTTCTTTCTTTGTCTCTAGAGGCTCAAAGCGGACGTGTGCTATAAATTCCTCTTCTTCATCTTTGATCACTATCCTAGGAGGAGGGACCCTGGAATAGGCCCCTTGTTGACCATTCAGCTGGGTAGGTGAAGATCCTCTCTGACCAGTTGGCCGAATATGCTCTGGTTCCCCTGAGTTGACTCGAGAAGAATTTCCACAATGACCTGTAGCTCCATTCTGGTCTACATCTCCTGTTGTAGTGCCAGCTCATTCCTGGGATCAGATCTGGGAGGGTTTTGAAGTGTATGCAATATTTGAGCTATCCCTCTTTTGACTTCAGCCATCTTTATCTGCAAGGTCTCCACGAGACTGACCCAGGCCTGTTTGGGTGTTTCTATGTTGGGTGGATCGATGCTTACTGGGCTCTAATCACCTGGTAGTAGACAACCTCGAAGAGATGACAGAGGTGATTCTAGATTTAGGCGAGCCAACCGATTACCCTGACGCATCCAAAGGGACCGTGACAAATCCTTGAGATGTGAAATTGTGCCTGAACCAAAAGTGGTTTATTCTAGGAATTTTGAATTCCCAACCCCTTATTTGCGCATTCATCAAATTAATAACTAATGATTCATCCAAAGTCAGTCCGCTAAATGGTAGGGGTGGATAGGGTTTGATGCCCTTGGTCCACCCAATGTCATAAGTGGGAAGTTCATACAAATGGCTTGTTGAGAATACTCCCATACGACAATCCATGTAATAAAGTTATGCTCTCTTTACTCTTTTTCCCACTAGGTGTCCTTCCTCCTGATTTTCTTAGGACTTGACATGGCTCTGATGGGATTGCCCCTGAGTCACATATCTGGACATTCTTCTTAAGGAGGAGGGACACCTTTTATCCGAAACCCAATTAGGAAAGAAATTCTTTATGATGGGAATATAGTGTAGGAACCTTCCTTTTTAAGACTGCAAACAAGTTCTACAGTTAGCTTGTGGCGCTCCTAACTTCTTCATCTATTTTCTATATGATGCGAACATGCGGTGGATGCAATAGGACCGACAAGGCTTCCTTGACAGGATCTATATACGTAAGGTACGTGATCCTTTTGATATACCCGTAGGTACGAGATTAAGGGGCTGATTTCCTTGCCTATTACTCGTGACTACACACAATGTTAAGCAATTGTCCACGGGGTGGTGGAACCGTGAGTAATTGTGTGCAAAAGTGTAATGTAGGGTAACCATCATTCGATCTCAGAATGTCGTAAAGTGCTTGGACCTCCCCAAGGGTGTTGGCACAAATACGAACATCCTCACCGTTTGATGACACATTCGATCTCAGAATGCTATAAAGTGCACAGACCTCTCCGATGGTGCTAGCACAAATACAACATCCTCGCTGTTTGACGATACCTTCCACTCTTATATAGGAAGCAGGTATCATTTGCTCTCAGAGTACTCTCCATGACATGCGCTGACCTCCCCGAGGGTGTGGGCATGACAGGGAGTCCCTCGCCAAATGATTTCACTTCGAGCACGATATATGATGCGGGAGCGAATACAATTACAGACATGGGGTTAGCCAAACACATTTTCAAACAAATGTGGTGGAAAATATTCTTGCATTTAAAGGTAGCATCTAGTATTGGAAGCTTGACATTTATCCCCAGTGGAGTCGCCCTTTGTCTGAGAGTCTGCTGACATCTTGGAGGCATCGAGGGTGTGGGGGTTGTGTACATGGCTGTGTGCATGGCTATGGGGCTATGTGCATAGCTGTGTGCATGGCATGGTTGGGTGCAGGTGCTGTAGCTTGTGGGCAGCGAGCACGCGCGTGGGCTTGCCTATTGGCCAGAGCGCACAGTGCGCATGCAAATATGGGTTTTTCTGGTGATGATTACGGGAGATCCTCTGTTGATTTTGGCGTATCATATATCATCAAAATTGTATTTCTAAGCACTATTCATCTATACGGTCATCTTGACCGGATTCCTTCATATATGAAAAGCTAAAATTGGACCCCTTCTCTCCCGCATGGGGATTTCTAAGGTTTTGGGTAGGGGAATGTTTCCATCAGCACCTCTGTCGGTCGAAGGTCGTGTCCAAAATCCAAATTTCATCATAGCCAGAGGAGGGTGACAAAATTGGGTGTATATAGACACGGACAACTTGCTTCCAAACTCACTGTCACTGCTCTGCCTCTGCCTTTGAGGGGGGATGTTAGAGAGTAATGCTCTCTGTTATTCTGTTGTGTAAGAAACTAGCTGAGTCAACTCAAGATTTGCTATAGTGTTTAGTTAGTTAGTTAGTTGGTTAACTGTAGTTAATAGTGAGTGGTTAACAGCTTGTAACAGAGGAGAGGATCGATCCTTTCCTCTCTTGTATATAAGCCTTCTTCACTAATGAAATCAGAAGGAGAATTCCTAATTCAGAATCATAGAATTTCAAAGGTGCTTTCACATCATGATGTAGGTAAAAAACTCAAATAAGAATTACCTGGATTAGTTGAAGAAGATGACATCACAACCAGAGACCAAGGATCGAAGCAAATACTGTGACTTTCACCGAGATCATGGATATACCACTGATCAGTGTTGGGAGCTCAAGGTTACCATTAAAAGCATAATAAGGAGAGGATATCTTAAGGAATATGTTCGAAGGTAGGACAATCAAAGCCAAGGTGGTTAAAGTCAAGGTAATCAATACTGAGGTGACCGAGACCTAGGTGAGCGAAATCAAGATGATCTTGGTCAAAGTAACCATCAAGACAACCGACAATACTATCATCAGGAAGACATGAGGCAAAGTAGGGAAAGAAGGCATGATAAAACTCCTCCACCACCTAGGGAAAATCACGGAAAGAGAAGATACTATGATTCCCTCTTGTGAGTCATTTGACTCATTTTCACTATAAGTGGAGGACAAGCAGCAGGAGGAGACTCCCGCTCCTAAAAAAAAAACCTATGTTAGAAACATGTATTATGCCAAGCATTCCACAAAGAGAGCCAGGACCAATCATACAATTACTTTCAACAACGATCTATAGGAAGTAGAGTTATCTCATGATGATGTAGTCGTAATAACCATGAAGGTAAGAGCATTCACCATAGAGAAAATCTTGGTCAAAAATAAAAGCTTGACGGACATATTCTTTTGGAAAGCATTTAAAACCACGAATATTGGTTAAGATAAGCTCAAGTCGATGAACATCCCCTTTTATCAATTTTCGGGAGTCCTAGTAAATCCTAAAGGAATTATTGAATTCAAATCAGAGCAAGGTCTGGAGAACAACGAAGTGCCACGCGGTGAACTTCTTGGTGGTAGAAGCTCCATCTGCATACAATATTATATTGGGACGATCGGGGTTTAAATAGCCTTAAAGCGGTAGTATCCAAATATCACCTAAAGAGGAAGTGTTCTATCGAACATGGAGTAGGAGAATTCTGAGGAGATCAAGAGACTTCTTGCAAGTGCTATGTTGACACTATGAAGAGTAAGAAAACTGAGGAAACACTAACCATTGCAGTAGAGGACCACATAGACAAGGAACCAGAGCATGGAAAACCAGCCGACGAGCTAATCTCGATAGACTTGGAAGGGGACAACACCAAGTTGATCCAAATCGGCAAGTCCCTAAGGAGGAGCAAAAGAAGAGATTGATGAATTTTCTCTGAGCAAACATGAATTTCTTCGCTTGGTCAGCAACTGACATACCCATAATTGATTTGAAGACCATCGAGCATAGGCTTAATGTGGATCCCACATAGAGGTTGGTCAAACAAAAGAAGAGAACCTTCACCCCAGAAAGACAGAAGGCCATAGAGGAGGAAGTGGATAAATTGCTCAAGGCTGGGCTCATTAGAGAAATTCTTTATCCAGAATGGCTAGCAACGTGGTAATGGTTAAGAAGGCCAGAGAAAAATGGAGGATGTACATAAACTTCACTAACCTCAACAAGGCGTGCCCAAAAGATAATTACCCTCTACCATGTATCAACCTGCTCATAGACGCTACCTCAGGTCATGAACTGAGGAGCTGTAATTAAGATGTACAAGCCTGACCAGCCTAAGACAGCCTTCATACTCTTACTGTGATCAAATGTGACTATCAATCTGAATAGTGGGATTGTGAGTGCTAATGGAGGGAAGTGGATATTGTATTTGCAGCTGTGATAAAACCCGTCTCTCTCTTTCCTAAGCGGTAAGTATTTCATTGGGCGCTAGCACTTGCAGAGATGATCTTGTTCCAGTTTGCACCGACACAACCAAAGACATGAAGAAAGAGATTGTTTAAATGAAGAAAATCAAATTCCAGTAACAAAAGAAGAAAGGAGATAATCAGGATGGAAGATCAGGTTTCCAACAAGACGGAGACTCCATCATGTGCCAAGAAATTCCATTGCAAAAGTCTTGTGTGTTCTCTATGTCAACATGTTATATTGTATGCTCTGTGTCGGATAAGAGAGTGGAGAAAAAAATAAACAAAATTAATTATCGATCAATAAGTAGGACACTTGGCATAAATAAACCGTATGTTCAGGGTAAGTCCTCTGCATGTACGTGCAGACGACCCAGACTCAGAAAATTCGGGGAGGTTGTCGCAGTTTAGGGAGGAAAGAAGGAAGAGAGAGAGAGAGAGAGAGAGAGAGTGTTATCCGAATATGAGAAGAAATAGGGGAAGATCAAAAGAAAAAAAGGGGAAAGAAACTAGGGTTTGTGCGAGAATGAGCCAAAATAGGAGAGGAAAGGGTAGAGTTTCGTGTGAAAATGAATTTAACCGTCAAGTAAAAACACTGTTTTGAGATAGTATGAACTACTATAAGGTTCTATGTACTTATACTTTCACATGTAAAATGAGATTCTTAGCTTTAGCCATTATATGGGCTCATTTGTGTATCAGGGTTTGGGAGAGTCTACTATTGAGGAACTAAATGGGTAAAACATGAGAAATAAGGGGGATAGTTTTAATAGGTATACTAAATGGGTAAGGATTGATCAATAGAACGAAGAGGTGGAACTTAAAAGTAAATTAAGTACTTGAGCCCGTGATTTGTTAAATTATATAATGATAACAAAGGTTTTAAGTTAAAATCAATAAATTAAGTTAAGAAATATATATTGGTCTAATACCCTAATGAGGACGCTTGTGGGCTCAATTATATGCAAAATACAGTTTTTAGAGAAGATATGGGATAAAGGCATGTAAGGGACAAAAAAAAAGAAAAGTTTAAAGAAAAGCCTTAAAATATAGATAAGACCGAGTGGGAATCATACATCAACATCCACCGTCATGGTCAAATAGACTAGGCTCACTTTGGTTTGATTTCTATTTGTATTTATTTGTTTTATTTCTATTTTTACAAGTGTTTGATATAATTTATAGTATTTAATTCTATTTATAATAAATTAGAATAAATCACAAATTTCTCTCAAGCTATTTGTGATTTTTGGAAACGAATCATTTATATTGATTTTTGCTACCTTAGATGAGCATGTGTGCTAAAGTACTCAAAATCAATGGTAAATATGTAACTTCATAATGTTTTATTCTTTTGCAATAAAAAACCCCAAATCCTATCATCTCTCTCGCTCGAAGTTCAAAGCTAAAGGAGAAAACTGAAATCTATTTTCTCATTTCTATTTTATTAATAGTAACTAAACGAATACTATTTGTAGTCCATAATTTTTTGTCACAAATAAATTCTGAAAAATAGTTAATAAATACAAATAGAATTCAAACCAAAGAGAGCCTAAGAGAATTAAAAGTGTTGAACTGGTAATAACAAGTTTAAGTTTAAACTAGGATGAAATACTAAGTTTTGATGGATGCCATTATAGGAAGTGAGAAACCTTATCTTGGGGTGAATCAGTCAAGCATGAAATGTTGAATATAACTACAATGAAATTATGTATTCCTTATGGCCTTGGAGTGGCTAAGGGTGTCAATCGGTTCGATTTTGGTTATTCGATTCGATTTCAATTCAGTTCCAAACGACGATATGGTGGACCAAATCGAATCGAGAACCGACTCAATTCCGTATTTAGATACTCAAACCGATTCAATTCGGTTGGTTCGGTTTCGATTCTAATATTCGATTTTAATTCGGTTATGAAAAACGGTTCCACTTTTGAACCATGACTGTGATGGACCAAATGCCATAATGGGCTCAAATTACGTACTTGGTTCTCTAATTTTTGTCTTACACATTCCATCAATCATAAAGTCTCTTCAAATAATCATTCAAAATCACCTATTAAAGATAATATAACCCATCAAAATCTGACTGTAGCATAGTTAAAACATGTATCAGATTACGACCTACAGAATGAAATTGTAAATGCCATTCGCAAGTAAGATCTAAGCTAGAATAAAAAAAAAAGCATAATAATATGTCCAAAGCGTCTAGTCTCCCCTAAGAGTCAAAAACTCAAAAGGGAATATGGAAAATCCCTCCTAAGTCTTAGAGATAGTAGGTTTTTTTTTTTTTTTTTTTCATTTTTTGGTTTAAACTTTTGAGAGTACTTCGGTTCGGTTTTGGTTTCCATCCTAAACCAAAACCGAACTGAACCAAACCGAATAGCAATACTCAATACCCAGACCGAATATGAACCGAATTTATTCGGTTCGATTTGGCCTGGTTAATTGGGCTCGATTTCGATTTCGGTATTCAATTTTGATTGAAATTGACACCCGTAGGAGTGGCAAGAATGCTATATATGATGAAATTATATGACATTATGAGATATGTCAAGGAAAAGTACTATACATGATGTTATTCCTCTTGATAATTGATATGAATGAATCGGAATGGAAAAAGAAGATTATGAAAGGAATGAATGGACATACACTGGACCCATGACTGTCATCCCTTTCCTGGAGGATAGGTACTCAATTAGGGGTGTCAAACAGTGCGGTTTTGGTTATTCGGTTCGGTTTTAGTTTGGTTTACATTTTGACAAGGTGAAACCAAAATCGCACCGGATAGGAATAAGGTGAAATCAAAATCGTTTTCATCCTGTTTCAGTTTTAGCAGTTTTTAATCGGTTTTTGTTATTCGGTTCACAATGGGTTTACATAGGGTTAATAGTGTCGTTTTAGAAAATAGTTTGCATCTTACAACTAGTGTGAATCCTACATATATTAAATTTCTTAAAGAGTTAAGACAATATACATTTATTTTTCCAAAGACAATATACTTTGTATGTAAACAACTACACACATTATAACTAATTAACTATGATCCTAGAAATTAGAAAATCAAAAAGTGTGATTGTGTGAAAGTGAAGTTCCCTTCCTGGTTAATACTTTGTTTTTTTTTTCGTAGAGACCCATCAAATTTCAAAACACTTTAAGTCTTTAATACTAGGTACCAATTAACCATCGGTTTTCTGGTTTGATTTGGTTCTGAACCAGAATTATGGCCTATAAAACCAAAACCGGATCAATTTACTACGATGCGATTCGATTTGATTATAACCGATCAGTTTCGATTCCAATATCGGTTTTGGTTATATGTTGACACCCTTATTGTAATACCCTACTTCTTAAGCCCGATCTGATTATGCGGTTGACCCGGTTTAACCATGTAGGAACCGAACCAGAGGGAGTTAGAGCAGGTTCCTTATGGGCTATGATGGCAAGGGTGACCTTAAACACCGGCTGGCCCGACAAGTCCGAGCCGATGGCGAAGAGGCAGAGTGCCCAAGCCGTGTACATGCACCTACCATAAGGCCATGTACGGATAAGCGATATTATAGCCGTATTTTAAGGTATATCGTATACTACAGTGCGCTAGGGTGGGGTTAGCGTCAGGCCCGAACTCGTCAAAATCAAGTTTTGGCCCTCGGTGGGTGCACCCACCTAGGGGTGTCAATTTGTGGCCAAGGTAAACCGAGGGACCGACCGTTTAAAGACCGGCGCCGGACCGTTTATTAAGCGTGTCGGGCTTGAGCCAACCCGTTTATAAATGGTCGGTCTCGGTTTTGCTACTTGAACCGTTAGGCGCCCGGAGACCGACCGAATAAAGCCCGAGAGACCGGCCTATTGTGCACGACTTGGCCCGACCCTTTAATGATTGTAGAATACCTATTTTACCCCCAAATTAAAGAATAAAAACTAAAAAGTAAAGACATGTTCACATTTTAAATAATGGTTATATTTTGTATCATTTATTGATTTATTGTCATTTTTGGGCTTGCATAAGTGGGCGGAATATAATAGCACATTTTAAAGAGGGCCGTTTAAAAACGGTTAAAGCCCATTTAACATTAAACATGTCCGTAGCCGGTTAAGGCCCGACTAAAGCCCGATTAAAGTGGCGATTATAACGAGACCGACCGACCGAATATAAAGTGTACCATGCCCTCAATAACTAAGCCCGATTAGTTAAATGGGCGGACAGTGTAACCTTGAAAGTCTTCAAGCCCGATTAAGCCCGACCGAAACCGAACCGGCCCGACCGGTTGACACCCCTACACCCACCCACCTGAGTGACCCATCCATGTGCACTATTCAGTTATTTAGGAAGTATATATATAGCATTTAGGATTTTCTTTTCTTTTCATTTATGACACCCGTACGTTGGTGAGGATAGTAAAGAGGAGAGAGAAAAGAAAGGGAAGAAGAAGGGAAGAGAAGGAAGAGGAAGAAGAGAAGGATTACAGCGGTGCCGAAGCTTGATCTTCCCATTCCGGCACCGGAAGAGTGACCTTCAACTCTAGATCTATATTTGGAGGTAAGCAAAGTCGGGTTCCTTAAACATTCACCATACCCAAGCTTAAATCCTTGATTCGAGTAGGGTTTCTTGAGATCTTGTAAATCCCCTTTGAAATGATGAATCTAAGGTTTAATAGATGATTTATGTGTTGGTCTTGAAGGATTTGAAGAGGTATTGACAAGGTGGAAGAAGCATTGTGGGTTTGAAGTGATTTGGAGGGTTTGAAGTTATTCTTGAGCAAAGAAGGTAAGATGGTTTCCATCACTTGAATCTAACCTAGATCTAGGTTAGAGCCATCCTATAAGACTTGAAAGTGTGAAGAATGGGTGGGGAAAAGCCCCCATTTGAATCCCCAAAGAATGGAGGAAGTTGGGAAGAAACAGTAGGTTTCCCGCCAAGACCGGTGGGTGGAACCGGTGGGCCATCGCCCCTGTGGGCACTGTCCCGAGAAGGCGAGGACCTTGGGCATGGGGTGGGCCCAACCGGTGGGCTAACCTGCGGGCCACCCTACCTGTCGGTCTTAGCAGGGGCCCCTGGCCCAATCGACGGGCCAGGCCGGTGGGCCAACCAGTGGGCCAACCGGCGGGCCCCTACCTGGTCCAAACGGTGGGTGGGCCGGTGGGCGAACTGACCCACTGTCGACCCACTGTGGCCCGAAGGTGATTCTTACGTCCGATTGGACCCAAATCGGACGTGCGACCTTCTTTTAACGTTCTAAACATGATTTTGTCATCGGATCTCGTCAATTTTGATCCTAAAATGGTGAAGTACTAACCCGCTCAATTATGTTAGGTTCACCAAATCCTACCCGTTTACTGCGGATCTCACCGTGCGAGCAGGAATCCTTATACACTACGGTAAGTGGGAGAGGACATTTGGCCTTGTTTTAAGGCATTGTTTGGCATTCATTTAATTATATCTAGTCTAGTCATGCCATCATGAATATGCTATGTAGATTAGTCATTCCTCACATTGTTATGCATGTGTGCTATGCTTACTTTCTAAATGCCAATTGAATGAGATGTTTATATGTTGAATGTGGACATCATTGTGCATGATGCATTGATAGACTAGATGCTGTAGTCGACTTGGAAGCGAGTGCATTGGTGGCCCGTGGTATGGGGCGGTGGCACTATCTGATCGTACTATTGTCATATAGGAGTATCTGGTATTAGGATTTTCACCGTCGTACTCGACCCTTCCCAATAAGGGTTAAGGTGTTGGGTTATCATTTGGGGAAGCGGTGGTGCGGTTGTCGGTCCTTTGTGGCGGTTAGACATAACGCCATGGTCATTAGAGACGATCGGTAACCGGTGGTACATTCAGAGAGCCAATCGTATTGCTTTTAAATTCTTTGGAGTCGCACCTTTAATTTCGATCATTTACTTTTTACATTGAGAGCGGTGGGCGACATTGTCTTTACTTTTCCAGTACTCACGGTGGGCCTTCTCAAGCAGCCCTATGGGTGTATCGCGGGATAGAGTTCGCGGCTCGTACCCAGAGTATACGAGCACTGTGGCTGTAGTAGCACTAAACCAAAGACTTAGTAATGTTGCTTAGGTGGATGTGACTTAAAATGTATTGCATGGCATGTAGTGCATATGATTGTGTTTTGATGTGTGGATGCTGTGTGGTCCATCTTACCACTCTTGAGCTAGTGAGCTCATCCACGGTACCCTCTTTTAGATGATTTTCGAGTCATACATCGAGGAGCAGGGTGGGTCTCACTGATCGAGTTTCTGAAGAGGTGGTGGGCCCTGAAGAGTTAAACCGGCATTATTGCTCGTGCGAGAGTTGTCTTCTTGGGACCCGATTCGATCTGCGTCTTGAGCTCCACTTTTGAGGCGGTGAGCTCTACCATGTGATGCAGTGGGCTCAACCCTTGATGCAGTGAGCTCTAGCCTTTGTTCTTGAGCCATTTGTCTACTTTGATTATTTTGATGGGTTCCTTTATGTACTTGATATGTGAATTGTATTTTCTTGTGTAAATATCATGCCTTGACCACATGTAAATAATTATTGTATCACAATTCGGGTATCAAGTAGTATGGGATTATTCACGGTAAAACTTAGTCTTCCTTGATCGATGAGCTTGTATTAGTGGTGTGTATCTTGTGGTGGAATACAATATCGGATGATCTGGCGATTTGGGTTAACAGGTGTTAACTGGTCCTTCTATTGGTGAGATCGGGGTGTGACAGCGGTGGTATCGAGGCGTGATGCTGCTCCACTCCTGACATACCATTAGAATCCGTAGACTCTATAATAGGAAATGGGGTTGGGTTAATGTAAAAGCTTTAAGGAGTTAAAAACCAAAGAAAGAAAGTATAAAGAGTTGCATTTAGGGATTGCATTCATGGCATACGTGAGTGTAGATAAAAGGTAATTAAGTTGGTGATATAACCTATGCGTACTAGTTTGTGAAATTTAAATGACATAAGCTGCGTAAATGGAATTTCAAAAATTTTACACACAACACCTGATAAACAACATATTCAATACGACAAAGAAAAAAAAAATAACAAGAACCATCACAACCAAACTACACATGAACTCAACAAATAAATGCACCACAGAGAAAAATCACTATCAAAAGATATTATTCCATAAATGAGTTCAGTTACAGTACCAATACAAGGAATGAGAAGAAATGAAATATACAACAAGGTCTACAAAAAGGGAAAATAGATAAACAGCTAGTGTGGGCGAGCTAAGCCCTCACTAGTCATCGTCGTCATCATCAATGATCACCACGTTCGCCGGAGGCCTAGAGTTGACGTCGAGGCGGTGGTCGTAATTGTCAAACCTCGCGTTCACCAACCGTACCGGCCTCCGTAGTCAGCCAAAGTCGGCGGACATGGCGTTAGCCGTGGTGCTCAAGTCCTGGCCCAGCTGGAGAAAGGAGTTCTCCAAAGTAGCCTGCCTCTCGGATCGTTCCTCCACGAGGCACTCTCGTCCACCGTCTCGATGGCTGAACTTGGCCATCCTGCAAGGCCCACATGGTGGACATCATGCCCTCGAAATCGTACGCACCACCCTCAGGTGGTGGGGCTCTATGTGGTGAGGCTGCAGCTCTGGAGGAACTAGGACCGGGGCCTCTCGACTCCTGAGGTGCCTCCTCAGGGATGCCACCACCCACCAGATCATCCTCCTTGTCCTGAGGAACGTAGTCCTCATCCTCCTCGCTGGACTCCTCCTCCATGTGGACATCCTCCATAGGGGCAGCCCTCCTACCCCTACCTCTCTGAGCTCCTGCTCTCGGAGGTGTATCCATGAGGGTATGGAGACCCATCCTCAGGAGGTTACTCCTGTCGAACCTATCAGCCGGAGTCTTCCCCTCCTCGCCGCTCAGGTCCAACCCGAAGAACTCGAAGATCCTAGTGAGGATCCTACCATAGGGGAATCCTCCATCCTCAGGGTGGGAAGTGTGGTGCTCCATCGTCTTGAGAATGATGTACGGGAGGCATAAGTGCTCGACACCTCCCTCTGCGGCTGTGTAGATGCAGAACGCGATGAAAGCAGCCATGAAACCCACCTGGTTCCGATGACCTCCTCTGGGGAGCAGGTTGAACTGGACCAACCAGGCAAATAAGCAAACCTCGGGGTAGAAGGACGTCTCGGACTCCGGACGGAATCTGCTGCCCATGAGATGGTCTAAATAGATGAAGTCCGGCGTCTCCAAGCTCATGAATGGTCCCAGAGGCTTACTCCAGGAGGGCTGATGTCGGTGCCAGTGGCGATATGCCTAGGATGCTGGCCAAGGTATCCACCGTCAGCTGGATGTCTACCCCCTTCACCAAGCTGCTATGGTGAACTCCCCGTATGGATAAGACACCTCCAAGTTGCAGTAGAACGGGCGGACTAGCTGCTCGTAGCATGGTCGGTCTACGTGGAGGATAGAATCCCAACCCAGTGCTGAGAACCTCTCCTGAAGCCGAGCCTTGTGGAAGTCATCGACTACCACGGTCTTCTCCATCATCACCGACCTCTTCAGGAAAATCGGCCAGTTGGCTGCTGCCTCTGCACTTTGGAAGAGCTCCTCGTCATAGTCTGAAGGGTCAGACCGGGCAGGTCCGGGTCTCCTGGCGAGGATGAAAGTGGTTCCTGCACTCTTCCGCTTAAAAGCGGTTGTCTTATGTCGAACACCAGAGGAAGAGGGTCCCTTGCCGGTGCGAGATGACATCCTGGCAAGAAGGAAAGAAAGTAGGGTGAGTAAAGAAAGGAAACGACAACAGTAAAAGGGGAAACCCAAAACCCAAATTCTCGCAAAATGGAAACGACGACGAGCTAGAAATGATAGGGAGCCTATGGATATGATGCACGATAGGTGACAAAGCAGGGATATATGATAAAACAGCAAAATGACCAAAGAGCATATTTAACATGAGGGATTAGATTCAATCATAAATTCAAACACAATGGGTACCAATTTGAAACCAGAGGTCTAAGGCGAAATGCATTGGTAAACGGGATCGTGAAGTATAAAACATACCCAAATAGACTATGGAGGTCCACGAATACAAGTATGTGATGAAGATCAAGAAACCAATGCAAAGAGGGTTTTCATGGGAATACATGGGATTCCAAGCATAATGGACAATTCATGAAATCTATAGCATGTTAAGCACAAATCAAGTGAAATGCATCACAAAGGAATCATCAATTGGAGAAAAGGAGCTAGAATTGAAGAAATCCCCAAATTTGGAAACCTAGGGCACGATTTGGGGTTTTTCTCCAAATGAAGAGATAAAATCCTAATAAACTACAAACGACCACAGTAGAAACATCACAATCACATGGCAATACTATTCTATGGAGAAAAATATGGAAAAGCCTAGATTGAAGCCTACACATGGTTACCCCCTCAAGTGAAAATTGGGAAGAGGAAGGAAAACTTACGAAAGAGGAGAGTTGAATCTTCTCAAAAGCGCCCGATTTGATGAGTGGAGTCGCGAGTAGAAGCGCAGAGACCTCTAGAGCAAGGAAGAGGGAGAGAGAAAGGAGTTGGGGAAGAGACAAGGCGAGCAGGGTATGTGGGCCCTATAGTGTTTTTACTCGAGGCGGGGCGGGCCCTACCCGGTGCCACCCGTCGGTTTGAGGTACTGGGACCGACGGGCTCGATCAGCGGGCCCCTACCCGCCGGTGCAGCCCACCGATTGTGAAAATTTGGAAAATTTTGAGAAATTTTTCCCCTCCTCCTAGCATGATTATATTGATTCTTATTATTGATATTGTGTTATGGTCAACTGGGACCATTGACGTACCTGTTGGGGCATTGGCTCTGTATCTCAGAAATTAAGTTGCGGTTAATTTCAGACTATCATACACTACAATACCTTATGTGATGGCATATATTTGTGTGCCGAAATCAATTCTACGGTATTCAACCAATATGGTGTGTGATATGTTCCAGGTACAGGGATACGATGGTACGTACTAGATCCGGTAGTAATGCCCGAGGTACCTCGCGGGGTCCTCGTCCGGTCGGTCGACCACTAAATCCCAGGAGGTCCTGCTCTATGGGGCAAACCTCACCTCCACTACCTCCAGGGACCCACCTATGACTACTCCCAGACCCTCCACCGGTCATTACTCCGGGAGATGTTGCTACTATAATTCAGCAATCACAATAGGCTTTCCAACAACAAATGCTTGACAACGACAAGCATTTATGACTGCTATTCAGCAACAGTTGGACTTTTCTCAACCGGGTCAACCTCCCCGAGTACTCACTCCATAGGACCCACTTATAGGGTCGGGAACGGGACCACAAGTGGGGGGTACACCTCCAATTCCACCATTCGGTATTCCTCAGTATGGGATACCTCCTCCATACTCTTACTATCCGGCTTATGCTCCTAACTTCTCGCCGACGAATAATACGTCAAAGGTAGTGGAGTGATTCAAGAGGAACTTACCACCTGTATTCTCTAAGGTGGGGAGTGATCCTCTGGAACCGGACCAATGGATCCAAGAATTAGAGAAAATATTTGATGCACAGAAACTCATTTGTGCTGGGTTGTAACTCAAGAAGGAGGCAAATTCTTGGTGGCAAGCCTCCAAGCCCATATTGATGGCTGCCCATCCAGAACCCACTTGGGAACAGTTCAAGGAGTTGTTCTTGGACAACCATTATCCATGTGACTTGAGAGCTGCAAGGAGCGAGTTCATGGCCTTAACTCAAGGAGGTAAGGCTGTCTTTGAGTACCAACAACAATTCGAGAGTTTGTTCCATTTTGCCCCAAGGCATATGAGGACGGTGAAGAGAAGGCGGGGGTTCCTAAAAGGCCTAAAAGCATCTATTGGGTCTATACTTAAGGTCTTGGATTTGTGAAATATGGCCGGATTATGCGAAGGCCAAGACCATGGAGGATAAGCAAGGGAGACAGTCCCTCACCTGGTGTGGAAGAGAACAAACCCATTTCGGATATGGGAAATTCCTCCAAAGCATACTGGATCGTGCAGTTATGGGCCTATGTATAGGCAGCCCTATAGGCCATCGGCTACCCTCCTAGACCAGTGGTGGTTCGGGTTCTACCTCTTTTCCCCTAACAGTGCGGCATCTCGCTCCAAAGGCCACCTCGACCTCCG
Organism: Macadamia tetraphylla; assembly: GCA_022985045.1. NCBI lineage: Eukaryota > Viridiplantae > Streptophyta > Magnoliopsida > Proteales > Proteaceae > Macadamia > Macadamia tetraphylla. The sequence continues at coordinate 18,603,857 of CM040971.1, read as the reverse complement.
TCGACAGGGTCAAGTCAGGGGGCCCTTGATTCGACATCTCGAGATTCGTTGCTTCAAGCGCCATTCATATGGGCATTATGCAAAAAGCCGGGCAGACCAGCCTTACCCTCCGGTCGACCCTCTGCGTCCGACCTCCCTTAGCTCGGGAATCAACATGGGAAGGATGTATGCTCTATTTGGTCGAGGAAGTGAGGCGTCTGAAAGTAATGCGGTACATTTTAAATTAAGAAATTCATTATGATTAATATTGATGACCCTTTGAAATTATATGCATTGTTATACTAGGTATCCTACCTATATAGGCATACCAGCCTATGTTTTATTCGATTAGGAGCTACTCACTCATTACGTATCTAAGAGATTTGCGAGAGAAACTTGGGATGTCACCCGAGGATCCTAGATCACGGGGTGATTGTTAGTATGCCTCGGGTAAAGTTATCAGATTGAAGGAGGTATATGGGCGTGCCCGTGAAATTAGTGGGAAGAACTTTGATGGCGACTCATTAAGTTCAATATGCGAAATTTTGATGTTATCTTTGGGTATGGATTGGTTGTCGACTCATCGAGCTAATGTGATGTGTGCTGAAAAGCTAATTAGGGTGACAGATAGCGAAGGGAAAGAATTGATATCTGGCGGATAAAATGAAAGCAGGTGAGGAAGGTCTTTGTCTCGCTCTTGGGGGTAAAATTACTAGAAAATGGATGTCGGGTTACTTAGCATCGGTACTTGATGTTGATGCAAGGATTACGCCTCTAGAAGAGGTAAAGGTGGTTAAAGAGTTTCCGGCGTCTTCCCGGATGATCGATGCATTTACCACGATAGAGAGTTGGGTTGCCATAGATTTGACTCACGGGCAGCTCCGATATCTAAGGCTCCATACGAGATGGCACCAGCTGAATTGAAGGAGTTGAGATCGATTGCGAGGAACTATTGGAAAAGGGTTTATTAAGTGTTTCACCTTAGGGTGCCCGTGTTGTTTGTCAAAAAAGGATGGCGGTTTGCATGTGCATCGATTACGAATTAAATAAACTAACCATTAAGAACGGTATCCATTGCCCGCATTGATGATCTATTTGACCGATTCGAGGGCGAGTATTTTCAAAGATAGACCTTGGTCCGGCTATTATCGCTCAAGATAAAGAAGCGTGATATACCAAAAACAGCATTTAGGACTCCATAAGGTCACTATGAGTTCCTAGTGTTATCTTCGGGTTAACCAATAACAGCCTTCATGGATCTAATGAATCAGTATTTCGGGATGTGCTTTCGATAAATGGGTAATTGTTTTTATTGTGACATCTTGATCTACTCCAAGACCGAAGGAGCACACTCAACACTTGAGAATGGTGTTCTGAGGTTGAGAGATCAATTGTTTGCCAATACAGCAAGTGTGAATTAGCTTGAACAAGTTGGATTCACAGGGGCACGTAGTGTCTAAAGCGGAATCAAGTAGATCTGATGAGGTGAAAGCTAGTGGAATGGGAAAGCCCCAAGAATGTCCTTTGAAATTAGAAGCTTCTTGGGTTTGGTGGATATTATCGGCGCTTCATTGAAAATTTTGCTCGGATCTCGGACCAATGACCAAGTTGACTAAAAAGGTGTGAAATTATTTGGGTAGAGGAATGTGAGAAGAGCTTCGAGGAATTGAAAGAAAGGTTGGTGGCGGCCCTGTCGACTATTCACGAAGGCATAAGTGGAATGATAGTCTATACCGATGCTTCCAAAGTTGGTTTGGGTTGTGTTCTCATGCAGCGTAAGGTAATAAGCGTATGCATCCGAAAACTAAAGGAGTATGAGAAGAATTACCCCTCATGACTTGGAACTAGCTGCATCATTTTGCCCTTAAGATCTGGCGACATTATTTGTATGGGGAGAAGTGTGAGATATCTGATGATCACAAAAGCGAAGTACTTCTTCACCCAAAAGGATCTAAACATGAGGCGGGGAGATGGCTTGAACTCATGAAGGATTATGACTGCGATATTCGATCATCCCAACAAGGCTAATGTAGTGGCGGATGCATTGAGTGGAAGACACGGGTGTGCTCTCATACTTAGCGATCAGCCCACCACTAGTGCAAAGGCGATGCTAATGGATGAAACCCTCTTATATGAAGGGGCAACCTTAGAGCTTGAACCTCAACGGAAAACCTTAAATGGTTGTTGTATCCTTGGCGGCCTCTGGTGCATCCGGCAATTAGGCAAGAGGTAATAATGAAGCAACCTTTGGATCTGGAATTGCGGGGATCGAGTTAAGGTTCAAGATCAAACAATGAACGACCCAAATTTTGGTTTAGCGGTGATGGGGCATTGATGTTTCGAAGCATTGTTGTACCGATGATTTGGATATACAAGACAAGATAGTGAGAGAAGAACATAGCTCAAGTACTCACTCCACCCAGGAAGTACCAAGATGTACAAAGACCTCAAACAAAGTTCTTGGTGGCCAAACATGAAAGTCACCATAGCTCGTATGTGGCGACTTGTCTTACTGTCGGTAAAAGGCGAGAGGCATCGACCTTATGGTACTCTTCAGCCTCCCAGAGCGAATGGAAGTGGGAAAGGATTACAATGGACTTCACCGGACTACCAAGTACACCTAAGGGAATGGACGCGATATGGGTGATCATTGATCGGCTTACCAAGACTGCTCATTTCATTCCCATCAAGACCAAGTTCTCCATGGCCAAACTAGCACAACTTTATATGGACAACATAGTGCGCTTACATGGAGTGCCGGTGAGCATTGTTTGAATAGGGACCCAAGGTTCACGTCGATTTTGGAAAAGCTTACGTGCCTTGGGATCACAATTGAATTTAGTCTTTTTCACCCACAGACGGATGGCGATCGGAGCGAACCATACAGATATTAGAGGACATGCTCAGGGCATGTACAATGGAGATGAGTGGCGTTGGGAAGAATATATATCTCTTATGGAGTTTGCATATAACAACAGTTACTAAGCTACAATTGGGATGGCTCGTATGAGGCATTATATGGCGAAAAGTCAGAACTCCTTTGTATTGGGATGAGGTAGGTGAGCGTCGAATGTTAGGACCGAGATGATACAAATGATTTGTGACAAAGTCGGCGTTATTAGAAACGGATTAAAGCGCTCGGTCCATCAAAAGAGCTATCGGACACTGCGAAAAGACATTGAATTTCAGCGGGAGAAAAGGTATTTCTCAAGATCTCTCCTACTAAAGGGTTGCAAAGGTTTCACAGAAAGGGAAGTTGAGCCCAAGATACATTGGACCATTTGAGATCTTAGCCGGGTTGGCTCGAAGCCTACATGCTTGCTCTGCCACCTTCACTTGGGGATGTTCATAATGTATTCCATGTATCCATCTGCGATATGTTCATGACCCTCTCATGTATTACCCGTGGAGCAGAATACCTTGAAGGCGACATGACCTATTGAAAGCCCGGTGATATTTTGGACGGAAGGTGAAAACCCTTTAACCGTTCCATTTCCTATATAAAGGTGCGATGGGCTAATCATTCACTTTAGAAGCATCTTGGGAGGTAGAGGATGAAATGCAAGCCAAGTACCCTCATCTTTTGATCAACAGTGCAAATTTCAAGGACGAAATTTTTGGAAGGGGTAATGTAATACCCTACTTCTTAAACCCATCGATTCTGCGGTTGATCCGGTTTAACCATGCAGGAACCGAACCAGAGGGAGTTAGAGCGGGTTCCTTTTGGGCTACGATGGCAAGGGTGACCTTAAACACCGGCTGGCCCGATAAGTCTGAGCCAGTGCCAGAAGAGATGGGAGTGCCCAAGCCGTGTACATACACCTACCATAAGGCCATGTATGGATAAAGCAGGTATTATAGCCGTATTTTAAGGTATATACGTATGCTACATCGTACGCTAGGGTGGGGTTCGCGCCAGGCCCGAACTCTGTCAAAATCCCAAGTTTTGGCCCTCAAGTGGGTGCACCCACCCACCTGAGTAACCGATCCATGTGCACTATTCAGTTATTTAGGAAGTATATATATAGCATTTAGGATTTTCTTTTCTTTTCATTTATGACACCCGTACGTTGGTGAGGATAGTAAAGAGGAGAGAAAGAAAAGGAAGAAGAAGGGAAGAAGGAAGAGGAAGAAGAGAAGGATTACATGGAAGCTTGATCTTCCCATTCCGGCGCCGAAAGAGTGACCTTCAACTCTAGATCTACATTTGGAGGTAAGCAAAGTCGGGTTCCTTAAACATTCACCATACCCAAGCTTAAACCCTTGATTCGAGTAGGGTTTCTTTAGATCTTGTAAATCCCCTTTGAAATGATGAATCTAAGGTTTAATAGATGATTTATGTGTTGGTCTTGAAGGATTTGAAGAGGTATTGACAAGGTGGAAGAAGCATTGTGGGTTTGAAGTGATTTGGAGGGTTTGAAGTTATTCTTGAGCAAAGAAGGTAAGATGGTTTCCATCACTTGAATCTAACCTAGATCTAGGTTAGAGCCATCCTATAAGACTTGAAAGTGTGAAGAATGGGTGGGGAAAAGCCCCCATTTGAATCCCCAAAGAATGGAGGAAGTTGGGAAGAAACAGCAGGTTTCCCACCAAGACCGGTGGGTGGAACCGGTGGGCCATCTGGCCGGCTGTGGGCACCCACCTAAGAGGCAGACCGGGCTGTGGCGGGCCCAACCGGTGGGCTAATCGGAGCCACCACCCCCGGTGCAGGGGCCCCTGGCCCAACACGTGGGCGACCGGGAGTCAACCGCGGCCCCTACCCGTCGATCAAACCGGTGGGTAGGACCGGTGGGCAAGCCCACTTCGACCCACTGTGTGGCTCCGAAGGTGATTCTTACGTCCGATTGGACCCAAATCGGACGTGCGACCTTATTTTAACGTTCTAAACATGATTTTGTCATCGGATCTCGTTAATTTTGATCCTAAAATGGTGAAGTACTAACCCTGCTCAATTATGTTAGGTTCACCAAATCCTACCCGTTTCGCACCGGATCTCACCTATACCTAACGGGAATCCTTATACACTACAAGTAAGTGGGGAGAGGACATTTGGCTTTGTTTCAAGGCATTGTTTGGCATTCATTTAATTATATCTAGTCTAGTCATGCCATCATGAATATGCTATGTAGATTAGTCATTCCTCACATTGTTATGCATGTGTGCTATGCTTACTTTCTAAATGCCAATTGAATGAGATGTTTATATATTGAATGTGGACATCATTGTGCATGATGTATTGATAGACTAGATGCCGTAGTCGGCTTGGAAACGAGTGCATTGGTGGCCCGTGGTATGGGACGCGGTGGCACTATACAATCGTACTATTGTCATATAGGAGCATGCGGTATTAGGATTTTCACCGTCCCGTGCTACGACCCTTCCCAACAGGGGTTAAGGTGTTGGGTTATCATTTGGGAAGCGTGGTTCGCGTTTGTCGGTCCTTTGTGGCGGTTAGACATAACGCGACGGGTCATTAGACATCGGTAACCGTGGTACATTCAAGAGGGCCAATCGTCGCTTTTAAATTAAAGTCGCACCTTTAATTTCAGTCATTTACTTTTCTGTTGAGAGCCGGTGGACGGCATTGTCTTTACTTTTCTAAGTACTCACGGTAGGCCTTCTCCGACAGCCCTATGGGTGTATCACGGGAAGGAGTTTGTGGCTCGTACCCGGAGTATACGCGCACTGTGGCTGTAGTAGCACTAAACCAAAGACTTAGTAATGTTGCTTAGGTGGATGTGATTTAAAATGTATTGCATGGCATGTAGTGCATATGATTGTGTTTTGATGTGTGGACTACTGTGTGGTCCATCTTACCACTTACTGAGCTAGTGAGCTCATCCCACGGGTACCCTCTTTTTAGATAATTTTGTAGGTCATACATCTGAGGAGCACGGGGTGGGTCCCACAGCCGAGTTTCCTGAAGAGGACTGGTGGGCCCCATGCCATCACAGTAGGGTATGGCTTCACATATCAAAGCCATTTGGGATCCACTTTCCTGAATTTAAGACTTCGTTGGGATCTTGTAACAAGTAAAGTATTTCTCTCCCACTTTGCAGGACCGTTGTGATCCCTCTCCTATCAGGTCTGGGCGCATAATATAAATCATACCAAACATATTTTTGATTATCTAGCATTTGAGTGGTGGGAAGAGGGTATGTTCATCTCATAACATTCAACCTCGTAAGATGGGGATTGCATCTCAAATGTGAAACAACGATTGGATAAAAGTTCTTTGACACCCTATTAATACATAGGAAACAATTGGTCGTAATCTTACATTTTTGTCTTTTTTATGCTACAATTTTTTTTTTTTATCTTCAATGAGGGTAAGATTTTTATTTCACATATTAATTTGTAAAGCATGTAAACAATGACAACCATTTTTTTCTTTAATAAAAAAAAACTAAATTAGATAAAAGCATAAGTACAAAGATAAAGTCCAAAGGCAAGATGAAGGGGAGACCCTATCAAAATGCCAAATAGTTAATAAGATGATGATACATACAAAACCAAGGGATGTAAAACAAATAATCGAAGGATGGTACCATAAAAGTTGGGGAGGGTAAAGCTGTTGTTTTATGGTTGTCCTTGTTAACCGACCCCGTGGCGGCGATGATGTGGTCGGTTTGGGTGACATGGATCAAAATGATGACATGGCGTGTCGATGTCACCGATGAGATAACGAGCTGCTTGGTATACATGAAATGGTTTGATACATCCTTAGTATGTGTGCGGGTTTTGGGGTCAAAAGCGGTAAAATTGGCCTATTACACTCAGGGCATTTTATGGTAAAATTACATTTTGGAAGACTATTTCTCATGAAAAGATATATTGTAATTTATTTAGTCCAATGCATTTGATTTCGTCAAATTCGATGGTATGAGGAAGTTACGGCATTTTTGGCATTTGAGGGTAATTTCAT
>CM040971.1:18573383-18596853 GCA_022985045.1 Macadamia tetraphylla | reverse complement strand
TTACTATCCGCTTATGCTCCTAATTTCTCGCCGAAATAATACGCCAAAGGTAGTGGAGTGATTCAAGAGGAACTTACCACCGATTCTCTAAGGGGGGGAGGATCCCCCCTGAACCGGACCAATGGATCCAAGAATTAGAGAAAATATTTGATGCAAAACTCATTTGTCCCGGGGTTGTAACTCAAGAAGGAGGCAAATTTTTGGGGGCAACCCTCCAAGCCCATATTGATGGTCCCATCCGTAACCCACTTGGGAAGTCAAGGAGTTGTTCTTGGAAAACCCATTATCCGGAGTTCAAAACCCAAGGAGATCGAGTTCATGGCCTTAACTCAAGGAGGTAAGACTCCCTTTTGAGTACCAACAACAATTGAGAGTTTGTTCCATTTTCCCCCAAGGCATAGAGGACAACCAAGAGAAGGCATGAGGTTCCTAAAAGGCCTAAAAGCATCTATTGGGTCTATACTTAAGGTCTTGGATTTGACAAAATGGCCGACGTTGGCCAAGACCATGGAGGATAAGCAAAGGGAGAATTCCTCACCCCGGATGGGAAGAGAACAAACCCATTTCGGATATGGGAAATTCTCCAAAGCATACCGGATCGGTTTGGGCCATGTATAGGCAGCCCTATAGGCCATCCGGCTACCCTCCTAGACCACTGGTTTCGGTTCACCTTTTTTCCCTAACACTGTGCGGCATCTACAGCTCCACCACCTGATCCACGGCCCGGTCAGGTGGGGGGCCCCCCCACTCGACATCTCGATTCGTTGTTCAACCGCCATTCATATGGGCATTATAAAGCCCTTTTGCTGCCCCAGCCTTACCCCTCCAAATCCCTCCACCACCTCCCTTAGCTCTGGGAATCAACCGCAGGAAGGATGTATGCTCTATCAGAGGAAGCCGAGGCCAAGATGTAAGTAGTGGGTTTAATTTTTTAAGAAATTCATTATGATTAATATTGATGACCGCTGAAATTATATGCATTGTTATACTAGGTATCCACCATGTCAAACCTATGTTTTATTCGATTCAGAGCTACTCACTCATTCGTATCAAAGATTTGCAGAGAAACTTGGGATGTCACCCAGATCCTAGATCAGGATGATTGTTAGTATGCCTACCGTAAAGTTATATTGGGGGGGTTATGGGCCGGCCAAAGGGAAATTAGTGGGAAGAACTTTGATGCACACTCATTAAGTTCAATATGCAAATTTTGATGTTATATGGTATGGTTTGGGTTTCGACTCATCGAGCTAATGTGATGTGCTAAAAGCAATTAGGGGAGATGACGGGAAAGAATTGATATAGATATAAAATGAAAAGGAAGGTCTTTGTCTCCCTTCAAGCGGTAAAATTACTAGAAAATGGATGTCGGGTTACTTAGCATCGGTACTTGATGTTGATGCAAGGATTACGCCTAGAAGAGGTAAAGGTGGTTAAAGAGTTTCGAGCCTTCCCTGATGATCTCGATGCATTTACCACCGATAGAGAGTTGAGTTTGCCATAGATTTGACCGAGCAGCTCCAGATTCAAGGCTCCAAGATGGCACCAAATTGAATTGAAGGGGGCGTATGCGCCAGGAACTATTGGGGGTTTATTCCCAAGTGTTTCACCGGGGTGCCCTGTTGTTTGTCAAGAAAAGGATGGCGTTATGATGTGCATCGATTACCGGAATTAAATAAACTAACCATTAAGAACCGATCCATTGCCACGCATTGATGATCTATTTGACCCCAAGGGAGCCGTAGATTTTCAAAGATAGACCCGGTCCGCTATTATCACCAAGATAAAGAGAAAGGGATATACCAAAACAGCATTTAGGACTCCATAAGGTCACTATGAGTTCCTAGTGTTATCTTTCGAACCAAACACCGACAAACCTTCATGGATCTAATGAATCGAGTATTTCGGATGTGCTCGATAAATGGGTAATTGTTTTTATTGAACATCTTGATCTACTCCAAGACCAAGAGGAGCACACTCAACACTTGAGAATGGTTTTTGAGGTTGAGAGATCAAGTTGTTTGCCAAGACAAGTGTGAATTGGCTTGAACAAGTTGGATTCCGGGCACGAGTGTCTAAAGCCGAATCGTAGATCCCGATAGGTGAAAGCAAGAGGGAATGGGAAAGCCCCAAGAATGTCACCAAATTGAAGCTTTTTGGGGTTTGGTGGATATTATCGGCGCTCATTGAAAATTTTGCTCATCTCAGACCAATGACCAAGTTGACTAAAAAGGGGTGAAATTCGACCGGGTAGAGGAATGTGAGAAGAGCTTCCGGAATTGAAAGAAAGGTTGGTGACGGCCCCGGTCACTATTCCCAAGGCATAGGCGGAATGATAGTCTATACCGATGCTTCCAAAGTTGGTTTGGGTTGTGTTCTCATGCAACGCGGTAAGGTAATAGCGTATGCATCCCAAAACTAAAGGAGTATGAGAAGAATTACCCCACTCATGACTTGAACTAGTCAACTATTTTTGCCCTTAAGATCCGCGACATTATTTGTATGGGGAGAAGTGGAATAAAAGGATCACAAAAGCCCAAGTACTTCTTCACCCAAAAGGATCTAAACATGAGAAGAGGAGATGGCTTGAACTCATGAAGGATTATGACTGAACAAGATCATCCCAACAATAATAAATTTATGCATTGAGTCGGAAGACACTGATCGGTCGCTCATACTTGGGCCACCCACCACTAGTGCAAGAGGCGATGCTAATGGATGAAACCTCTTATATGAAGGGGCAACCTTAGAGCTTGAACCTCAACCGAAAACCTTAAATGGTTGATCAGATCCTTGACGGCTCTACATGTGCATCCGCAATTAGGCAAGAGGTAATAAAAGCAACCTTGGATCTGAATTGCAGCGGATCGAGTTAAGGTTCAAGATCAAACAATGAACGACCGATTTTGGTTTAGCCAAGGATGGGGCATTGATGTTTCGACATTGTGTGTACCGATGATTTGATATACAAGACAAGATAGTAGAGAAGAACATAGCTTCGAGTACTCACTCCACCCGAAGTACCAAGATGTACAAAGACCTCAAACAAAGTTACGGTGGCTAAACATGAAAGTCACCATAGCTCAGATGTGGCATTGTCTTACTCCCGAAAGTAAAAGTCGAGAGGCATCGACCTTATGGTATTTTCACCACCCAGCACTGTAATGGAAGTGGAAAGGATTACAATGGACTTCGCCACCGACTACCAAGTACACCTAAGGGAATGGACGCGATATGGGTGATCATTGATCGGCTTACTAAGACGCCATTTCATTCCCATCAAGACCAAGTTCTCCATGGCCAAACTAGCACAACTTTATATGGACAACATAGTGCGCTTACATGGAGTGCCAAGGAGCATTGTTTCAGATAGGGACCCAAGGTTCACGCCCGATTTTGGAAAAGCTTACAAGTGCCTTGGGATCACAATTGAATTTGAGTACTGCCACCCAGCATGCACGGCCGGAGCGAACCATACAGATATTAGAGGACATGCTCAGGCATGTACAATGGAGATGAGGGCGCTTGGGAAGAATATATATCTTTATGGAGTTTGTATATAACAACAGCTACTAAGCTACAATTGGGATGGTCTATGAGGCATTATATGGGTAAAGTGCGTAACTCCTTTGTATTGGGATGAGGTAGGTGAACGCCGAATGTTAGGACCCGAGATGATACAAATGATTTGTGACAAAGTCGACGTTATTAGAGAACGGATTAAAGCAGCATTCCATCAAAAGAGCTATGGACACCCAAAAAGACATTGAATTTCAGCCAGAGAAAAGGTATTTCAAGATCTCTCCTACTAAAGGGTTGCAAAGGTTTCACGAAGGGAAGTTGAGCCCAAGATACATTGGACCATTTGAGATCTTAGCCCGTTGGCTCAAGAGCCTACATGCTTGCTCGCCACCTTCACTTGGGGATGTTCATAATGTATTCCATGTATCCATGTCAAGCGATATGTTCATGACCCCTCTCATGTATTACCCGTGGAGCGAATACCTTGAAGTCGACATGACCTATACGTAATGTACCAATGATATTTTGGACCTGAAGGTGAAAACCCTTCGAACTGCTCCATTTCCTATATAAAGGTGCGAAGGGCTAATCATTCACTTTAAGAAGCATCTTGGGAGGTAGAGGATGAAATGCAAGCCAAGTACCCTCATCTTTTGATCAACCGGCACGCAATTTCAAGGACTAAATTTTCTAAGGGGTAATGTAATACCCTACTTTTTAAACCCACCGAACGCTGTTGATCCGTTTAACCATGCAGAACCGAACCGAGGGAGTTAGAGCGGTTCCTTTGGGCTATGGGGCAAGGGTGACCTTAAACACCGGCTGGCCCGATAAGTCCGAGCCGCCGAAGAGATGGAGTGCCTAAGCCGGTACATACACCTACCATAAGGCCATGTATGGATAAAGGGTATTATAGCCGATTTTAAGGTATATACGATGCTACATCGCACGCTAGGTGGGGTTGCGCCAGCCCTAACTCCGTAAAATCCTGTTTTGGCCCTCAAGTGGGTGCACCCACCCACCTGAGTAACCGATCCATGTGCACTATTCAGTTATTTAGGAAGTATATATATAGCATTTAGGATTTTCTTTCTTTTCATTTATGACACCAGACGTTGGTGAGGATAGTAAAGAGGAGAGAAAAAAGAAAGGGAAGAAGAAGGGAAGAGAAGGAAGAGGAAGAAGAGAAGGATTACAAGCCAAGCTTGATCTTCCCATTCCACGCCAAAGAGTGACCTTCAACTCTAGATCTACATTTGGAGGTAAGCAAAGTCGGTTCCTTAAACATTCACCATACCCAAGCTTAAACCCTTGATTCGAGTAGGGTTTCTTTAGATCTTGTAAATCCCTTGAAATGATGAATCTAAGGTTTAATAGATGATTTATGTGTTGGTCTTGAAGGATTTGAAGAGGTATTGACAAGGTGGAAGAAGCATTGTGGGTTTGAAGTGATTGGAGGGTTTGAAGTTATTCTTGAGCAAAGAAGGTAAGATGGTTTCATCACTTGAATCTAACCTAGATCTAGGTTAGAGCCATCCTATAAGACTTGAAAGTGTGAAGAATGGGTGGGAAAAGCCCCATTTGAATCCCCAAAGAATGGAGGAAGTTGGGAAGAAATAAGTGTTTCCCACCAAGACCGGGGTGGAACCGGGCCATCTGCGGTCAGGGCACCCACCTAAGAGGGCGGCCTTCGGCAAAACCCCGGGCCCCAACCGTGGGCTAATCGGCAGCCACCCCGCCACGGCCTTAGCAGGCCCCTCGCCCAACCGTGGGCTGACCGGTGTCAACCGACGGCCCCACCCACGATCCAAACCGGTAGGACCGGGTGAAAAACCACTGTCCCGACCCACCTGTGGTCTGGGATTCTTACGTCCGATTGGACCCAAATCGGACGCTGCACCTTATTTTAACGCTCTAAACATGATTTTGTCATCGATCTCGTAATTTTGATCCTAAAATGGTGAAGTACTAACCCTGCTCAATTATGTTAGGTTCACCAAATCCTACCCGTTTCGCACCGGATCTCACCTATACCTAACGGGAATCCTTATACACTACAAGTAAGTGGGGAGAGGACATTTGGCTTTGTTTCAAGGCATTGTTTGGCATTCATTTAATTATATCTAGTCTAGTCATGCCATCATGAATATGCTATGTAGATTAGTCATTCCTCACATTGTTATGCATGTGTGCTATGCTTACTTTCTAAATGCCAATTGAATGAGATGTTTATATATTGAATGTGGACATCATTGTGCATGATGTATTGATAGACTAGATGCCGAGTGGCTTGGAAACGAGTGCATTGGTGGCCCGTGGTATGGGACGCGGTGGCACTATACAATCGCATTATTGTCAATAGAGCATGCGGTATTAGGATTTTCACCGCCCCGCTACGCACCCTTCCCAACAGGGTTAAGGTGTTGGGTTATCATTTGGGGAAGCAAGGGTCGCAGCTTGTCGTCATCGGGGTGTTAGACATAACGCCCGACGGGTCATTAGGACTGGTAACCGTGGTACATTCAAGAGGGCCAATCGCATCGCTTTTAAATTATCGAGTCAAGACCTTTAATTTCACCATTTACTTTTTCGTGAGAGCCTGGGACGGCATTGTCTTTACTTTTCTAAGTACTCACGTAGGCCTTCTCCGCAGCCCTATGGGTGTATCACGGGAAGGAGTTTGTGGCTCGCACTGAGTATACGCGACGTGGCTGTAGTAGCACAAACCAAAGACTTAGTAATGTTGCTTAGGTGGATGTGATTTAAAATGTATTGCATGGCATGTAGTGCATATGATTGTGTTTTGATGTGTGGACTACTGTGTGGTCCATCTTACTACCTCATCGAGCTAGTGAGCTCATCCCACTGCACCTCTTTTTAGATAATTTTGTAGGTCATACATCCGAGGAGCACCGGGTGGGTCCCATGTACCGAAGTTTCCTAAGAGGACTGGGGCCCCATGCCATCACAAGAGGGTATGGCTTCACATATCAAAGCCATTTGGGATCCACTTTCCTGAATTTAAGACTTCTTGGGATCTTGTAACAAGTAAAGTATTTCTCCCACTTTGCAGACCCAGATCCTCTCCTATCGTGTCCGGGCATAATATAAATCATACCAAACATATTTTTGATTATCTAGCATTTGAGTGGTGGGAAGAGGGTATGTTCATCTCATAACATTCAACCTCGTAAGATGGGGATTGCATCTCAAATGTGAAACAACAGTATTGGATAAAAGTTCTTTGACACCCTATTAATACATAGGAAACAATTGGTCGTAATCTTACATTTTTGTCTTTTTTTATGCTACAATTTTTTTTTTTTTTTTTATCTTCAATGAGGGTAAGATTTTTTTTTATTTCACATATTAATTTGTAAAGCATGTAAAACAATGACAACCATTTTTTTTCTTTAATAAAAAAAAAAACTAAATTAGATAAAAGCATAGAGTACAAAGATAAAGTCCAAAGGCAAGATGAAGGGGGAGACCCCTATCAAAATGCCAAATAGTTAATAAGATGATGATACATACAAAACCAAGGGATGTAAAACAAATAATCGAAGGATGGTACCATAAAAGTTGGGGGAGGGTAGAAACTGTTGTTTTATGGTTGTCCTTGTTGGCAACCCAGCCACGTGGCGACGATGATGTGGTCAGTTTGGGTGACATGGATCAAAATGATGACATGGCAGTGTCCAGTGTCACCGATGAGATAACAGAGCTGCTTGGTATACATGAAATGGTTTGATACATCCTTAGTATGTGGTGCGGGTTTTGGGGTCAAAACTGGTAAAATTGGCCTATTTACACTCAGGGGCATTTTTATGGTAAAAATTACATTTTTGGAAGACTATTTCTCATGAAAAAGATATATTGTAATTTATTTAGTCCAATGCATTTGATTTCGTCGCATTCTGATACCGTATGAGGAAGTTACGGCATTTTTGGCATTTGAGGGTAATTTCGGCATTGAAGATGAATTTTTTAAAAGAAGTGTTCTCCATGTAACGATATGAAAAAAATCATATCTTTCCAATGGTTCTGATTTCATCACATTCCTATTCCGTATGAGAAAGATGGGTCATTGGAAAGGTCTAGGGGCATTTTGATCATTTTACATGGTTGAGACAGATGATCGGTTCTTCTGGAAAGTTATCGAGAATCCAGTCACGGTTCCAACGCACTTTGTTTCATATCGATCGGATATCGTATGAAAAAGTTATATGTATTTCCGTAAAGCCGGTTCGAAAATCCGAACAAAAAATCAACAGACTGCTCCCGATGGTGGATGGATTTTCCAGAATTTATTTTTGAAATTTCAGGGGCCTTTGTGAAATTTTAATATCTTAAAGGTCTGAGTTGATAAGAGGTTTCTGGCATTGAAGTTTATGGGAGCAGTGGCTTAACTGCTATTTAAAAGAATTAGTAAGATCCTTAATAGACAGCTCAGAGTAAGCCCCGTAGGCTTGATTCCCATTTAAGAGTGCTCAAGATTTAGCGTTGGATCAAACGCTTAATATGCTAGTGCGAGGTTTTCCATTGGTCGGATTTATCAAGAACCATATGCTGGTGCTTCACAGGATCAAGTTACTACGGTGTTACACACATGCAAAAAGTGGCATTGAAAGATGCTGTTTCCAATGATCTCATGGGATCTGATTTAAACCTGATCTAAAGATCTCAATCCAAGGGCTAAAAATCCGCATTTAATTTATGAGAAGTAGCCGACAATCCACTGTGAATCACGCCGATCGAACCAATAGGATGTCGACAACGCTTCTGACCGCTGACGTAAACGTTGACTGATGACATCATCTGATCCTAGATCTACGGTTCATGTTCACTGTCCGTTATCGGAATCTGACAGCTCAGATTATTAAATGCTCTTTGATGAGATCTACGGCCGGATTTGCGCCCCCGTTGCGCGTGCCACTAGTGTAGCCTACGCCGCTCCTCCGAAGATTTCATTTTTAGCTTTCTGGTTAGCCCAACTTCAAAGGACTATATCTGTCACACCCCGTTCACACTGAACCGGGCCAGTGACCGGGTTAACACCGATTAGCCCAAACCTGCCAAGATCATCGGATACTGTATTCCACCACAGCATACGCACACTAATAAAAAAACTCATCAGATCAGCGGAAGACTAAGTTTTTACCTGTGAATAATCACATAATACTTGATACCCGAATTGTGACACAATAGTTATATATATGTGGGCCTGAAGGCATGGTATTTACACAATAAAAGTACAATTCACATATCAAGTACATAAAGGAAACCATCAAAATAATCAGAGTACACAGCTGCTCAGATCAAAGGTTAGAGCTCACTTCAAGATCAAGGGTTGAGCCCACTCAGATCACATGGTAGAGCTCACCGGCCTCAAAAGTGGAGCTCACAAGATCGAATCAGGTCCCAGAAGACAATCTTGCATGAGCAGTCAGTGCCATGCTCTAACTCCTCAGGGGCCCACCAGTCCTCTTCAGGAAACTCGACTGTGGGACCCACCCCGTGCTCTTCAGATGTATGACCTGCAAAATCATCTAAAAAAAAGAGTGCACATGTGAGATGAGCTCACTAGCTCAGCAAGTGGTAAGATGGACCACAGAGCAGTCCACACATCAAAACATAATCATATGCACTACATGCCATGCCATACATTTTAAATCACATCCACCTAAGCAACATTACTAAGTCTTCGGTTTAGTGCTACTACAGCCACAGTGCGTGTATACTCCGGCACGAGCCAACTCCATCCGCGATACGCCCATAGGGTGCTTGAGAAGGCCCACCGTGAGTACTTGGAAAAGTAACAACAATGCCACCACCGCTTCTCAACGAAATGTAAATGATCGAATTAAAGGTGCCGACTCAAAGAATTTAAAAGCAAGACGATTGGCCTTCTTGAATATACCACGGGTTGCCGATCGCCCTAATGACCTGCCGGGCAGTTATGTCTAACCGCCACAAAGGACCCGACAACCGCGACCACGCTTCCCCCAAATGGTAACCCAACACCTTAACCCCTATTGGGAAGGGTCGAGCACGAGCAAAGGAAAATCCTAAACCGCATGCCCTATATAACAATAGTACGACATAGTGCCACCAAGGCCCCATACCACGGCCACCAATGCACTCGCTCGCTTCGATCACGCATCTAGTCTATTAATACATTATGCACCATGATGTCAACATTCATCACATAAGCATCTCATCACTTAGCATTTAGAAAGTAAACATAGCACACATGCATAACAATGGGAGGATGACTAATCTACATAGCATATTCATGATGGCATGACTAGACTAGATACATTTAAATGAATGCCAAACAATGCCTTGAAACAAGGCCAAACGCCCTCCCCACTTACCTGAGTGTACAAGGATTCCCTGCTCGAGACGGTGAGATCCGGCATGGGTTTAGGGTTTGGTGAACCTAACATGATTGAGCGGGGTTAGTACTTCACCATTTTGGAATCAAAATTAACGAGATCCGATGACAAAATCATGTTTAGAACGTTGAAAGAAGGTCGCACATACGATTTGGGTCCAATCGGACGTAAGAATCACATTCGGCCTCTCGATGGGTCGACAGCCCCACCTGCCCGCCCACCGTCCTGCCCATCGGTTTGATCAAGGCATATTGGCCCGCCGATTGGCCCGGCCGGTCTGCCCACCGTGGGCTGGGGGCCTGCTAAGACCGGCAGCCTGTGGTGGCCCACCGTTAACTCGCCGACTGCCCGCCAGGCTCAAGGCCCGCCTCTCGTGGGTGCTCACAAAGGGCAGATGGCCCACCGGTCCTACCCACCGGTCTTGGCGGAAAAACTGCTATTTCTTCCCAACTTCCTCCATTCCTTGGGGATTCAAATGGGGGCTTTTCCCAACCCATTCTTCACACTTTCAAAGTCTTATAGGATGGTTCTAACCTAGATCTAGGTTAGATTCAAGTGATGGGAAACCATCCTACCTTCTTTGCTCAAGAACACCTTCAAAACCCCAAAATCACTTTCAATCCACAATGCTTCTCCAACCTTGTCAATACCTCTTCAAATCCTTCAAGATCAACACATAAATCATCTATCAAACCTTAGATTCATCATTTCAAAGGGGACTTACAAGATCTTAAGAAACCCTACTCGAATCAAGGGTTTAAGCTTAGGTATGGTGAATGTTTAAGGAACCCAACTTTGCTTACCTCTAAATGTAGATCTAGAGTTGAAGATCACTCTTCCAGCACTGGAATGGGAAGATCAAGCTTCGGTGCCTCTGAAATCCTTCTCTTCTTCCTCTTCCTTCTCTTCCCTTCTTCTTCCCTTTCTTTTCTCTCTCCTCTTAACTGTCCTCACCAACGTATAAGTGTCATAAATGAAAAGAAAAGAAAATCATAAATGCTATATATATACTTCCTAAATAACTGAATAGTTCACATGGATGGGTCACTCAGGTGGGTGGGTGCGCCCACCTGTCCGCCCACCTGAGGGCCAAAGCTTGGGATTTTGACCGAGTTCGGGCCTCGGTGCGAACCCTACCCCCGGTATACGATGTAATATACGTACACACCTTAATATACGGCTACAATACCTGATTTATCCGTACATGGCCTTATGATAGGTGCATGTACATGGCTTGGGTACTCCTGCCTCTTGGGCACTGCTCGACTTGTCGGGCCAGCCGGTGTTTAAGGTCACCCTTGCCATCATAGTCCATAAGGAGCCCGCTCTAACTCTCTCCGGTTCGGGTCCTGTATAGATAAACCAGTTCAACCGTGTAATCAGACCGGGTTTAAGAAGTAGGGTATTACATTATCCCCCCCCTTCTGAAAAATTTTGTCCTCGAAATTGCGTACCTGGTTGATCAAAGAGATGAGGGTACTTGGCTTGCATTTCATCCTCTTTCTCCCAAGACGCTTCTTCAAGTGAATGATTAGCCCACTGCACTTTACATAGGAAATGGAGCGGTTGCGAATGGTTTTCACCTTTCGGTCCAAAATTTCAGCTGGTTGCTCCATATAGGTCATGTCAGCTTCAAGGTATTCTGGCTCCACGGGTAATACATGAGAGGGGTCATGAACATATCGCTTCAGCATGAATACATGGAATACATTATGAACATCCCCAAGTGAAGGTGGCAGAGCAAGCATGTAGGCTACTGAGCCAACCCGGGCTAAGATCTCAAATGGTCTAATGTATCTTGGGCTCAACTTCCCCTTTCTGTGAAACCTTTGCAACCCTTTAGTAGGAGAGATCTTGAGAAATACCTTTTCTCCGGCTAAAATTCAATGTCTTTTCTCGGGTGTCCGTGATAGCTCTTTGACGCGACTTAGCGCTTTAATCCGCTCTCGAATAACGCCGACTTTGTCACAAGTCATCTCAGATCATCTCAGTCCTAACATTCGACGCTCGCCTACCTCATCCCAATACAAAGGAGTTCTACACTTCCTGCCATATAATGCCTCATACGGAGCCATCCCAATTGTAGCTTGGTCACTGTTGTTGTAGGAAAATTTCATAAGAGGTATATATTCTTCCCAACTGCCACTCATCTCCATTGTACATGCCCTGAGCATGTCCTCTAATATCTCAGATGGTTCGCCCGATCGACCATCACCGTGGGTGGAAACCATACTCAAATTCAGCAAAGGATCCCAAGGCGCTGTAAGCTTTTCCAAAACTGAAGTGAACCTTGGGTCCCTATCTCCAAACAATGCTCACCGGCACTCCATGTAAGCGCACTATGTTGTCCATGTAAAGTTATGCTAGTTTGGCCATGGAGAACTTGGTCTTGATGGGAATGAAATGAGCAGTCTTGGTAAGCCGATCAATGATCACCCAAATCGCGTCCATTGCCTTAGGTGTACATGGTAGTCCGGTGACGAAGTCCATTGTAATCCTCTCCCACTTCCATTCTGGTACTGAGAGTGGCTGAAGAGTACCATAAGGTCGATGCCTCGCAGCTTTTACTTTCTGGCATGTGAGGCAAGTCGCCACATACAGAGCTATTGTGACTTTCATGCTTGGCCACCAGTAATTTTGTTTGAGGTCTTTGTACATCTTGGTACTTCCTGGGTGAAGTGAGTACTCGGAGCTATGTGCTTCTCGCACTATCTTATCTTGTATATCCAAATCATCGGGTACACATAGTCCGCCTCGAAACATCAATGCCCCATCACTAGCTAGAACAAAATATGGGTCGTTCATTGTTTGATCTTGAACCTTAACGCTGATCCGCTGCAATTCAGGATCCAAAGGTTGTTTCATTATTACTTCTTGCCTAATAGCCGGATGCACTCAGAGTGCATTAGGATACCAACCATTTAAGGTTTTCTCGTTGACGCCCAATTCTAACGTTGCTCCTTCATACAAGAGGGCTTCATCCATTAGCATCGCCTCGCACGATTGATGGGCCGACTGCAAACATGAGAGTGACACACTCGCCTTCCGACTCAACGATCTACCACTACATTTGCCTTGCCGGGTGGTACTGAATGTCGCAGTCATAATCCTTCATGAGCTCAAGCCATCTCCTCTGCCTCATGTTCAAATCCTTCGGTGAAGAAGTACTTGACTTTTGTGATCATCGATATCTCACACTTCTCCCCATACAAATAATGTCGCCAAATCTTAAGGGCAAAATGACCCTGCTAGTTCTAAGTCATGAGTGGGTAGTTCTTCTCATACTCCTTTAGTTGTCGGATGCATACGCTTATTACTATACCGCTGCTAATGAGAACGCAACCCAAACCAACTTTGGAAGCATCGTAGACCGTCATTCCACTGCGCCTTCGTGGATGGTCAACACAGGCCGACACCAACCTCTTCTTCAATTCCTCGAAACTTTTCTCACATTCCCCCGCCAAATAATTTCACCCCCTTTTTTGGTTAATTTAGTCATTGGTCCGAGATTCGCTAAATTTTAATGAAACGCCGTAGTATCTAGCCAAACCCAAGAAACTTCTAATTTCAGTGACATTCTTGGGGCTTTCCCATTCTACTACTGCTTTCACCTTATCGGGATCTACCTCGATTCTGGCCTTAGACACTACGTGCCCCAGGAATCCAACTTGTTCAAGCCGAATTCACACTTTCAGACTTGGCAAACAACGTTGTTCTTCAACCTCTCGCAACACCATTCTCAAGTGTTGAGTGTGCTCCTCTTCTGTCTTGGAGTAGATCAAGATGTCATCAATAAAAACAATCACCCATTTATCAAGCACATCTTGAAATACTCGATTCATTAGATCCATGAACGCTGTCGGTGCATTGGTTAACCTGAAAGATAACACCAGGAACTCATAGTGACCATACCGAGTCCTAAATGTTGTCTTGGGTATGTCGCTGCCCTTTATCTTGAGCTGATAATAGCCTGACCGAAGGTCTATCTTTGAAAATACCCTGGCTCCCTGCAACTGGTCAAATAAATCATCAATGCGTGGCAATGGATACCGATTCTTAATGGTTAGTTTATTCAACTCTCGGTAATCGATGCACATACGCAAGCTGCCATCTTTCTTCTTGACAAACAACACTGGGGCACCCCAAGGTGAAACACTTGGGTGAATAAACCCCTTTTCCAATAATTCCTGCAACTGCATATGCAACTCCTTCAATTCAGCTGGTGCCATCCTGTATGGAGCCTTAGATCCCGGGAGCTGCCCAGAGTCAAATCTATGGCAAACTCCAACTCTCTATCAGGTGGTAAATGCATCAGATCATCTAGGAAAACGTTGGGAAACTCTTTAACCACCTTTACCTCTTCTAGAGGTGTAATCCTTGCATCAACATCAAGTACCGATGCTAAGTAACCCTGACATCCATTTTCTAGCAATTTCACCGCTTGAAGAGCAGAGACAAGGACCTTCCTCACCCTTTTCATTTTATCTGCTCGGTATACCAATTCTTTCCCTTCGTCATCTGTCACCCTAATCAGCTTTTCCGCACACATCACATTAGCTCGATGAGCCGACAACCAATCCATACCCAGTATAACATCAAAATTCTGCATATTGAACTTAATGAGTTGTGCCTCAAAATTCTTTCCACTAATTTTCACTGGGCACGGCCCATATACTTCCTTCAACTGTGTAACTTTACCCATAGGCATACTAACAATCATTCCGTGATCTAGGATCCTGGGTGACATCCCAAGTTTCTCTACAAATCTCTTAGATGCGAATGATTGAGTAGCTCTTAATCAATAAAACATAGGTGGTATGATCGATATGGGTAGGATACCTAGTATAACAATGCATATAATTTCAGAGAGTCATCAATATTAATCATAATGAATTTCTTAATTTAAAATGTACTGCATTACTTCAGATCGCCTCAGCTTCCTCAACCGATAGAGCATACATCCTTCCTCACGTTGATTCCCCGAGCTAAGGGAGGTCGGTACGCAGAGGGCTAACTCGAGGGCAGCTGGTCCGCCCCACGCTTTTGCATAATGCCCATATGAATGGCAGCTGAAGCAACGAATCGAGATGTCGGGATCGGGCGGGGCCCTCTCGCATTTCTGCCCTGTAGATGAAGGTTGAGGTGGCCTTGAGTCAGAGGTGCCGCACTAGTGTTCAAAGCGAAAAGAGGTGGAACCCAACCACCAATCGTCTAGGAGGGTAGCCGATGGCCTATAGGGCTGCCTATACATGGGCCCAGAACTGTACGATCCGCGGTATGCCTTGGAGGAGTTTCTCATATCCGGAAATGGGTTTGTTCTCTTCCACACCCTGGGGTGAGGGACTGTTTCTCCCTTTGCTTATCCTCCATGGTCTTGGCCTTCGCATAATCTGCCATAGTCACAAATCCAAGACCTCAAGCATGCACCCAATGGATGCTTTTAGGCCCTTTAGGAATCTTGCACCTTCTTCACTGCTCTGATATGCCTTGGGGCAAAATGGAACAAGTTCTCAAATTGTTGTTGGTATTCAAGATCTTACCTCCTTGAGTTAAAGCCATAAACCCGCCTCCTTGCGGTCTCCAAGTCGCGGATAATGGTTGTCCAAGAACAACTCCTTGAACTGTTCCCAAGTGGGTTCTGGATGGGCAGCTAGCAATATGGGCTTGGAGGCTTGCCACCAAGAATTTGCCTCCTTTTTGAGTTGCAACCCAGCACAAATGAGTTTCTGTGCGTCCGTGCACTCAAGCACCTCAAATATTATCTCAAGTTCTTGGATCCATTGGTCTGGTTCCAGAGGATCACTCCCCACCTTAGAGAATACAGGTGGTAAGTTCCTCTTGAATGACTCTTACTGCCCGGATAGTAAGAGTATGGAGGAGGCACCCCATACTGAGGAACATTGAATGGTGGGATTGGAGGTGTACCTCCCACTTGTGGTCCCATTCCCAACCCTACAGGTGGGTCTTGTGGAGTAAGTACCCGGGGAGGATGACCCGATTGAGAAAGGTCCAATTGTTGTTGAATAGCAATCATAAATGCTTGCTGTTGCTGAAGCATTTGTTGCTGAAAAGCCTGCTAGACTGCTAAATTTAAAGTAGCAACATCTCCTGCAGTAATGACCGTGGAGGGTCCGGAGTGTAGTCAAGGTGGGTCCCATGTGCCCCACCCTCGACCAAGGGTCTCTGGAGGTGGTGGAGGTGAGGTTTGCCCCACGAGGGACCCCGGGATTCAAAGGGTCGACCGACCGATGAGGACCACGTGAGGTACTCGGCATTGCTAATGGATCTAGTACGCACTCATTGTATCCCCTGCACTCGGAACATATCACACACCATATTGGTTAAACACCGTAGAATTGATTTCGCACACAATTATATGCCATCACATGGGGTATTGTATTTATGATAGCCTCGCAATTAACCACAACTTAATTCCCAGATACAGGGCCAATGCCCCAACAGGTATGTCAATGGTCCCACTCGACCATAACACATTAACATAGGAACACTAATAATAATAATCAATATAATCATATTAATAATATATAAAAAAAAATTTCCAAAATTTCCCAAGTTTACACAACCGGCAAGGGGGTTCCGCGGTCGGGCCCCCCGGGTCCCAAGACTCAAACCGACGGGTGACATCGGTGGGGGGTCCGCCATGGCCGCTGGTCCCGGCCGAGTAGGAATATTTAACAGGCCCTACAGCCCTGCTCGCCTTATCTCCGCCCCATCCTCTTTTCTCTCTCCTCTCTTCCTTGGGCAATCTTGGGGTTTTCCCTCTGCCCACTCGCGACTCTACTCACCAACTCGGCGCTTTTTGGGAAGATTCACATCTCTCACTTCCAAGTAAGTTTTCCTTCTCCTTTTTCTCAGAATTTTCACTTGGGGGTAAATCCATGTGTAGGCTTTAATCTAGGCTTTCTTTCCACATTTCTTTCCATAGAATAGCATTCCCATGTGATTGTGATGTTTCTCTTGTGGTCATTTGTAGTTTATTAGAATTTTATCTCCTCATTTGGAGAAAAAACCGTAAATCGTGCCCTAGTTTTCCCAATTTGGGGATTTCTTCAATTCTCGCTCTTTACTGTCATTTTGCTGTTTTATCATGTCTCCGCTTTGTCACTTACCATGCATCATGTCCTTAGGCTCCCTATCATTTCTAGCTTGTCGCCTTTTCCATTTTAAGAGAATTTGGGTTTTGGGCTTCCTTTATCGTCATTTTCTTTTCTTTACTCACCCCACTTTTTTTTCTTCTTGCCAGATGTCATCTCGCACGCAAGGGACCCTCTTCCTTTGGCGCTTGATTTAAGACTACCGCTTCTAAGCGAAGATGCAAACCAGCTCTTCAAATTCCACACAGGAGACCCAAACCCCCTTTGGCCGACCTACGACTATGATGAGGAGCTCTTCCATAGTGCGAGGGCAGCAATGAACCGCCGATTTTCCCAAGAGGTCAATGATGATGGAGAAGACCGTGGTAGTCATTTACTTCCACAAGGCTCGACTTCAAGAGAGGTTCTCAAAGACTGGTCGAGTCTATCCTCCACGAGACCGCCCATGCACGAGCAGCTAGCCCGGGCTGGTTCTACCGCAACTTGGAGGTGTCTTATCCGATGGGGAGTTCACCATAGTCCCCTTGGTGAAGGGGTTGACATCCAATGATCGTGGATACCTTGGCCAAGATCTTGGGCATATCGAGTGGGCACCGATACTACGCCCTCCTGTGAGTAAGCCTCTGGGACCATTCATGAGCTTGGAGACGCGGACTTCATCTACGAGACCATCTAAAGGGCAGCAAGCATCGCCCGTAGTCCGAGACGCCCTTCTACCCCGAGGTTCATTTATTTGCCCATTTGGTCCAGTTCAACCTGCTCCCCAGAGGAGGTCATCGGAATCAGGTGGGTTTCATGGCGGCCTTCATCGCATTCTGCATCTACACGGCCGCAGAGGGAGGTGTCGGGCACTTGTCCCTCGCAGACATCATTCTCAAGACGATGGAGCACCACACTTCCCACCCCGAGGATGGGGGATTCCCCATGGCGTGATCCTCACTAGGATCTTCAAAGTTCTTCGGGTGGACCTGAAAGCGAGGAGGGAAGACTCCGGCTAATAGGTTCGATAGGGGTAAAATCCTGAGGATGGGTCTCCATACCCTCATGGATACACCTCCGAGAGCAGGAGCTCAGAGAGGTAGGGGTAGGAGGGCTGCCCCTATGGAGGATGTCCCCATAGAGGAGGAGTCCAGCGGGGAGGATGAGGACTACATTCCTCAAGATGAGGAGGATGATCTGGTGGGTGGTGACATGCCTCAGGAGTCGAGAGGTCCCGATCCTAGTCCCTCCAGAGCTACAGCTACATAGCAGAGAGCCCCACCACCTGAGGGTGGTGCATACGACTTCGAGGGCATGATGTCCACCATGCGGGCCTTGCAGGATGGCCAAGTTCAGCTACTGAGAAGGCTAGACGAGAGTGCCTCCAGGGAGGAACGCATCCTGGAGAGGCTGGCTACTTTGGAGAACTCCTTTCTCCAACTGGGCCAGGACTTGAGCACCACGGCCAACGCCATGTCAACAGATTTTGGCCGACTACGGAGGGCAGTATGGCTAGTGAACGCGAGGTTCGACTACTACGACCACCGCCTCGATGTCAACTCTAGACCTCCGATGAACGTGGTGATCATTGATGACGACGACGATGACCAATGAGGGCTTAGCTCACCCACACCAGCCTTTATCTATTTTCCTTTTTTTTTTTTTTGTGGACCTTGTTGTATATTTCATTTCTTCTTATTTCTTGTATTTGCACTGTAACTGAAATCATTTGTGGAATAATATATTTTGATAGTGATTTTTGTGGTGAATTCATATGTGGAATACTTGTGTAGTTTAGTTGTGGTGTATTTTGCTACTTGTGATCATTGTTATATCATATTATCTGTTGTTTATCGTGTGTTGTGTGTAAATTTTGAAATCCCATTTTACCAAGTATATCTAATTTCGCAAACTAGTACTCTATAGGTTATAACACCAACTTATTTACCTTTTATCTACTCTCACGCATGCCATGAATGCAACCCTTTTTAATACTTCATTCTTTGGCTTTTACTCTTTAAAGCTTTTACATTAACCCAACCCCATTTCCCTATTATAGAGTCTACGGGATTCTAAGGGTATGCTGTGAGTGGAGCAGAGCATCACGCTCTGATACCACCGTTTGTCACACCCTGCTCACATCGAATCGCCAAGGACCGGTTAACACCGATTAACCCAAAACCCTCGCCAGATCATCCGACATCAGATTCCACCATAGCATACGACACTAATAAAAAACTCATCGATCACGAAGACTAAGGGCCGCTTGATAACGTAACCGTAAACGTGTTTCTGTTTTGTTCTCGAATAAAGAAACGGCATAAATACCGTTTGGTAAAAGTGTTATGTTCCACTTGTTTCTTGAAACATAAATTGAAATTTATAACAATTTATGCTCCAAGAAACATAAATGATGAAACAAGTTTTACTTGTTTCGCTCGTTTCTCGAAACAAAATTGGGGTACAAACAATCGATCGACCACGGGTACAAACAATCGATCGACTACGCCCCTTTTCTTCATCTCTGCAGGAACACCTTCATCGCCACCCTTTTCATCACCGTCGTTGCTCGGTGCGGCTACGAGGAGCTCTCAAGATCGCACCGCTTAGACAAGAAACGTTCGTCTCTCTCTCTTTGGCCTTACTTCAACCTCATGGAACGGATGGAATTTGGGTCATTCCCGATCGGGGCCCTTCCCATTGCCACCATCGATCTGCATCGTAACAGATTGGGATGGACTGGGGAATTACAGGGAGGGCGGAGGTGGGAGCAAGGGGGAGGAGTTGGGGAGCCCTTTGCTTATGAAACTAAACCTAGTTCAGAGGATGGATTCTTTGTCTCCCACGATGGGGATCTCAAACTCAGTTCACAAAATGGGTTCTCGATCTTTAGATCCGAGGGCCCTTTACTCTGACTCCGCCATGGCATCCGAGCCTTCCGCACCTCCGCCAAGCTTTAGCACGCTGCAGGTGCCCTCATAGCCAAGAACCCCTTACCTGCTTTCTCTCTCTCTCTCTCTCTCTAGGGTTTATTTCATATACAAAGTTCACACGCCCTCTGCTAATCGAAACTCAAAGGCAAAGGAACTACAAGTGGAGAATCTGTACCAAGACAATCCGAGTTATCCTAAAGGAAGCATTTAACTGCAATTTCTGTGAGTATAAGAGGGTAAGATTTGCATCAGAAATAGCCACAGAGAGAGAGAGAGAGAGAGAGAGAGAGGAGGATATGGTGATGTGGGGTCGCGCAGATTTACAGGGACGGGAGAGTTGAGGTGAACGCTGGTCGGGGTGAGACGAGAGAGGAGGAGATGCAGATCGCCAGAGCTCTTATGGGTCCGTAACCTCATGGTTCCGTAAATAAGAATTATCAAACACCTCTTACTGTGAATAATCCCATAATACTTGATACCCAATTGTGATACAATAGTTAAAACATGGGCCTCAAGGCATGGTATTTACACAATAAAAGTACAATTCACATATCAAGTACATAAAGGAAACCATCAAAATAATCGAGTACACACTGCTCCAGATCAAAGGCTAGAGCTCACTGATCAAGGGTTGACCCCACTTGGCATCACATGGTAGAGCTCAACTCGCCTCAAAAGTGGAGCTCACTGCATCGAATCAGGTCCCAAAAGATACCTCTCGACAAAAGCACAAGGCTCGTTTCTAATCCCTCAGGGCCCACCATCCTCTTCAGAAACTGACTGGGACCCACCCCGTGCTCCTTCAGATGTATGACCTACAAAATCATCTAAAAAAGGGTGCACACGGATGAGCTCACTAGCTCAAAGTGGTAAGATGGACCACAGAGCAGTCCACACATCAAAACATAATCATATGCACTACATGTCATGCCATACATTTTAAATCACATCCACCTAAGCAACATTACTAAGTCTTCGGTTTAGTGCTACTACAGCCACAAGGCGTATACTCCGGTAAGAGCCGTGAACTCCATCCGCGACACGCCCATGGGGTCATCGGAGAAGGCCCACCATGAGTACTGAAAAGTAAAAACAATGCCACCACCGGCTCTCAATGAAAAATGTAAATAATCGAAATTAAAGGTCCCGACTCAAGAATTTAAAAGCAAGACGATTGGCCCTCTTGAATATACCACCGGGGTTTCCGACTGTCCTAATGACCCGTCGGGCGTTATGTCTAACCGCCATAGTGACCCGACAACCGCGACCACTGCTTCCCCCCAAATGGTAACCCAACACCTTAACCCCTGTTGGGAAGGGTCGTAGCACGGGACGGTGAAAATCCTAAACCACATGCTCCTATATGACAATAGTATGATTGCATAGTGCCACCGTGTCCCATACCACGGGCCACCAATGCACTCGTTTCCAAGCCGACTACGGCATCTAGTCTATTAATGCATTATGCACCATGATGTCAACATTCATCACATAAGTATCTCATCACTTGGCATTTAGAAAGTAAACATAGCACACATGCATAACAATGGGAGGATGACTAATCTACATAGCATATTCATGATGGCATGACTAGACTAGATACATTTAAATGAATGCCAAACAATGCCTTGAAACAAGGCCAAACGTCCTCTCCCCACTTACCGGGTACAAGGATTCCTGCTCTGACGGTGAGATCCGGTGCGCGAAGCGTAGAATTTGGTGAACCTAACATGATTGAGCGGGGTTAGTACTTCACCATTTTAGAATCAAAATTAACAAGATCCGATGACAAAATCATGTTTAGAACGTTGAAAGAAGGTCGTAAGTCCGATTTGGGTCCAATCAGACGTAAGAATCACATTCGGGGCCTCTCGTGTGGGTCGAAAACCACCGCCGCCCATCGGTCGCCCACCGGTTTGGACCGACGGCGGTTGGCCCGCTTGGCCCACCGCCTGTCCCGTTTGGGGCCCAGGGGCCTCGTAAGACCGACGGCGTGGTGGCCCATCGATTAGCCCGGCCTCTGCCCGCCGGTTGTGCACGAAGGCCCCGCCTCCTGTGGGTGCTCATAGGGGCCGATGGCCCATCGGTCCTACCCACCGGCTTGGTGGGAAAACTGTTGTTTCTTCCCAACTTCCTCCATTCCTTGGGGATTCAATTAGGGGCTTTTCCCAACCCATTCTTCACACTTTCAAAGTCTTATAGGATGGTTCTAACCTAGATCTAGATTAGATTTAAGTGATGGGAAACCATCCTACCTTCTTTGCTCAAGAACACCTTCAAAATTCAAAACCCCAAAATCACTTCCAATCCACAATGCTTCTTCAACCTTGTTAATACCTCTTCAAATCCTTCAAGATCAACACATAAATCATCTATCAAACCTTAGATTCATCATTTCAAAGGGGACTTACAAGATCTCAAGAAACCCTACTCGAATCAAGGGTTTAAGCTTGGGTATGGTGAATGTTTAAAGGAACCCGACTTTGCTTACCTCTAAATGTAGATCTAGAGTTGAAGATCACTTTTCCCCAGACCGAATGGGAAGATCAAGCTTCGCGCCGCTGAAATCCTTCTTCTTCCTCTTCCTTTTTCCCCTTCTTCTTCCCTTTCCTTCTCTCCTCTTAACTGTCCTCACCAACGCATAAGTGTCATAAATGAAAAGAAAAGAAAATCATAAATGCTATATATATACTTCCTAAATAACTGAATAGTTCACATGGATGGGTCACTGTGGGTGGTGCGCCACCGCCGCCCACCGAGGGCCAAAGCTTGGGATTTTGACTGAGTTCGGCCTCACAACCCCACCCCGATACGATGTAATATACGTACACCTTAATATATGGCTACAATACTGATTTATCCGTACATGGCCTTATGATAGGTGCATGTACACGGCTTGGGTACTCCTGCCTCTTCTCTGGGACTGCTCGGACTTGTGCCACCGGTGTTTAAGGTCACCTTGCCATCATAGTCCATAAGGAGCCCACTCTAACTCTCTCCGTTCGGTCCCGATAGAAAAACCCAAAGCTCAACGTAATCGCACCGGTTTAAGAAGTAGGGTATTACAATATCCCCATCATCCTAACTCCGATTTGGGTCATTCAAGTTGAAGATTCTTCATATCTCCGAGCTCTACATGCCTAAGGGAAGAAAACGAAGAGGAGAGTTGTAGAGGTGGCCGGATATTTGAGTTAAAGCTCAAAGAAGGCTTAGGCTTTGAATACAAAACCTATAATCTCTTGTACTTGATCCATAGCCCCCATTAGAGGCTTAGGAAACTGCTGGAAACCAAGGTAGCAAGCTCTATTGGTTGTTGCCAAGAGAAAGAAAAAGAAAATGGAAGAGAAGAGAAGAAGAGGAAAATAGAGAAGAAGAAGAAGTTTTTCACTCTCTTTGTGTGTGTCTTGAATGCCTCTCAAGAAAGATTTTCTCAAATCCAATTAATGGAGTTTGATGGTTCTTATTGAGAATACTATTTTTCCATTAAAGGTTTATTTGCAAGGAAGACTAGAAGAGGAGAAGA
>CM040971.1:18234611-18573283 GCA_022985045.1 Macadamia tetraphylla | reverse complement strand
ATACTTTGAGCTCTTGCTTTGATACTAATTGAAGTAACCTAAAGGGGGTGAATAGGCAATACTAATGAAAATTTAATCTTTTCGAACTAATATCTTAAAGTGTGATTGTAAATTAAAAATAATGCGGAATAACTAAAATAGAGACAATCACACAACATGAGATTTATGGTGGTTCAACTCAATCCGAGTCTAGTCCACTCCCTACAAGAATCCTCTTGTAAGGTATTCCACTAGTTCTCTCTTTCAGTACAGTAAGTAAAGAATAAAACCTTTATAATCTTTTATAGATAAGAGCACCCTTACAAATCCCCTTTACAGGCAAAGATGCGCCTTTACAATCTCCTTTACAAGTAGAGAGGTGCCTTACTCTTTTTAAGATAAGAGAATCCTTACAATCCTAAGTACAGTCTATAATTATAAAACAGAAAATAGAGAAAAGTGAAATAAGAGAAATGCCTCTGATATGGTGCAAATGATGATAATGAAGAATGAATGATGCACCTTTTTATAAAGTCTTCTCTATAGCTTTGACTTGCACAGAAAAAACGTAGAAGACTTGATTGAGACTTGAGCACTTATGAAATGTGGAAAACCAAACTGCTCAAGTGAGATAGAATGACTTTTAATATTTGTATGCTCACAATAAAGCTCTTAATGCTCAAACTTAATTAATGATTAATTATGAGCATCTTAGGTATTTATAGGTGAGATTAGGAGTGCATTTTAGATAGTGAATCAGACTCTAACGGTTATATGTTGGATCTATCGATTGACCGTCATTGGTAACCGATCGACCGAGACTTTCATCTGATCGACCGGCTATGGCCTCAAATAAGTCTAGTCGACCGGGGCATCTAGCAAGTCGACCGCCTATAGTTTTATCCTGTTTTTGACAGACAATTGTTATACTGACCGTTTGTCAATATTTCAGCCATAAATCTTCGGTCTGATATCGGATTAACTCAATTCAAGTTGTGTTGGAATCGTGACTCGATTTCCTATAACTTCCATGGCAGTTTTATTTTCTGATATAGACTCTTAGGTTTCCCAAAAAACCCTTGAGTCAGGTTGTAGTGATTTTCATAGAGAGTCACCTAGAACATGTATTTCTAGTTATGTTCTACACCACCTATGGACTTTCATACTTGCTTAGGATATGTCCTAAGGTCATTCTAGTATGGTGCGTGCACATATACATGTAGAGAGTACAGTGTACAAAGAGTTCTAGACTATCCTAGGGTCTTCATCTTGACTTGAATCTTGAAGTCTTCATTGTAGCATGATTCTTGAGATCTTCATTACTACTTGATGATTAATCTTTTGTCTTCCATCTTCTACACTCTTCATCTTGTCTTGAAGCTTCCATTCTTGATCTTCTTGTCTTGACTTGATTCTTTAAGCATACATAGATTGAGCTATCTTTTTATACTAACCACCACTTAGCACACATAGTTAAAACTATAGTTTGTTTGTTATTACCAAAACAATTAATTAAAGGAGTTTGGCCCAACACCTTTTTGTCTGTTCATGTAAAATTGCACAAGGAGCCTTAGGACAATGAGGCTCTTTCGGACGGAGAAAGGGGTGATCAGCCGATCACTTCCCTAGCTTTTAGGCATTTAATTTGTTAGATGATCAAATGACCATCTTATCCTTAGTTTTGCACCCAAAAAGAAAATTCTTACCCCTTGTGGCTTTGCTAACTACGCGTTGTTTTAAAGAAAATACTCAGGATTCCATAATTGGTCTGAAGTTAGATTCCACATCCTGGGTTTGGTCCTGAAATTTGTCCTTGGAATCCGACAAAAAAAAATCCTTTCTAAACACATTTTAATTCTAGAGCCAACCTTACAAAAAGTTTATTTTATTTATTTATTTTTGATAAAACAAATAGAATTTATGACCATCAAATGGTAGGAGGGCCCATATACAGACCATAGGTGATCATCTCCACTAACCACATGTCCCAATTAAGGATGTTCATCTCAACTAACTAAGTATCCTTCAAGCCTCCTCCCTAACCAGCAAGCCAGTTCTGGTTGTAATCATTTAGAAACCCAACCACAATTCTTCATGTTAATTACAGTTAGGTTAGCTGTTAAGAAAGGATTTATGTTAGAGGAGGAGGGGACCAGCTCTCTAGTAACCATCAAGAACAACAAAGATATAAGGGAGAAGGAAGCCCAGACCTCAAGTAATGACAACTCCAATAATCTGGCTCTACTCTATTTCCCTTCTACCCTACTGTGAACTCAGTGGCTAACTTAAGCATCGAAGAGTTCTCCACCAGAGCCTCCTTTAGTTGTCATTCTCTTATCAGTTGTGCGCAAGTCTGATTAGGTGCAAATAGGATTCCTTTCGATGAATCTTAAAACAAGAAATGACTGCAACAAACAAATGAAACTAGGTGGTTCGATCAAAAGTCATAGTTGTCTTGACTAAGCAGTTATGGATGGAATCTGAAACAATAGATTGGTGTCGTCCATAAGAACAGATAAAATTCATGCAATTGAGTGGTTCAAGTTGTAGCAATAACAAAAGAGGCAAGAACATAAACGAAGAAAGCGTTTTCCAATTAACCTGATCCTTCCCCACCATCACTATCGCACAACCGCTAAGAGAGGCAAAAGGAACATGATCGTGACCCTGTTGCAATGAATGGAACACCCTTAGCCGGTGATCAGCCCTATTCAGGACTCCAACATCAGCCACTAGTGTTAGTAATGGTGGAACATTTTGATGCCCTTTGCTAGGATGTATGGCTTTTAGCTCACACCACACTAGATGCGTCCAGGATTTTAGCAAAGACCCCTTCACCCGAATAGCCACCACCGTGTCCCTTCTTTCAATCTCGCAGAGAATGATTTGAGCCAGTTAGGCTCCACAAACTGCAACCCTGACTGGCGGAGCCAAGAAAATTGTAATCAAAGAGAATAGGGTACTCGCACGGTCTCAGAGCAGGGGAGCTGAAGCTCGTCAAGAAGCCTTTGAACCGGTCACAAAACATCCAGTTAGCACTATGGCCCATCGTGGGGCCCCATAGTCAGAGATCAATCGCCAACTAAAGGCACTATAGGCTATAGTGGACAAAGCCCTCGACACAAAAGATGAGCAAGAAGATATAGATATCTTTTGTGATTCTCCCCTGTCTGATGTGATTATGAGAACATCACTTCCGGTCAAGTTTAGAATGCTAAGATTTCAGCTGTATGATGGAACCAAAGATATTTGGGACCACCTATAGAGCTTCTGATCTATCATGCTCATCTAGGGCACTCCCGTCACCACTTTAGGCCAAGTGTTCTTAGCCACACCTCAAGGGCAGGCCACAACTTGGTTCTCTAGACTCGAGACAAGATCAATCCACACCTTTAAAGGCTTCAGGAAAAGTTCCTGGAAAGTTTCATGAGCAGTTGAGCACACCACAGGACCTTGACAAACTTGATGGCGATAAAATAGAGACTAGGAAAGAGCCTTTAGAACTTCATCCAATACTTTAATGTGGAGAAGCTAGAAGTTAAGGACCTAGATTTGATGATGGAGGACCTAACACTCCTCAATGGCCGTCAATACAAGAAGTTGAAGTTCTCCCTATCCAAGAAGACTCTGTAGACCTTATCCGAGTTGATGAACAAAGTATACAAGTAAATCAATGCAGAGGAGATTATGGGAGACCATAAAGATTCTAATGACCTAGCAGTCAATAAGAGAGAAAGGCACGACGAAGACAGAGCTCAGAACGATGGAGGCAAGAGTTCCAATCCTGATATGAGATCTGGCCCTATAAAGGAATTTGGAAACTACACTCCCTTATTGATTGGTGCTGTTAGAGAGTAATGCTCTCTGTTATTCTGTTGTAACAAACTAGCTGTGTCAGCTCAAGATTTGTTGTAGTGTTTAGTTAGTTAGTTAGTTAGTTAACTGTAGTTAATAGTGAGTGGTTAACAGCTTGTAACAGAGGAGAGGATCGATCCTTTCCACTCTTGTATATAAGCCTTCTTCACTAATGAAATCAGAAGGAGAATTCCTAATTCAGAATCATAGAATTTCACATGGTATCAGACGCTACTTTTGAGCAACCATCTTCCTCAGACGCTATGTCTGGACAACCACCTTCCACACCTTCTTCTTTCACCACATCTCCTTCAAATTTTCACCATTACCTGTCAATTAAACTTGATTGACACAATTATCTGCTATGGAAGTCCCAATTTCTGCCATTGCTGTGGGTCACGATCTCCTCGGCTATGTCGATGGCTCTTTTTCCTGTCCAAAAATGAGGAGCCCCTCATATGCTTCTTGGATAAAGCAAGATCAGCTTCTCTTAAGCTGGCTTTTGTCTTCTCTTTCTGAGGCCATTCTTATTCATGTTGCTGGATTATCTTCCTCAAAGATGTCTGGCGAATTCTTAAGCGGCAATTTTCTTCCCAATCCAAGGCTTGTTTGATGCAACTTCGTCTCCAGCTTCAGACAATCAAGAAGAAAGATCTTTCTATGGACGAATACTTACAAAAGATCAAGACTCTTGCTGACAATCTTGCAGGTACAGGTCAGCCGATTTCTTCCGATGATCTTATTCTTTATGTTCTTGGAGGATTGAGTCCCGAATATGAGTCACTAGTTACGTCGATCTCCACTCGCGATGATCCGATTCATCTTGATGACCTATATGGTTATCTTTACAGTAAGGAATTATGAATTATAGAAGCTAATCTTCCCCAAATCGATAATGCTCCATTATCTACAAATCTAGATCCTTATTTTGCTAATGGCATTTTGCATCGCCTCTCTTGTCCACATACTAGTGACCAAAATGGTTCAGCCGAAAGAAAGCATCGGCATGTAGTAGAAACTGGACTTACTTTACTTGTCCAAGCTTCACTACCTCTTCAATTTTGGTGTGATGCATTCCTCACTGCCACATTTCTCATTAACCGAATACACACACCTGTTCTTCAACATACTTCTCCTTTTGAGAAATTATTTTATAGATCTCCTGATTATACTATCTTCCATTCTTTTGGTTGTAAGTGCTACCCACTACTCCATCCATATAATAAACATAAGCTTGACTTTCGTTCTCGACCTTGCATATTTCTTGGCTATAGCTCGTCTCATCGTGGTTACAATTGTTTTGACCCATCCACTGGTAAGACATATGTCTCTAGACATGTAGTATTTGATGAGACTTCTTATCCTTATTCCTCTATGCCTTTACTTGATACCTCACCTTCTTTGCTTCCCCCTTCTTCCTCTGTTTTGTCCCAACCCCAATTATTTTCCCTGTTGGTTCTACTGCACCTATTTCCCATGCCCGTTCAGCTCTTTCCCCTTACTCATCTAATTTCAATTCTCCTCCCACAAACTTGGTTCCACAACCACTTCCTCCAACAACTTCTATAGATTCTATACCTCCTCCCACCACTGTTTCAGTCCCTACACTTCCATTACCTTCTCATCCGATGCAAACTCGCCTAAAGAGTGGTATTTGAAAACCAAAAGCCTTACTTTCCTCTTGTCACCCTCTTCCATTAGCCCATCTCAACAGTGTTAGTATAGATGTTCATGAACCTATGTGCTTTACCCAAGCATTTAAACATTCTCAATGGCGAAATGCAATGAATGAGGAATACAACTTCTTAATACGAAATGGGACTTGGGTTCTCTATCCTCCTCCTTCCAAAAAGAATATTGTGGGTTGTAAATGGATTTACAAAGTCAAACGACATGCCAATGGTTCCATTGAATGGTACAAGGCACGACTCGTAGTTCAAGGATTCACTCAACAAGAAAGGCATGATTATAGTGAGACATTTAGTCCGGTTGTCAAACCCACTACTATATAGACAGTTCTCTCCCTCTCCTTGATGCACAATTGGCCTATTCGACAGTTAGATGTCAACAATGCCTTCCTACATGGCACTCTTGATGAAACAGTCTACATGGCTCAACCAAAAGGGTTCATTGATCCTACATTTCCATATCATGTATGTTTACTTCAAATATCCCTATATGGGTTAAAACAAGCCCCAAGGGCCTGGTTTCAACGATTGAGTTCTTATTTGCTGAAATTGGATTTTAAAGCTTCTCAATCTGATGCTTCACTGTTTATCAAGCATCTCTATGGGCAAACGATTTTGATTATGATATATGTTGATGATATACTGATTACTGGCTCTAACTCAGCCTCTATTACATCTCTCATTCAGTAGCTGAATAGTGAATTTGCCCTTAAAGATCTAGGGCCTCTCCACTACTTTCTTGGAATTGAAGCTCATCAGCTTGGTGCTAATCTACATCTCTCTTAGTGCGAGTATATACATGATCTTCTTCAAAAGACAAATATGTTGGGAGCTAAGCCCACTACCTCACCAATGGCCACTAAGACTTCCTTGTCTAAGTCTTCGGGAACACCTCTTCTTGATGGTACCGAGTATCGGTGTGTGGTTGGTGCACTACAATACCTCACGCTAACAAGACCTGACATTGCCTTTACGGTGAACAAATTATGCCAGTTTATGCATTGCCCCTCCACTGAGCATTGGATAGCATTCAAAAGAGTTCTTCGTTACTTGAAGAACACTATCACTAGTGGTCTTCTCCTTCGTCCCTTTAATCATGCTACCCTCACCGCATTTTTTGATGCTGATTGGGCAGGAAATGTGGATGATCGACACTCTACATGTGGATATGACATCTACCTTGGACCCAATCTTATGTCTTGGAGCTCCAAAAAGTAAGCCACTGTTGCTCGCTCAAGTACTAAAGCAGAGTGCAGAGGTCTTACTCATACTACTTATGAAATTCTTTGGCTTTGTGGCCTACTTTCTGTGCTTTGTGCACCTCTTTCAGCCGTACCTGTCCTTTGGTGTGACAAACTTAGTGCTACATATCTTGCAGCAAATCCGGTATTGCATACTCGTATCAAGCATGTCGCAATTAATTTTTATTTTTTTGGGGAACTAGTGATCAGCAAACAACTGGTTGTTCAGTATGTGTCTACTGTCGATCAGCTGGCTGATGTCTTTACAAAGCCTCTCTCCTCTGCTCGCCACTATGCGGTGGGGGCCGCACACTGTGCGATGGGGGCGTGCAGCATACGACAGGGGTGTGCAGGGGTGTGTCCATGGCCGTGGGGCTATGTGCATGGCTGCGGGGCTATGTGCATGGTTGTGTGCATGGCATGGCTATGCGCATGTGCTACAGCCAATGGGCAACGAGCACGCACGCGGGTTAGCTTGTTGGCCAGAGCGACCAGTGCACATGCGAATATGGGTATTTTCGGTGATGATTATGGGAGATTTGTCGGTCTAATTTTGGCATATCATATATCTCAGAATCGTATTTCTAAGCACTATTCATCTGTACGGTTATCTTGACTGGATTCCTTCATATATAAAAATCCAAAATTGGACACCCTCTCTCCCGCGTAGGGATTTTTAGGGTTTTGGGTAGGAGAATGTTTCCATCAACACCTCTGTCGGTCGAAAGTCGAAAGTTGCGTCCAAGGTCCAAATTTCATTATAGCTAGAGGAGGGTGACAAAATTAAGTGTCTACAGAATGCCCCTCTTTAGCTGAGGCATATGCCAATGGCCGAAGGGCAAAGAAAAGAACGACCATATTTTTTCACCCGAAGCATATACTGCCATCATCTTGCTCAGTTATGACAGAGTAGAAAAAATGCAATAGATAATATCTCCAAAGTTTTAGAACTTACCTGGGTTGCTAATTGGGTGAAAGGAATTCGCTGCTCTTCCAATCCTACAAAATAAGTTATTACTTTGATCCTGATTCTTCCTTAGCTGGGCTTCGCATGTGCCAGTTCAGGGAATATGGTCTCCAGGCTGAGGTCTTTCAAGTCAATCTGGACTATCTGGGACCGATGGTTACAAGAGAGGAATTCACTGCTCTTCCAATCTTGTAACAAGTAAAAAAAATGTTTGATGGTTGGATTTTCCTTAGCTGGGCTTCACAAGTTCAGGGATTTGATCTATGAGATTGGGCCACTCGGATTCGACTCAAAGAAGAAGGGCCTCTTGGGGCTTGGTTAACAACATTGGGCCACCTGGGGCCAGATAAAAGTGATTGGGCCGCCTGGGGCCAAGTAAATGCAATTGGGCCACTTAGGGCCGAGTAAATGCAATTAGGCCACTTGGGGCCGAGTCAATAAAATTGGGCCGCCTAGGGCCGGATAAATTACGTCTCCTCATGATTTTTCCTTTATTCCTGATTTTTGGTTTAGAATTTGATTCTTGATATTGATTTGGAATTTTTTTTATTCTTAATGCTTGATCTGGAAATTTATTTTATTTTATTTTATTTTTTTTGTATAAAATGGGTCCCCTCCCCTATTCATTCTTTATTCTAACTTTTCTGAGTGAAGTGAGTTCCTGGAACCCTCTGGTTTTTCTTGAAGTTTCTTGGGGTTCTTCATTTTGCTCTTGGAGTTCTTAAAGATATTTGATGAGCACATTTATGTGTGAAATTTAGGGTAATAAAACATGCATTTTATATATTTATAATGGAGCTACCTTGGGTTTTACTCTCTTTTTGTAGGTTTTGTATTTTAAAGACTAAGCATTATCGGGCGTCATATCTCTCCAACAACAACTACCTAGTGTAGTTGGTGAGCTATGGTGTGTAAAATTTCCTTACTCACCAGGA
Source organism: Macadamia tetraphylla (assembly GCA_022985045.1). Taxonomy (NCBI): domain Eukaryota; kingdom Viridiplantae; phylum Streptophyta; class Magnoliopsida; order Proteales; family Proteaceae; genus Macadamia; species Macadamia tetraphylla. Next base: position 18,564,618 of record CM040971.1, on the reverse strand, counting down.
GGTCATAAGTTCGAATCTCATGGTTGTCTTTTTTTGGAGAATTTTGTTGAAGATTTCAGACTTTGCACTCACTTAAAGCACTAAGGGCATGGAGGGGATTTCCATATCAAATTAGAAGCAAGAAAAATCGTGGGAGGGGTTTCCTGCGCAAGAAGAGAAAAAAAAAAAGAAAGAAAAAAAAAGGGGAGAAATAAATCTTGTCCAAATCTTCTCTCTCATCCACAGACAAATAAATTAAAAAAAAAAAAGGAAAGAAAATAAGCAAAAAAAAATTATAGGAAATTTCTCCAAGTTTATTTCTCTCTTCTCTCTCCTCCACCTTAGCACTTTTGGTCTCAAAAGATCACACTAGCAATTGTGGATTTTTCCCTTTTAGGAAAGAAAAATTTGTTACCCTACCTCCCCATTCCCGATAAATACAACTCATGTAAAAGGAGGGGTGATAATTCATTCTTCTTCTAGGGTTTTTTTTTTTAGTTACTCTATCTCTTTCTCTAGTTTTCTCTTTCTCTAGCTCTAGTTTTATGTTTATACTTTAAACACTTTTAAAAGTTCTTTTTATTCAATTAATGCAAGCACTTTTTTTTTTATTCAGTCTTTTATTTTTATTGTTTAAGTAATTCAAGTTGTAATTTTTAAGTTCTAATTCTAGGCTTAGTTCTAGGTGACAAGAACAAGCTATGAAGCATGTCTTTCAAGTTCAATTTATTTTTTCTTCAGATTTGTTTTCTCTAGTACTAGATTTTTCAGATTTGGTTTATTCTAGATCTAGTTTTTAGTACTGGTAGTATCTCAAATCGATCAAGTTTTCAGTTCAAGGGTTGAAGTTCAAGTAAGTAGGCTCCTTCAGTAGTCTTCTCTCCCCCCTCTCATTCCCTCTTCTGACTACCCTTTCTTTCTTAATTTAGGATTTTAATTTCAGTCGTTACATTATTGCTATCCCTTTCCCCCAAGGTTTATGGCTAGTGTATATGTTGGCTTTGCCTCTCCTAGCCATAGAACCATTAATTTATTACTTTTATTTTAATTGTCTCCCTTTCCCTAAGCCAAGTAGAGTAACTCTTGTAAGAGTGACTCTCTGGTCAAGTAGGGAAGCTCATATTATGATGCATCCCTCGGGCTAAGTAGAAAAACCTATTTGTGAGTCTCTCTCTAGCTTTATCCCCTTTCTTTTACTTTATTTTTATTTCAGTATTTTTTCCTTTATTGTTTTTTTGTAATTGCGTGGTTTATTTATTTTCAGTTATTTATTTATTTAATTTTAATTGCGTGGCTTGCGTCTTTAAATTATTAGATGACTAATGGTTAGGATGACGGTAATTAGAATTAGATCACAACCATTAATCAGTTCACTTTCGTATTATTAAAAGAAAAAAAATAAAGTGGTTGCTCTCCCTGTGGTCGACCAGTAGCAACACTGATCCGTACGCTTGCGGTTACATTTTAAAATCTCAAACAAGTTTTTGGTGCCGTTGCCGAGAAGACAGTTCTATGTTATTTTTCGCTTTCTTTTGGTAAATCGGAGTACTTTGTTTGCTTTGTTTTGTTTTTCCTTTTCTTTTATTGAATTCCTAAGAAGAACAACTTGTAATAATAGTTGTATCGGTGGAGATCGCCATACCTCACAGTATGATAAAGACAGGTTTCACCCTGTAGCAGTACCTCAGGAATTGACCTGAGCAACCCCAGATCCCTACCGATAAGCTCCCAAAAAGTCAAAAAAAAAAATAAAAAAATAATAAAATAATAAAAAATCATTAAAAAAAAAGTTTTGCTATCCATTCTATTGTGCTTGTCTTACTCTAGTTGTGAGTAGTTTTCTATTGCATAAGTGTTAGGTGGGTATGTAATACTAAGAATCGGTTAGAAAGATTAGATCCAACAAGTAATAACCCTATACGTTTGCTCTCTTTAAAACCTTTAAATATGGGAGACCAACATCAAAACCCTTCACCTAAATCTTTAAAAGATAGGTTCTACCCTGCTAGAATAGCCCAACCTTCCTGCATAGTTCTACCATAAGCCTAGGACAATAATTTTGAACTCAAATCTCAATACATCACTATGTTACCCCACTTCCATGGGTTGACCTCTGAGGATGCATACCTATTTCTAAGGGAATTTGAAGAGGTATGTGTTCTAATTAAGATCCAACAGCTTTCTGATGATGCTGTTAAGCTTAGGTTTATCACTTTTGCATTAAAAGACCAAGCTAAGAAGTGGTTGTATAGGTTACCCATAAATTCCATAACCTCATGAGAACAGTTCACAGTTGTTTTTCTTAAGAAGTTTTTCCCAACTCACAAGACCAATAAGCTTAGAAGTGATATCCTTCAGTTTAGGCAAAAGCCTAGTGAGTCCTTTTCCAAACTTATAGAGAGATTCAAGGATCTACTTCAAGAATGCTCTCACCATGGCCTAGACTTATGAAATTTATGTCAAATAATTTATGAGGGTATTGATTACTCAACTAAACAAATGATAGAGTCTATGTGCCATGAGGGATTCACATCCTTTACAGATGAAGGAAAGGCATGGGAATTCTTATTTGACTTAGCTGAAAAAACCCGTGAGTGGGAATCAACCCAAGAGAGTGAAAGAACCATAGGAGGAAAAGGATATTTTGTGGATGGGATAGTAGCCAAGGAAACCCATTTGGATAGCCTAATCAAGAGAATTGAGGCTATTGTTCCTAGAGAGCCATTATCAGTTAATTTGGTTAAGATTTGTGCTTGGTGCTAGTCCCCTGGATATGTCATAGAAGAATGCCCCAACACCTCTGGGGGCACTTCTAATGATAGTGTTAATACCTTATACCAGAATAATCCATATAGTAACACCTACAATCCAGGATGGAGAAATCACTCAAATTTCTCTTGGAATCAAGACAACCAAGCAGGGCCTTCCAATTTTCATAATCAAGGTCAACCTGGACTCCAAAGGCCTCCCTTTGCACAACAATATTTTTCCCAAAATACTTTTTCTAGGTCAAATGTAGGACCTCAGGCTAGTTTTCCTAGGGTCCCTCTCCTATCATCTTATCAGCAACCCCCTGGGTTTACCAACACTGGAGAGGCAAGTAGAATAAGTGACTTGGAAAAAAATATGGCCCTCCTCATGACAAGCCATCAAAATCTTACAAGAGAACTCACTCAAGTTGTCTCAATTATGCGTGAGAGGGAGAAAGGAACTTTACCCAGTCAACCAGAGCCTAACCCTAGGCATCATCAACCTGTTAGTTCACAAACACCAACAAATGCACCACTGAATATAGTACAAAGTCAGACTTAACAAGGGCCCTCTAACTAATGTAATATTGTTTATGCCCTTAGGAGTGGTAGAGAGTACCAACAGAGCGTTCCTAAATCTTTCCCATCTATTACTTCTGTTAACTCTCCTTCAGTTGAGGACACAAGTGTGCCGCTTGTTCTAGGTTCATATGATGAACTTAAAGATTCTTTTGAAACTAAAGATGATTTGGTTGAGGAAACAAAAAATGATTCTTCTGAAAAAAGGTAAATCCCTAACAGTCCTTATGTTCATCCTATCCCATTTCCTAATCGCTTGGTACACAAAAAGAAGACTGCTTCTATGGATAAAATTTTAGAAGTCTTCAAAAAGATAGAAGTAAACATCCCTCTTTTGGATGCCATATCCCAGATCCCCGCGTATGCAAAGATACTGAAAGATTTGTGTACTCACAAAAGAATCACTAGTGTGCCTAAAAATGCGTTTTTGGCAGGTAATATTAGTTCCATAATTACTCAGCATATAGCAGCCAAGTATAAGGATCCAGGGAACCCTACCATATCTTGTGTCATAGGCAACACCTACATTGAGCATGCCTTACTTGACCTTGGTGCAAGTGTGAATCTTTTACCATACCATGTGTACAAGCAACTTGGATTGGGAGAATTGAAAGCCACTGGAACTACTTTTCAGTTGGCAGATAGGTCTGTTAAGATTCCTAAAGGGACGGTTGAGGATGTCTTACTAAAGGTGGGAGAATTTATTTTCCCTGTTGATTTCATTGTGTTAGATACCAAGCCCTTCTCAACCAAGGATGAGATCCCAATAATTCTAGGAAGACCATTCTTGGCTACTAGTAATGCATTAATCAACTGCCGGAATGGTTTCCTAAGATTATCTTTTGGTAACCAAACTGTTGAGTTTAACATGTTTAGAATAGGCAAGCAACCACATATGGAAGAAGAGATCAATATGCTTGAGGATTTTTTGAATTTTTCTAATGATTTAGTTACCAACTTTGATATTGATTTTGATTCAGAATTCCAAGAGTGTATGGATGAGTTGGATGATGATAGTAAAATTTTTTTTTCTGAAGTCTTGAGTCTTCACACACCTGTGGAGCCCTTAGGACCCCTTTCCAATTCCATTCCCAAACCTTCCATAGTTGAGCCCCCTAAGCTAGATTTTAAGGAATTGCCATCTAATTTGAGATATGCTTTCCTAGGGCCTGACCAGACTCTCCCTGTAATAATTTCTTCAAATTTGACTTCTAGCCAGGAAGAAGAGTTACTTAAAGTATTAAAGATAATAAGGAAGCCCTTGGAAGGACCATGGCTGATATCAAGGGTGTAAGCTCTTCTATTGTGCAACATCATATACATCTTATGGAGAATTCCAAACCATCCACAGAACCCCAAAGAAGAGCTAACCCAGTGATGATGGAAGCTATTAAGAAAGAGATCCTAAAGTGCTTGGATCATGAAATAATTTATCCTATTTCTGACAGCCAATAGGTAAGCCCAGTTCACGTAGTGCCGAAGAAGTCTGGTGTGACTGTAGTTCCTAATGCCAATAATGAACTAATTCCAACCCGTGTCCAATCAGGGTGGAGAGTGTGCATAGACTATAGGAAACTTAATGTGGCAACCTGGAAGGACCACTTTCCATTGCCATTCATTGACCAGATGTTAGAGAGGTTAGCTGGACATGAATACTATTATTTTCTTGATGGATATTCTGGCTATAACCAGATCCTAATTGCTTTAGAGGACCAACATAAGACCACTTTTACATGCCCATATGGAACATTTGCTTACAGGTGTATGTCCTTTGGGCTTTGCAATGCCCCTGCTACTTTCCAACGATACATAATGAACATTTTTTCTGACATGGTCGAAAAATTCTTAGAAGTATATATGGATGAATTTTCAATTTATGGGAATTCCTATTCTGAATGTCTTCATCATCTTTCTCTAGTTTGAAAATGTGCATATCTAAGAATTTTATTTTGAATTGGGAGAAATTCCATTTCATGGTTAAATCTGGTATTGTTTTAGGCCATGTAATATCCAAGGAGGGAATTAAGGTAGATAGAGCCAAAGTGGATTTAATTGATAATTTACCACTTCCTCAATCTGTTAAGGATGTCCGATCTTTTCTAGGGCATACGAGCTTCTACAGAAGGTTTATTAAGAACTTTAGTCAGTTAGCCCGACCTCTCACTTCATTACTTGTCAAAGATCAAATTTTTTAATTTTCTAAAGAGTGCCTAGAATCCTTCAAACAACTTAAGAAGGAGTTAACCAATGCACCCATTGTTCAACCACCTGTTTGGATTGAATCTTTTGAATTGATGTGTGATGCTTCGGATTTTTCCATAGGAGCGGTTTTGAGTCAAAGGATTAATAAGTTACCCACTGTCATTTACTATACTAGTAGGACCTTAAATGACGCACAACTCAATTATACAACCACTGAAAAAGAATTTTTAGCGGTTGTGTTTGCATTAGAAAAGTTTCGGTCTTACTTAGTTGGTTCATATGTGGTGGTGTATACTGATCATTCTGCTCTCAGATACTTAGTTCAGAAGAAGGATGCCAAAGCCCGTCTCATTAGGTGGGTTTTACTTTTACAAGAGTTTGATTTAGAACTTAGGGATAAAAAAGGAGTTGAAAAACTAGTTACAAACCATTTATCCCGGCTTCCCAATTTCTTGACTATCGATTCTCCAGTCAACGAGGACTTTCCAGATGAACAATTATTTGTAATGTCCAGTGAACCATGGTTTGCTGACATTGTCAACTTCTTAGTTTCAGGTGTGACTCTGGATCACTAGTCCAACCAAGATAAGTATAGATTTCATTCCCAAGTTAAGCACTTTTTCTGGGATGATCCTTATTTGTTTAAAATATGTCCGGATCAGATTATCTGACGATGTGTTCCTGATCATGAGCAACATTCTATTCTCTCTTTTTTTCATGATCATGCATGTGGTGGACACTTTGAACCTAAGAAAACTGCCGCAAAGGTTCTCCAATGCGGATTTTATTGGCCCACTCTTTTTAGAGATGCTTTTGATTTTTGCAAGGCTTGTCCTGCCCGCCAGTCTTTTGGCCATATCAATAAGAGGAACATGATGCCCCTCAACCCTATTTTTGTAGTTGAAATCTTTGATGTATGGGGCATCGATTTTATGGGACCATTCCCTAATTTCTTTGGGAATTTGTACATACTTTTGGCCTTTGATTATGTTTCTAAATGGATAGAGGCCATACCTTGTAAAACTAATTACCACAAAGTGGTGCTCCAGTTTCTAAAAGAGAATATTTTTTTTCGCTTTAGTGCACCACATGTAATAATTAGTGATATGGGTACTCATTTTTGTAATAGGCCTTTTGAGGCCCTAATGAAAAAGTATGGGATCACTCATAAGTTATCTACCCCTTATCACCCCCAAACTAGTGGCCAAGTGGAGGTGTCTAATAGGCAGATCAAACAAATCTTGGAGAAAAATGTTAATCCTAACCGTCAGGATTAGTCCCTTAGGCTCATTGATGCCTTGTGACCCATCGAACTGCATTCAAGACCGACCTTGGTCAGTCTCCCTATCATTTGGTATATGGAAAAGCTTGTCACTTACTAGTTGAGTTAGGGCATAAGGCCTTTTGGACCATCAAGAAGCTCAACTTTGATTTTTTTGATGCTGGAATTCATTATAGGCTCCAACTATCTGAGTTGGAGGAACTTAGGAATGAACCCTATGAAAATTCTAGGATTTACAAGGAAAATACCAAAGCTTTCCATGATAAGCACATTCTGCGTAAATCTTTTACAATTGGTGATAAAGTCTTATTGTACAACTCTCGAATGCATCTTTTCCCTGGTAAGCTTAGATTCCGATGGGATGGCCCGTTTATTATCCATAATGTACATCCCCATGGGGCTGTGGAGATTTTGAATCTAGGAACAGGGGTAATTTCGAAGGTTAATGGTCAGCGTTTGAAACCGTTCCTCGAGTTTCCTACTACTGGTAGTGAAGAGGTCATGGATCTCCATGAACCTCTTTACATTAATGACTAACTTTTAATCAGGTATGACCCTCTTGCATTGTCTTCGTTTTTAATTCTTTCCATGCATTGAGGACATTGCATGACTTAAGTGTAGGGGAGGGAAACCAGTTTCTGCTTTTTTCACTTTGTTTTATTTTATTTTTATTTATTTTTTTTTTGAGCTTGCTAAAGGATGAAGTCCTACTTTGGCTTTTGGCTAATGATCATACCATTTGGTTGCTTCATTAATGTGCAAAATAAAAGTTTTGACTAAGATACCCATTTTGAATGTATAAAAACCCTGTTGAGAAGAAAGAAATAAGCCTATGTCTTAAGATGGGACTTTCTTTCGAAAAATAAGAAACCCCTGTTTTATGGTGTTGGACCATATGTACGTCTGTGGGTTCCTTGTACTTTTGATTTGGAGTCGAGACATTCTTTTTAATTTGGCATGAGTTGACAAATGCATAATCTTAAATAAAAAGTTCAAGTGTGGGGGTCCCTTGTAAGAAAAATTATCTTTGCTCCAGATCGGTATGAGCCTTACCTTTAGCCAAGGTTGGGATTTATTTATTCTGAATTTTAGGTGTATATTTACTGCAAACACCCACGAGACACAACTCATCCACTAGGGGTGACCTAGGGATTTAAAGGCTAGTTGCACATGCTAAGTGCAACCGTGATTCCTAAGAAAGTGAGTCAGGTTTTTTGTTTTTATTCTTTTTCTTTTTGTTTTGCTCGAGGACTAGCAAAGTCTAAGTGTGGGTTTTACTCTCTTTTTGCAGGTTTTATATTTTAAAGACTTTAAGAATTATCGGGCATCATATCTCTCCAACAACATCTACCTAGTGTAGTTGGTGAGCTATGGTGGGTAAAATTCCCTTGCTCACCAGGAGGTCTTAAGTTCGAATCTCATGGTTGTCTTTTTTTGAAGAATTTTGTTGAAGATTTCCTACTTTTCACTCACTTAAAGCACTAAGGGCATGGAGGGGGAGGGGTTTCCTGCGCAAGAAGAGAAAAAAAAAAAAAAAAAAAGGAGAGAAATAAATCTTGTCCAAATCTTCACTCTCCTCCACATCATCACCAAAAGATTGTCCAAATCACACAAGAAGGAAAATCGTCCCTTAGAGGGAGAAAAAGAAGAGACAAATAAATTAAAAAAAAAAAAAGGAAAGAAAATAAGCAAAAAAAAATTATAGGAAATTTCTCCAAGTTTATTTCTCTCTTCTCTCTCCTCCACCTTAGCACTTTTGGTCTCAAAAGATCTCACTACCAATTGTGGATTTTTCCCTTTTAGGAAAGAGAAATTTGTTACCCTACCTCCCCATTCCCTATAAATACAACTCATGTAAGAGGAGGGGGGACAATTCATTCTTCTTCTAGGGTTTTTTTTTTAGTTACTCTATCTATTTCTCTAGTTTTCTCTTTCTCTAGCTCTAGTTTTAGGTTTATGCTTTAAACACTTTTGTAAGTTCTTTTTATTCAATTAATGCAAGCACTTTTGTTTTTGATTTAGTCTATTATTTTTATTGTTTAAGCAATTCAAGTAATAATTTTCAAGTTCTAGTTCTAGGCTTAGTTCTAGGTGACAAGAACAAGCTATGAAGCATGTCTTTCAAGTTCAATTTATTTTTTCTTCAGATTTGTTTTCTCTAGTACTAGATTTTTAAGATTTGGTTTATTCTAGATCTGATTTTTAGTACTGGTAGTATCTCAAATCGATCAAGTTTTCAGTTCAAGGGTTGAAGTTCAAGTAAGTAGGCTCCTTCAGTAGTCTTCTCTCCCCCCTCTCATTCCCTCTTCTGACTACTCTTTCTTTCTTAATTTAGGATTTTAATTTCTGTCGTTACATTATTGCTATCCCTTTCCCCAAGGTTCATGGCTAGTGTATGTGTTGGCTTTGCCCCTCCTAGCCATAGAACCATTAATTTATTGCTTTTATTTTAATTGTCTCCTTTTTCCTAAAGCCAAGTAGAGTAACCCTTGTAAGAGTGACTCTCTGATCCAGTAGAGAAGCTCATATTATGATGCATCCCTCAGGCTAAGTAGAGAAACCTACTTGTGAGTCTCTCTCTAGCTTTATCCCATTTCTTTTACTTTATTTTTATTTCAGCATTTTTTTCCTTTATTGTTTTTTGTAATTGCGTGGGTTGTTTATTTTCAGTTATTTATTTATTTAATTTTAATTGCGTGGCTTGCATCTTTAAATTCTTAGATGACGAATGGTTAGGACGATGGTAATTAGAATTAGATCACAATCATTAATCAGTTCACTTTCGCATTATTAAAAGAAAAAAAAATAAAGTGGTTGCTCTCCCTGTGTTCGACCCGTAGCTACACTGATCCGTACGCTTGCGGTTACATTTTAAAATCTCAACCAATATTCATCTTGTTTTTAAGGGAGGATCTATTTGGAGAATTTGATATTCTTGAGGGATTTTATGCAATTTAAGAAACTTTCTAGGGCTTCTTATAATTTTTGAAAGTTTACAGGGCTTTTTAAAATTTCTAAAAATATGACTAAAAGGAGGAAGAGGAGGACTCTGGGAGAGGTTCAGCTTGAGAGTTGCAACAGTCTTTCCCACAGGGATGAGGGTCGGGCCGATTGGTATTCTGGGTAAACCCTTCACAATAGCCGAAATCACATTTGCAACTCCATATGGGGTTTCTGGGTAAGTCTTTACATTTCATTCATTATTTTGATCATCTTTTATTCTTGTTTTGTATTATTTTTGCTTGTTACTGCTTCTTTTCTTTTATTATTTATTTTTTATTTCCATTAGCATGAGGGGAAGGAACTGCCTACCTTGGCCTCCTATGGCCATCCAAACACGGTTCAGTCCTGGCATAGGATGCCCCCTTGCAGGGTGAAGGAGATGGTTGATGATACCTATCTGCGCTAGCTGGCCCTTGTAGAGACCCAGAAGTTTAATCCGGCATTGGTGGGGGACCTAATGGAGCGACGGTGGCCAAGTGCTCACACTTTCCACCTTCTTGTTGGTGAGGTCACCATTATGCCTATGTGCTTTTATGCCTTGACAGGCATTCCATTTGTGGGTAGAACCATGACCCTACCCACAGAATTCCCGACTGCCAGGGAGTTCACAGATCTGACCGGTATCACTATTAAAGCCGGCCAGACGTGCATCCGCCTAGGGAAGATTTGTGCCCGATGGTGGAAAGTTGGCCTGGGGGAGAATCCAGGAAACATGTCTCAGATAGCACGTTCCTTCCTGCTATTTGCCATGGGTCAGTGCCTCTTCAGTGACCTCCGAGGGGGAGTAGATATCCTCCTGGTGTTCTTCCTCAAAGATCTTCGCACAGTAAATACCTGGGACTAGGGCGGGGCCGCCTATGCATATCTCTTGCGGTCCTTGGACCTATAGTCCTATGGGGATAGGGGTCTCAAGGGGGCAGGCTACATCATCCAGGTAACTTTCCTTCTCATATCTATTTTCTTTCAGTCATTTGGTCTGCACTTTCTTACTTTGATTTCTTGAAACAACCTTAGTGTTTTGAGCATCTGGGAACCATAGCCCCTAAACTGAGGGATCCTGAGACATTCTTTTTCCCCCTGGCCACAAAATGGAGAGATAACCAAGTGGTCCGGGCCCGAAGCCATCCTCCGGGGACCACCGCTCATTCTCTTTTGAACGATCTCACTGAGGTATGCCATGTCTGACAATGAAATTCTATTCTCCTGATGTTGTACTTACCCTTCCTTGGTGTTGCAGGTTGCTTGGAGACCATTCTATGACCTTGTGTTTTCGGATTCCGAGAGAGTCATTTGGGTTCATCAACTGTCTGAGAACCGAGTCCTTTTCCAAGGCCTGTGGGGCCATGCCTGGTACTTAGGAGAGAGAGTAGTACCCCAGTGGTCAGACATCGATCCACGTCCTTCTCCCGGTCTTCCTCCACCCATTATACATTATCCATAGATCATCCCAGTGGACGAGATGAGGCACTTGGCTAACGGAGTATGGGAGGACTTCTTTCTTGATCCGGATAGGGACTACGGAGCCTTCCTGGAGGAGGAGACAGTGTGCACCCTCTTAATCCCACTGGTCCAGTGGTATGTTGCCCTTTCTTGAGTATTTCCCATAGATTCTTTCTTGTTTTGGTCTTAACTGATGTTCTTTCAAAGAAGAGTGAGACGTGTGGATCCTTCTGCTATTCAATCGCATGCCAGCGCTACCGATCCTTCACAAACAAGGCCCTCTGCCAGTGCCGACAGGTCTCTCAGAGTTATTAACGTCCGCTTTCGTGGCTTCCCTGCCTTGACCTATCCCAACGCGACCAACCCCAGTCTCCCTCATCTTCTAGAGCCAAACACAGAAGTAGATGCTTCCCTTAGGCTACCTATTCCTTATGATTATGTGAGTATCTGATCATTTTCCAATTAAATCTTGACTTCCTTTGGCTGATATGCTCTTTCTCAGGTGTCCCCAAAGGTCTATGCTGAGATTAGGAGGATGCACTATGGCCTGTGCGAGGTGATAGTTGCCAAGGTATTTCATACCTTCCCCTTTTTCTTTTTGCCCTTCTCCTTTCATTATTCTTCTTCTTGATCATTTCCTATATTCCTTAGGATGGGAGGATTGCCGCCTTGGAGAGCCAAGTTAGTTCCAATAAGCGGGAAATCATACGGCAGGACGCATTGATTCAGGACATGAACCAGAGGCTGGAGCAGGTTGGACTAGCATCTGTGGATTCTCTGTTGCTTCATGAGGATGGTTCAGAGTATGATTCAGATGATGAATTTTGACCTATAGGGATTTGTTCCTGCATTCACTAAAAACACAAACACATGGATATTTTCTTTCTTTTTTCTTTTTCCCTCCCCTTGTTTGTTCATCATTTATTTCAGCATCTTATGAAGACTTACTTTTGGCACAAAGAAAATATTTCTTTTTTTTTTTTATTTGCTTGCAGTGCTTAGGCACAATCAATTCCATAACTCAAGTCATAATTAGAATAATCAGGATAACACGAAAATCCAACTACTTCCTCATTCCGTTACCAAGTGAATTACATGAAAAGGGGGACCACATACCTACCAAAGACTGGATAGGTGAACAACAAGGTGGGAGACAATTCTTGAGGTAGGTGAAAGTTCACTAACTCTTCTATGTCTGTCTCCTCGAGCCCATATTATCGGCTGATATACATAGGCAAATAAAAGGACGTGTGTGTCAATCCCATTATCCTGACATAGTTGTGGCTAGGGGTCTTCATCAGAAATTCTTCTTGTGGCTTCCTTGGGCACCTCCATATGATATCCTGCACAATCCTTTCCTGCAAGTACTTCTTCCAATCGGTGATAAGGTCAAATTCCGGAACTTCTCTTATCCCGGTAACTAAAAACTCCGAGTGGGCTTCCTTTAATGGTATGGTGAGCTTCAGCCGAGGTGCCAAATCTGAAAAATAGTAGGACTCCCTAATAATGGTCTAGTCTAATCTATGGCCATAGCTCATGTCATCAAATCCTTGAATGTTTCCAAGAACGAGGGACATTGTCACCTCCCTTTTCAACTATTTTACTACCTCAATCAGAACAGATGGTGCACCATGCCCGGGAGTGTGGAGAACATAATGAGCTATCATGCAAAGTAAATAAGCATCCAGGGATCTCTGCTGATGGACTCCTCCTATTGGTGGATATTAGATGAAGATCTGAGCTACCTTCAGAATGTTGATCTTCCCATACCTGACAAACTGCTTTACTTCTTCTTCTTTCCATCCAAAGAAATCCTAAATTTCCTCTAAGAAATCTTCCTTCAAAGAGGGTTGGAACAAACTGCCTTTGGGTGAAGATAGCATACAAACCCAAAATTCTTGAAGAGTCGGGCAAATCTCTGCTAATCCAAACCGAAATACATGCAGGTTGGCATCCCAGTGTTGAGGCACCTGCCGGAGCAATTTGTGATGTAGCTTTAGACATCCAATCCGACCCAGAAATGACATATTCATGGATTCCAGCAATCCTAGTGCCCATATATTTATGTCTAAGGTCCATTTCCTCAACGTCTCATCCAACGAGCCCATGAATTTTCCTGAAGCCAATACAAACAACAAGATATGATGATTTATCAAAGCATTACTCATTAGCTAATGATTCAAATATGCCTTTACCACTGTTGCATTAAGCTCTTTTTTTTGTGACTGACCAAAAGTGAAGAACAAACTAGCCTTGATAAACTGATGCCGGGTGGCGACTTTCTTTTCAAGGGATAGAATCCTGGATAAGAATGGATGAACCATAGGTGAATGACGGATACCTAATGACCTTGCATGCCAAATGGTGATTCTTGGGGGATAGAATCCTAGGTAAGAAGTGATGGACTTATGGGTGGATGACAGATACCTAATGGCCTTTCATGCCAAATGGCAATTCTTGGGGGACACAAACTATAATGATCTTTTAAGGTACTTTGATTATTAATCAAGGAACCAATTTATTACTTTAGATGGTTAAGACCGCACTTGCACATGTCAAGTTGCCTACGTATCCCTCGAAAGGAATTAGGTCTGATGTAGTTCAGGACATTCACCCTTTCAGACATAATATTTCTTAAGTTGATCCATGTTTACTAGTTCGGGTATTTCTTCGCCGTTGTGGTCTATGAGTTTCATAGCTTTGCCTTGTAGAATTTCTTTGACAGTGAATGGGCAGCTCCAGTTGGGCCTAAATTTTCCTCTTGGATCATGAATTGGGACTCTCTGTTCTCGAAGAACAAGTTCGCCTACCTCTATGTGGTGGGGTTTCACTTTTGTTAAAGGCCCTGGCCATTCTCAGTTGATACCTCTTCAGATTATCCATGGCCTTCATGCGCCTTTCATCAAGAAAATTGAGCTCGTCATTCTGGCCTTCACCCACTCTCCTTTAGGTAGTTGACTATCAAAAAGCACCCTTAGGGATGGTACCAAGATTTCCTCGGGTAGAACCGTCTCAACCCCATATACCAAAGAGAAAGGGGTTGCCCCTATTGAGGATCATATAGAAGTCTGGTATGCACATAAGGCAAGGGGTAACTTACCATCCTAATCCTTGTGTGTTTTCACCATTTCCTATAGAATGACTTTGATATTCTTGTTAGCTGCTTCTACTGCACCATTGGTCTGTGGCCTGTAAGTGGTAGAGCGATGCCTTCTGATACCAAATTTTGTGTAGATTTTATCGGTCTTGCCCCAGAAGTGGGATCCCTGATCTGATATCAATTCTTGAGGTACTCCATATCGAGAAATGATGTTTTTCAGGATGAACTTGGCCACCTTAGGAGATGTGAGGACTACATAGGACTGAACTTCTATCCACTTAGTGAAATAATCAATAGCTACTAAAATGAACTCATGGCCATTGGATGCTTTAGGGTTGACCTTTCCAATTATATCAATGCCCCAAGTGGAGAAAGGCCAAGGTGAATTGAGCAAATGCAACTTTGTTGGCGGGATATGTATGAAGTTAGCAAATATCTGACACTTTTGGTATTTATTGACGAAGTCCACACAATCCGCTTCCATTGTGTTCCAGTAATATCCTAGCCTGAGGATCTTCTTAGATAACATATTGGCATTCATGTGGGGTCCACAAAGACCTTGATGAATTTCTTCCATGAGAGTTGTAGCTTGTTCCTCATCTACACACAATAACTGTATTCCATCATAGGACCGTTTGTATAACAGATCCTCTTGGAGAACAAACTGGGTGGCATATCTTCTCAAAAACTTCTTCTCTCTGTCAGTTGCTTCAACTGGATACTTCCTTTCCCTAATGAAATCCACTATGTGAGCGAACCAAGACCAACCATCCACAGTGAGAGAATTCACTGAATTCCGATAAATAGGCCTACTTCTTTGTTCTACCAAGACTGGTTGGACTCTAGCCATAGGGTTGTACTCTACCATAGAAGCCAAGGTTGCAAGGGTATCAGCAAACCTGTTACTATCCCTCTGGAAGTATTCGAACGAAATTTTTTCAAAGTGTTCAATCACCTCTTCCAGATGTTCTTGATATGACTTTAGCTTCTCATCTCTAGTTTTCCATTTTTCCTGTGTCTGACATATGACAATGGATGAATCTCCATAAACCTTGATCCTTTTAACCCTAATGGTCAGGGCCGTTTCCAGTCCCAAAGCACAAGCTTCATACTCAGCAATGTTGTTGGTACATTGGAAGTTGAGGCAGAATGACGAAGGTAAATAAAGACCGTCAGGTTTGACAAGAAATACTCCCGCACCACACCCCTTTTAATTAGCTGCTCCATCAAAGAATAACTGTTATTCATTAACTGTGTCTTCTTCCTCTATTGTGGTGATTCCTTTATTGAGAAAGGCATCATCCAAGGATCTTCCATCTTCTGTGCGGTGGGCAGCCAAATGATCGATTATGACTTACCCCTTGATAGATTTCTATGTAACATAGGTGATGTCAAACTCCGATAGCAAAAGTAACTAACGGGCCATCCTTCCTATTAAGGCTGGTTTCTCGAAGAGATGTTTGATGGAATCCATTTATGAGTTCAAATGCACTGGATAGGAAACCATGTAGTGTTATAACCTTTTAGTTGCCCAAATCAATACAGCACAAGTTCTTTCCAAAGATGTGTATGAGACCTTCTTACTGAGGTAATATATGGCATGCTCTACCCCATTTTTTGTTTCCTTCTGTGCTAGCAAAGAGCCCATAGAATATTCTCTCACAGACAGGTACAACAGGAGTGGTGCTCCTTCCACCGGCAGTGTCAATGCTAGTGGATTCATCAAGTATCCCTTGATCTTGTAAAAGCTTACTAGCATTGGTCATTCCATTCCATTGGCTGATCCTTCTTCAACAGCTTGAAAATTGATTTATAGATTGCAGTCAACTGAGCTATGAATCTACTAATATATTGGATGTGACCCAGAAATCCTCGTATTTGCTTCTCAGTCCAAGGCGTGGGCATTTCCTGAATTGCCTTGATCTTGATAGGGTCGACTTCAATGCCTCTTTCACTCACTAAGAAGCCTAAAAAATTTCCCGCCGTTGCCCCGAATACACACTTCTAAGGGTTCAACTTCAGCTAATACTTCTTGATTCTTTCTAAGAATCGCCTGAGTGCGGGAATATGCCCTTGCCGAGCTTTTAACTTTACTATCATGTTGTCCACATAAACTTTCACTTCTTTGTTCATCATGTCATGTAATATGGCCGTGGCTGCTCTTTCATAAGTTACCCCGGCATTCTTCAGTCCAAAAGGTAATACCTTGTAACAATAGGTTCCCCATGGAGTAGTGAAGGCTATTTTCTCACGATCCACTGGGTGCATGCTTATTCGATTGTATCCCAAGAATCCATCCATGAATGATAACAAAACATACCCCGCCGTATTATTCACCAAAACGTCAATGTGTGGTAATGGGAAATCATCCTTAGGGCTTACTTTGTTAAGATCTTAGAAGTCTATGCACATTCGTACCTTTCCATCTTTCTTCGGTACTGGTATAATATTGGACAACCATTGGGGGTACTTCACCACTTGTAGGAACCCCGCATTCCATTGCTTCACTTCTTCTCTGATCTTCTCACTCCATTTGGCCGCATTCTTCGGAGTTTTTGTTTTATCGCCTTTATCCCAGGGTAAGTCAGCAATCGATGCTGCATAATGTTGGGGTTGATAGCAAGCATATCCTCGTAAGACCAAGCAAAGACCACGGTGAATTTCTTCAGAAGATTACTCATCCGTTCTACTTCTTCGTCATTAAGGGTAGTGCGAATTTTTACCTCTCGAAGGCATTGGTCGGTTCCTAGATTACTAACCTGAGTATCCTCATGGATGGGTTGGGCTTTCTTTGGTTTGCATTGTTTTATTAATTCTTGATATTTATTAAGATCATCATCAGAAAAAGGAGGTGAGTCATACTGGGAATCAGAAATTTCATTCATAAAAGAAGGAGCAACAGACTCGACATACAAGGACTCTAGACTCTTCTCAAGAGGGGAGATTGACACAAAATCATAAACAACAGCTCGACTACAGAGTCGATAACTGGCTTAGTGCTTTCACTAGGGGTACTCAGGCTGGCTGACTCAAAAGCATGAGTAAACTTGAAGTTTTTCCCAATGCTTGTCCAGTTCAGAAGTCATTCAGTGGCTTGATGGATGAGGAGGTGTGGCAAATGCCCTTCTTTGTCTTCTGAGAAAGTTGCTGCTATTTCCTTAGTGGCACAATGGTTCCTCTGGACAGGTGCCTGCTTCTTCATGAATACCAGCTGATCAATCTTGTGGTCTCGGAAGCCAAACTTCCTAAGGGGTGAAGATCAATGGAGACTGCTTAATCCTTTTTCTATGAAGTCTATCTTTTCAATCCTATTGAGGGATGCCATCCCTGTACCTCAGTCACATCTTTGACCACCTTCACGAGCCTTCCCATTGCAATTGGTTAGGGCACAGTACATACAAATCATCATCCTCTGTGCTCTCCTTTGTTTTGCGTACTCACTTCTTCCTCTGAAAGGATGATGCTTGAGCTCATGCAACTCTCGGGTTCTTGGCTCTTGTAGGAGTGAGCAAATGAAGCCTTTCAAATCAATAGGAAGTGGCAGACTCCAGGTGAGCATTATCTTCTTCTCCCATTCTCTCTTCATGAGAACTCGAGGACTAGGTGCCTCCTTTGATTGGATCAATGTTGTAGGATCATCAGAGGAAGACCCAGTCTCAATCAGTGTAATTTTTGCTATCCCAGTGATGCAACTGTCTTAGTTACCTTCTTTGATTAGCATTTTCTATTGTTCCACTTCATGAGTTACTCAATCAAACTCGTCTTGGCAGAAAATTTTAAGTCCTGGTTGCAGATTGGCGATGGTTTCATCAAACCACGGCTCCACATTTCCATAAAAGGGAAAATCCTCTCCTTCTTTCACAAAGTATTCATTGAGAGTAGGGTAGTAAGTGACGGAGATCTTCCTAATCATCTTCAGCACTTTCTGCCCTTTGATGGTTGGAGGAGTGTATCCAAGACCATTCTTTCCTTTGTTCACCGCCAAACTAGGCTGCTTTGGAACTCCTTGGTGATATTTTCCCAGTCCTATGCCAGGAAAATACTGCATGTTCTTCATCATCTAATTCATTGGCGGACTCCAGATGGCTTCATAGTTAGCTGGGATTTTCTCCTTTGGAGCTTCTTTGGCAATGGCTGCCCAAGTGGTGTCTATTTCAAAACCACTCAGTTGCACCTCCTGGTCTTGTTCTTTCCTATTTTCAATGTTGGCTACAGTGTTAACCACTTCAGGATCTCCGGCCACTAAGGCCACCTTTTCCTCATGAATGAACTTCATTTTTTGTTGGAGACTAGAGGACACGGCTTTCGTAGAATGCAACCAAGTCCTTCCCAAGAGCATGTTAAAAGCTGCCGGTATATCAATGACTTGGAAATCAACATCAAACTTCACCGGGCCAATCTTTACAGTAAGGGTAATGATGCCAAGGGTCTTCCTCTTGGGATTATCGTATGCCCTTATGGTTTGGGCGGTTGGCCTCATTTCTTCCAATTGACACCAATACTCTTTGCTGATCTCAATGGTAGCACATTCAAATCGGACCCATGTCAACAAGAACCTGGGGAACTACTTTGTCAAGGCATTCAATTATAATGTGGAGAGCTCGATTGTGTTGGGTTTCCTTAGGAAGTTCAGAATCCGAGAATATCAGGGACTGCACTGCAGATGTTGCTCTTACTATATGTTCGAGGTGTATCAGATTTATCTCGATCGACACTTGCACATTAGCAAGAGACCTCAAGACTACTTCACGGTGCGAAGGGGATGCCATCAACAATCCCCAAATGGAGATATTTGCCTGGGATTTCTTGAGTTGAGCCAAGACTGGGTTCTCTGGCTCTTTCTTTACGCTGCTACTTCCGACTTCATTAGCCCTTGGTTGCTCTACTGCTAGAGCATTGCCTTTATATTCTTTCTCACTTCTAGTTTCCATCATGTTGATTGGTTTTTTCACAATACTCTCAGTGGGATAACTATCTTCATCATCACTGTTGGTTGGGGTGATTATCACCACCATAGAATCATCTTCTTCTGATTCTCCTTCCCTACTTGGGGTGGGAATTCGAGGACCTCCACAAATATCCACCGTCCTGGCTCGTTGCTTCTTGATTGCATTGAAAAGCTGTTGGAATGCAGTGTCTACTGCCTTTGTGATTGTGTCATATAGTCCTATTTCCTCCAGATCATCCAATTGCTCCCAGTAGTAAAGATCACTGATGATTACTTTCCCTAACATTTTGTTAATTTCTTTTACCCTTTCTTGCATTCTCAATGTGTTGGAATGCACTTCACACAGTTTTCTTCCAACTCAAATGTGGAGTACTATTCATCCATATAAACTTGCATTGGCTCTCCAGATTCCCCCTCATTCTCTGAATCTGATGTAGAATCATCTCCCTCCATGCATAGGGAAGGGTAAATGCCACTTGTTGGATCAACTATTAGGTCATCATAGCCAATGGCGTAGACTGAGAAACATGTCAGATGTTATAGTGAGTAATATTTTGACTCATCATCATAATCATTGTACCAAGGCCCTTGGTAGTCATCCCAGTCTGGATACCCATCATCCTCTCGAGAATCAGAGTCATCTTCAATCCTTCTCTTCTTCATTTTCGTCCTCATCGTCATCGTCATCATCCTTTTCTTTACTAATTTCACTCCCACTTGATTCTTCATCAGATTCCTCAGGGCCAACAAATTCTCCGACATCCAAACGCTCATAGTATTCAGAGTGTACGGATTGAAAGATTTTCATAAGGTTGGTCCTATCATTACTGGCTCGAAGTTGGACCAGTCCTGACTCATCATCCTTTATGTCACTCCCTATGTGGATTAAGGAAGTGTATTCTTTTATCTGCTCCCCTATAGCCAATGTGGTTACTACTCTGAGAAGATCAGTTGTAATCTCTTCAATTACCTCTGGATTGTCTTCTGAAGTTATAGCAGGCTGAATTAGAGAAATGGGATCACTCTCCTGTTCTTCCCCCAATGCATTTACTGACCCTGTTGATGAAGTCATCTTTGGGGAATCTGGTAGTGCAAGCATATCTTTCCAATCATACTCGTCCGTCCATCCTTCTTTTAGGTTATACACCGAACCTTAAGAATGTGATTGGTATAAGAGTGATGAGGGATATGAAGTGGGATGGTATAAAGATGATGTAATATGAGAGGTAGGATATGAAGATTGGGGGTGATAGGATGAAGAGGTTCCTCCAATTTGATGGTGGGGAAAAGGTTGATGATATAGCGGAGGCTGATAATATGGTGGAGGTTGATAATGTGGTAGAGGCTGGTAATACGATGCGATGGATTCTTCTGATGAGGAGGGATGGACGGGGGGCACCTGATCTTTTGACTCTTCCTCTGATGATTCTCTTCTTCTGGGGGTTCTTATGACTCCAGCCCTTTGACTCATGATTTTCCTATAAGCGCTGGCATTTATATGATTCTTCCGAGCTTTAGGTACAATGAGTTGAGTAGGGTCACTCTCTGTAGTTTCTTCATCCAGATTGTTTACATGATCAAGGAGTGGATTGGCATTGACATTGGGAGGCTGTTTGATCTTGACCTCAATGGTTCCATTGTCTACCAAGTCCTGAATTGCATGCTGTAAACCCAAATATCTTTTAGTATTGTGCCCCTTCTGAGTGTGGTAGGCACAATACTCATGATCCCTATACCAAGCTGGAGGAGGGTTGCTGATCACTCTTGGAGCCACCATCCCTAGCAATCCTTGCTTCTTTAACTTTTCATATACGGCTGTTACAGGCATTCCCAGATCAGAAAACTACCTTCTTGGGTGAGGAGCCTTTTGGGCCGGTGCATCTGCTTGTATTATGAAGGACTGTGAAGAAGTGGGCTAGTGAGACTGACTGCTGAACTGCACTTACCATATTAGTTTTCGGACCCTTTTGGGCCGGTGCATCTGCTTGTGTGCCGGTGGCTATCAAAGCATCAAAGTTTGCAAATGCTGATAGTAAAGAACATCATAATAGGGCTTTGACAAGTTCTCTATTAACATCTCTACCTACTTTGCTTCTGAAGGCCTATCTACCATCTTGGCGGCCTTGTCTCTGAATCTCATCAATAAGGTGGTGAATCCTTCTTTAGGCTGCTGCCTCAACGTCTCAAGCTCCCGATGTTTCACATCCACCTCAGTATTGTAGGAGTACTAATTGGTGAAGGCCTTTACTACTGTCACCCAATTCTGAGTTTGTGATGATTCCAACTATGTGAGCACCACAATGCTGGTTCTGATAGGGTTAACATGAAGGCTTACCCCATTTGGTTATCTACGAGTTGCCACGACTTGGCGATACTGAGGAAGACCTTGAGATGAGCCTTGGGGTCTCCTGACCCATCAAATCTATCAGTCTGCCACTTGAATTTTTCTGGAATTCTTGCTCTAGAGAAGAAACTCATTTCCTTAGAATCCACTGCTTGGCCTTCTGAGCCTTTTCCTGCTCAAATCATTTTCTCCAACTTCTCTAACTTCTCTCTGAGCTTCCTTTCTTTCTTTGTCTCTAGAGGCTAAAAGCGGACGTGTGCTATAAATTCCTCTTCTTCATCTTCGATCATTACCCTAAGAGGAGGGACCCTGGAATAGGCCCCTTGTTGACCATTCAGCTGGGTAGGTGAAGATCCTCTCTGACCAGTTGGTCGGATATGCTCTGGCTCCCCTGAGTCAACTCGAGAAGAATTCCCACGATGACCTGTAGCTCCATTCTGGTCTACATCTCCTGGGATCAGCTTTGGGAGGGTTTTGAAGTGTATATAATATTTGAGCTATCCCTCTTTTGACTTTAGCCATCTTTGTCTGCAAGGTCTCCACGAGACTGACCCAGGCCTGTTTGGGTGTTTTCATGTTGGGTGGATCGATGCTTACTGGGTTGTAATCACCTAGTAGTAGACAACCTCGAAGAGATGATAGAGGTGATTCTGGATTTAGGCGAGTCAACCGATTACCCTGACTCATCCAAAGGGACCGCGACGAATACTTGAGATGTGGAATTGTGCCTGAACCAAAAGTGATTTATTTTAGGATTTTTGAATTCCCAACCCCTTATTTGCTTATTCATCAAATTAATAACCAATGATTCATCCAAAGTTAGTCCGCTAAATGGTAGGGATGGATAGGGTTTGATGCCCTTGGTCCACCCAATGTCATAAGTGGGAAGTTCATACAAATGGCTTGTTGAGAATACTCCCATACGACAATCCATGTAATAAAGTTATGCTTTCTTTACTTTTTTTCCCACTAGGTGTCATTCCTCCTGATTTTCTCGGGACTTGACGTGACTTTGATGGGATTGCCCTTGAGTCACATATCTGGACATTCTTCTTAAGGAGGAGGGACATCTTTTATCCGAAACCCAATTAGGAAAGAAATTCTTTATGATGGGAATATAGTGTAGGAACCTTCCTTTTTAAGACCGCAAACAAGTTTTACAGTTAGCTTGTGGCGCTTCTAGCTTCTTCATCTATTTTCTATATGATGCGAGCATGCGGCGGATGCAATAGGACCGACAAGGCTTCCTTGACAGGATCTATATACGTAAGGTACGTGATCCTTTTGATATATCGTGGCACGTAGATTAAGGGCTGATTTCCTTGCCTATTACTCGTGACTACACACAATGTTAAGCAATTGTCCACGGGGTGGTGGAACCGTGAGTAATTGTGTGCAAAAGTGTAATGTAGGGTAACCATCATTCGATCTCAGAATGCCGTAAAGTGCTTGGACCTCCCCAAGGGTGTTGGCACAAATATGAACATCCTCACCATTTGATGACACATTCGATCTCAGAATGCTATAAAGTGCACAGACCTCTCCGATGGTGCTAGCACAAATACAACATCCTCGCTGTTTGACGATACCTTCCACTCTTGTATAGGAAGCGGGTATCATTTGCTCTCAGAGTACTCTCCATGACATGCGCTGACCTCCCCGAGGCTGTGGGCATGACAGGGAGTCCCTCGCCAAATGATTTCACTTCGAGCACGATATATGATGCGGGAGCGAATACAATTACAGACATGGGGTTAGCCAAACACATTTTCAAACAAATGTGGTGGAAAATATTCTTGCATTTAAAGGTAGCATCTAGTATTGGAAGCTTGACATTTATCCCCAGTGGAGTCGCCACTATGCGACAGGGGTGCACAACATGCGGCAGGGGTATGCAAGGGTGTGCAGGGGTGTGTAAATGGCTGTGTGCATGGCTGTGGGGCAGTGTGTATAGCTGTGTGCATGGCATGGTTGCATACATGTGCTGTAGCCTGTGCGCAGCGAGCACGCGTGTGGGCTAGCCTATTGGCCAGAGCGCACAGTGCGCATGCAAATATGGGTTTTCTGGTGATGATTACGGGAGATCCTCTGTCTGATTTGGGCGTATCATATATCATCGAAATTGTATTTCTAAGCACTATTCATCTATACGGTCATCTTGATCGGATTCCTTCATATATGAAAAGCTAAAATTGGACCCCTTCTCTCCCGTATGGGGATTTCTAAGGTTTTGGGTAGGGGAATATTTCCATCAGCACCTCTGTCGGTCGAAAGTCGTGTCCAAGATCCAAATTTCATCATAGCCAGAGGAGGGTGACAAAATTGGTTGTATATAGCCACAGACAACTTGCTTCCAAACTCACCGTCACTGCTCTGCCACTGCCTTTGAGGGGGGATGTTAGAGAGTAATGCTCTCTGTTATTCTGTTGTGTAAGAAACTAGCTGAGTCAACTCAAGATTTGCTATAGTGTTTAGTTATTTAGTTAGTTGGTTAACTGTAGTTAATAGTGAGTGGTTAACAGCTTGTAACAGAGGAGAGGATCGATCCTTTCCACTCTTGTATATAAGCCTTCTTCACTAATGAAATCGAAGGAGAATTCCTAATTCAGAATCATAGAATTTCAAAGGTGCTTTCACATCATGATGTAGGTCAAAAACTCAAATAAGAATTACCTAGATTAGTTGAAGAAGATGACATCACAACCAGAGACCAAGGATCGAAGCAACATCTGGACTTTCACGAGATCATGGATACACCACGATCGTGTTGGGAGCTCAAGGTTACCATTAAAAGCATAATAAGGAGAGGATATCTTAAGGAATATGTTCGAAGGTAGGACAATCAAAGCCAAGGTGGTTAAAGCCAAGGTAATCAATACTAAGGTGACCGAGACCTAGGTGAGCAAAATCAAGATGATCTTGGTCAAAGTAACCATCAAGAAAACCGACAATACTATCATCAGGAAGACATGAGGCAAAGTAGGGAAAGGAGGCATGATAAGACTCCTCCACCACCTAGGGAAAATCACGGAAAGAGAAGATACTATGATTCCCTCTTGTGAGTCATTTGACTCATTTTCACTATAAGTGGAGGACAAGCAGCAGGAGGAGACCCTCGCTCCTAAAAAAAAAACCTATGTTAGAAACATGTATTATGCCAAGCATTCCACAAAGAGAGCCAGGACCGATCATACAATTACTTTCAAGAACGATCTATAGGAAGTAGAGTTATCTCATGATGATGTAGTCGTAATAACCATGAAGGTAAGAGCATTCACCATAGAGAAAATCTTGGTCGAAAATAAAAGCTTGACGGACATATTCTTTTGGAAAGCATTTAAAACCATGAATATTGGTTAAGATAAGCTCAAGTCGATGAACATCCCCTTTTATCGATTTTCGGGGGTCCTAGTAAATCCTAAAGGAATTATTGAATTCAAATCAGAGCAAGGTCTGGAGAACAACGAAATGCCACGCGGTGAACTTCTTGGTGGTAGAAGCTCCATCTGCATACAATATTATATTGGGATGATCGGGGTATAAATAGCCTTAAAGCGGTAGTATCCACATAGCACCTAAAGAGGAAGTGTTCTATCGAACATGGAGTAGGAGAATTCTGAGGAGATCAAGAGACTTCTTGCAAGAGCTATGTTAACACTATGAAGAGTAAGAAAACTGAGGAAACACTAACCATTGCAGTAGAGGACCACACAGACAAGGAACCAGAGCATGGAAAACCAACCGACAAGCTAATCTCGATAGACTTGGAAGGGGACAACACCAAGTTGATCCAAATCGACAAGTCCCTAGGGAGGAGCAAAAGAAGAGATTCATGAATTTTCTCTGAGCAAACATGAATTTCTTCACCTGGTCAGCAATTGACATACCCATAATTGTTAGAACAAACACCAAGAAACACGAATAATAAAGAGACAATAGATCCGTACGACACAGAGGTTTAACGAGGTTCACACACCAGGGTGGTGTGCTACGTCCTCGGGCGAAGAAGAAGATGATTCACTATGCAGAAGAGAGATTTACACCCTAGCAGCGGCGAGGAAAAATTCACCCTGAAACCCTAGCTGCGTGAAAACCCTAGAATACAATGACTTTCTCAACAAGGAACAGTACATTATATATACTCCAAAAACGTGGGTCGACCCATCGGGTCGCGGTCGATCCGGTCGAATATATTCAGGGCTACGCTACCTTTCTATGAGATCGGATGGGCTATCGGCCCAAGCCCTCTGCTTCCATCACAGATCTCAGAAAATTTTCCATTCGGGTCGCCACAAAAATATGTCTGATCGGATCAATCTTCAAAATGGGTCAAGAATTCGAGACAAACTTAACAAATCTCCACCTTGGCTTGAATTCTCCTCTAATAGATAAACAAATAGCTAATATCTTCATCTTCTCCAATAGCCCTCCAAAGGGCTGAACTCAAACACGACAAACACCAAGTAAGTTCAAGAAATGCTCGAACTTACCAACACATAAAGGCTTAGTCAACATATCAGCTGGATTGTTTTCAGTACCAATCTTCAACACTTGAATATTACCTTGAGCAATTATCTCTTTTATGAAATGATACCGAACATCAATGTGCTTTGTCCTCTCATGATACATTGAATCTTTAGTCAAGTGAATAGCACTGCTATCACAATGGACAACAATCACCCCATGATCCATGCTTTAGTTCTCCCAACAAACCTCTAAGCCAAATAGCTTTTAATTGCCTCGACCATCGCCATATACTCGCTCTGGTAGATAATGCAACGTAGCTTGTAAAGTAGCTTTCAACTAACCTGCATTTCCTCCAAGAGTAAATACATAGCCTGTGAGTGACCTTCTCTTGTCAAGATCACCTGCATAATCTGAATCAACATAACCAGATAAACTATCACCATTTCTCCCAAACTCCAAACAAACACCAGAGGTCCCTTTCAAGTACCTAAGTATCCACTTCACTGCTTCCCAATGAGCTTTACCTGGACATGACAAATATCTGCTCACCACACTGACAGCTTGTGAAATGTCAGGACGAGTGCAAACCATAGCATACATAATGGAGCCAACTGCACTAGAGTATGGAACACGTGACATGTACTCCACCTCTTCATCTGTCTTAGGTGATAGAGCAGTTGAAAGTCTAAAATGAGATGCAAGAGGAGAAGTTACAGTGTTTGGCATCTTTCATGCCAAACGATTCAATCATTCTCGAGTACTTTTTGTTGAGATAGCCACAGCTTCCCGCTTCTATCCCTCTTGATCTCCATACCAAGGATCTTCCTTGCTGCCCCCAAATCTTTCATCTCAAATTCAGAACTTAATTGTTCTTTTAACCTATTGACCTCATTCCTATCTTTTGCTGCAATCAACATATCATCAACATAAAGCAACAAATATATGAATGACCCATCAGAGAGGTTTTTGAAATAAACACAACAGTCATATTGACACCTGGAGTATCCAAAACTAGCCATAACTGAATCAAACCTTTTATACCATTGTCTAGGAGACTGTTTTAAACCATATAGGGACTTCTTCAACAAGCATACATGGTCCTCCTTACTTTCAATAACAAACCCTTCAGTTGATGCATATAAATGTTCTTCTAGTTCACCATGCAAGAATGTCGTTTTCACATCAAGTTGCTCCAACTCCAAATCATGCATAGCAACTAAAGCAAGTAGGACACGAATAGAACTATGCTTAACAACAGGGGAGAAAACATCATTAAAATCAATTCCTTGTACCGATCAGTAGCCCTTTGCAACCAAACGTGCTTTATACCTAGCATCTTCAACACCGAGGCGGATTCCTTCTTCTTGAAGACCCATTTGCAACCAACAATTTTCTTCCTGTTCTTGGCTTCACAAGCTCCTCAAGTTTGATTTTTATGAAGAGATTCCATCTCTCATTCATGGCAATCAACCATTTTGTAGAATCAATTGAAGCAACAATTCGAATATGTTGTGCTCACTATTTTCAATTGTATCTGCAATGCATAAATGCATAAGCAACAAATTCAGCATGCCCATACTTTTGTGGTTGTCTAATATTCCTCCTTGGTCTATCCTTGGCAATGTTGTACCGCTTCTTCTTGATTCTCTTGAGCATCATCTCCTTCAAGAAAAGTAGGCAATCGGACTAAAGTAGATTGTGCTTGTTTGAAGATGAACCACCAATTTCAAACTCCACCTCTCTCTAGATTTTTCTTGACCTTCATCACAATAAATAGGAGCTTCTTTCCTAGGATGCAACATAGTAGATTCATCAAAAGTAACATCTCCGCTAATAAGAAATTTTGAGACTTTGGATCAGACACCACAACCTGTATCCTTTCACTCCAGATCCATACCCAAGAAAATGCATTTCTTAGCCCTAGGTTCCAACTTCCTTCATTTACATGTGCATAAGGTGACATCCAAATACTTTTAAATTTGAGTAGTCTGCAGGTTTACTCGACCAAACTTCTTCCGAGTCTTGCACTCAATAGTCTGTGAAGGAGATCGATTCACCAACAAGGTTGCTGTGTTAACTCGCCTGTAACTCCTTGCCCAATCCTCGATTTGATAACATACACTCGCCTTTTCTAACAAGGTTCTATTCATAATGCTCGCCACTCCATTCGCTGGGTGTTTTAACAACTGTATGGTGTCTTACAATACCTTCATTTTTGCAGAACTCATTAAAGTCACCTTCACAAAACTCTAGGCCATTATCGGTTCTCAACCTTTTAATTTGTTTCCCGATCTGCTTCTCAAGTAAATTCTTCCATTGTTTGAAAGTGACAAATACTTCATTTTTGTGCTTCAAGAAATAGACCCAAACCTTCCTAAATAAATCGTCAATGAAAGTAAGCAAGTATCTTGCACCATCCCCCTTTGAAGCAACCCTGAAGGGCCCCCATAGGTCTGAATGAATGTAGTCCAAAGTTCCCTTGGTCTTGTGAATAGCAGTACTGAAACTAACTCTTTTCTGCTTCCCAAACACACAATGCTCACAGAACTCCATTGCTCCTGTAATCTGACCACACAACAGACCCCTTTTACTTAATGATGCCATCCCTTTTTCACTCATATGGCCTAACCTCATGTGCCATAAATTTGTGATATTTGATTCAGACATAGATGATGAAGCTGCTGCAACAGACCCAGTGACTGTAGTACCCTGCAACACATTCAAACTGCCAACCTTAATTCCTTTCATCAATAAGAGAACACCCTTGCTAATCTTCATGACTCTACCTTCAGCTGTATACTTGTACCCATTTGAATCAAGGGTGCCTAAACTGATGAGATTTTTCTTCAAATCAGGGACATGCCTGACATTAGACAAGGTTCTGACAATGCCATCATACATCTTGATATTGATCGTTCCTATTCCAATAGTCTTACAAGAAGCATTATTTTCCATCAACACAACTCCACCTCGAACTGATTCGTATGTGGAGAACCATTCACGATTGGGACACATATAGTAGGAACAACCAGAGTCAAGAATCCATTCATCCTGTGATCTAACTTTATCATCAGTCACCAAAAGCATATCAGACTCACTCTCCAGCAATACTAGCTTCTGTAGAATCATCTCTTTTCTGTTGATTTTGAGCACCACCACCTGCCTTCTGCTTATTTAAAAGCTTATAGCATTCAGATTTAATATGCCCCTTTTTCTTACAGTAATTGCAGGTTAAATTCTTGTGCTTAGATTTTGATCTAGCCTTCTTTTTGTCACCATCTGAACGCCTTTCATTCGTTTCTCCTCTAGCTACCAAACCAACACCATCGATTTATTGGTAGTTTTAACTCATCATCAATCTTCTGCTTGCTTTGCAGATTTGTTTTGACATCCTCAATAGAGATTGTCTCTCTACCATAAATCATGGTATCCCTAAAATGCTTATATGATGGAGGCAGAGAACATAACAATAATAGGGCCAAATCTTCATCGTCTATTTTAACATCTATCCTTTTCAAATCAGTAACAATAGAATTGAACTCAGATATATGGGATTTAATAGAAGTACCTTCACCCATATGAAGGGTATACAGTTGTTGCTTCAATCTCAACCTATTGGTGAGGGATTTGGTGAGGTAGAGGTTCTCTAATTTACCCATAACTCGCAATGCTTTTCTCGAGAGAACTTCCGAGAACATCATTCGAAAGACACAATTGAATAGCTGAAAGGGCTTTATCATCCAAATCGCTCCAATCATCATCGGACATAGTTGTAGGTTTCTTTGCCTTCCCAAATAGGGTTTTCTTCAAACCCTGCTGCGTGAGAACAACCATCATTCAACTCGCCATAAACTAAAACTGATGTCGCCGTCAAACCTATCAATATCGTATTTCGTTGAAGCCATGGATCGAAGTAACCTCGAGCTCTGATACCAGTTTGTTAGAACAAACACCAAGAAACACGAATAATAAAGAGACAATAGATCCGTACGACACAGAGGTTTAATGAGGTTCACACACCAGGGTGGTGTGCTACGTCCTCGGGCGAAGAAGATGATTCACTATGCAGAAGAGAGATTTACACCCTAGCAGCGGCGAGGAAAAATTCACCCTGAAACCCTAGCTGCGTGAAAACCCTAGAATACAATGACTTTCTCAACAAGCAACAGTACATTATATATACTCTAAAAACGTGGGTCGACCCATCGGGTCGCGGTCGATCCGGTCGAACCATACCACGGGGGCTATGCCCCCGCATCCCCATACGAGATCAGTGATGGGCTATCGGCCCAAGCCCTCTGCTTCCATCACAGATCTCAGAAAATTTCCCATTCGGGTCGCCACCAAAATATGTCGGATCGGATCAATCTTCAAAACGGGTCAAGAATTCGAGACAAACTTAACAATAATTGATTTGAAGACCATCGAGCATAGGCTTAATGTGGATCCCACATAGAGGTTGGTCAAACAAAAGAAGAGAACCTTCACCCCAGAAAGACAGAAGGCCATAGAGGAGGAAGTGGATTAATTGCTCAAGGCTGGGCTCATTAGAGAAATTCTTTATCCAGAATGGCTAGCAACGTGGTAATGGTTAAGAAGGCCAGAGAAAAATGGAGGATGTACATAAACTTCACTAACCTCAACAAGGCGTGCCAAAAGATAATTACCCTCTACCATGTATCAACTCGCTCATAGACGCTACCTCGTGTCATGAACTGATGAGTCAGAATTAAGATGTACAAGCCGACCAGCCTAAGACAGCCTTCATACTCTTCATTGGATCAAATGTGACTATCAATCTGAACAAGGATTGTGAGTGCTAATGGAGGAAGTGGATACCGATTTGCAGCCGTGATAAAACCCCCGTCTCTCTTTCCTAAGCGGTAAGTATTTCATTGGCGCTAGCACTTGCAGAGATGATCTTGTTCCAGCTTGCACCGACACAACCAAAGACATGAAGAAAGAGATTGTTTAAATGAAGAAAATCAAATTCCAAGAATAAAAGAAGAAAGGAGATAATCAGATGGAAGATCGGTTTCCAACAAGACGGAGACTCCATCATGTGCCAAGAAATTCCAAGGCAAAAGTCTTGTGTGTTCTCTATGTCAACATGTTATATTGTATGCTCAGGTCGGATAAGAGAGTGGAGAAAACAAAAACAAAATTAATTATCGATCAATAAGTAGGACACTTGGCATAAATAAACCGTATGTTCAGGGTAAGTCCTCGCATGTATGCAGTATCGATCCGCACTCGTAAAATAAGGGAGGTTGTCAGTTTAGGAGAAAAGAAGGAAGAGAGAGAGAGAGAGAGAGAGAGAGAGAGAGAGAGAGAGAGAGAGAGTTATCCGAATATGAGAAGAAATAGGGGAAGATCAAAAGAAAAAAAGGGGAAAGAAACTAGGGTTTGTGCGAGAATGAGCCAAAATAGGAGAGGAAAGGGTAGAGTTTCGTGTGAAAATGAATTTAACTGTCAAGTAAAAACACTGTTTTGAGATAGTATGAACTACTATAAGGTTCTATGTACTTACACTTTCACATGTAAAATGAGATTCTTAGCTTTAGCCATTATATGGGCTCATTTGTGTATCAGGGTTTGGGAGAGTCTACTATTGAGGAACTAAATGGGTAAAACATGAGAAATAAGGGGGATAGTTTTAATAGGTATACTAAATGGGTAAAACATGAGAAATAAGGGGGATAGTTTTAATAGGTATACTAAATGGGTAAGGATTGATCAATAGAACGAAGAGGTGGAACTTAAAAGTAAATTAAGTACTTGAGCCTGTGATTTGTTAAATTATATAATGATAACTAAGGTTTTAAGTTAAAATCAATAAATTAAGTTAAGAAATATATATTGGTCTAATACCCTAATGAGGACGCTTGAGGGCTCAATTATATGCAAAATACAGTTTTTAGAGAAGATATGGGATAAAGGCATGTAAGGGACATAAAAAGATAAGTTTAAAGAAAAGCCTTAAAATATAGATAAGACCGAGTGGGAATCATACATCAACATCGACCGTCACGGTCAAATAGACTAGGTTCACTTTGGTTTGATTTCTATTTGTATTTGTTTGTTTTATTTCTATTTTTACAAGTGTTTGGTATAATTTATAGTACTTAATTCTATTTATAATAAATTAGAATAAATCACAAATTTCTCTCAAGCTATTTGTGATTTTTGGAAACGAATCATTTATATTGATTTTTACTACCTTAAATGAGCATGTGTGCTAAAGTACTCAAAATCAATGGTAAATATGTAACTGCATAATGTTTTATACTTTTTCAATAAAAAACTCCAAATCCTATCATCTCTCTCGCTCGAAGTTCAAAGCTGAAGGTGAAAACTGAAACCTATTTTCTCATTTCTATTTTATTAATAGTAACTAAATGAATACTATTTGTAGTCCATAATTTTTTGAACCTATTTTCTCATTTCTATTTTATTAATAGTAACTAAACGAATACTATTTGTAGTCCATAATTTTTTGTCACAAATAAATTCTAAAAAATAGTTAATAAATACAAACAGAATTCATACCAAAGAGAGCCTAAGAGAATTAAAAGTGTTGAACCGGTAATAACAAGTTTAAGTTTAAACTAGGATGAAATACTAAGTTTTGATGGATGCCATTATAGGAAGTGAGAAACCTTATCTTGGGGTGAATCAGTCAAGCATGGAATGTTGAATATAACTACAATGAAATTATGTATTCCTTATGGCCTTGGAGTGGCTAACGGTGTCAATCGGTTCGATTTTGGTTATTCGATTTGAATTCGGTTCGGTTCCAAACAACGATATGGTGGACCATAACTAAATCGAGAACCGACTCGATTCCATATTTAGTTACTCAAACCAATTCAATTCGGTTGGTTCGGTTTTGGTTCTAATATTCGATTTTAATTCGGTTATGAAAAACGGTTCCACTTTTGAACCATGACTGTGATGGACCAAATGCCATAATGGGCTCAAGTTACGTACTTGGTTCTCCAATTTTTGTCTTACACATTCCATCAATCATAAAGACTCTTCAAATAATCATTCAAAATCACCTATTAAAGATAATATAACCCATCAAAATCTGACCGTAGCATAGTTAAAACATGTATCAGATTACGACCTACAGAATAAAATTGTAAATGCCATTCTCAAGTAAGATCTAAGCTAGAATAAAAAAAAAAAAAAAAGCATAATAATATGTCCAAAGCGTCCAGTCTCCCCTAAGAGTCACAAACTCAAAAGGGAATATGGAAAATCCCTCCAAAGTCTTAGAGATAGTAGGGTTTTGTTTTTTTTTTTGTTTTTTGTTTTTTGTTTTTTTTTTTTCATTTTTTTTGTTTAAACTTTTAGGAGTACTTCGGTTCGGTTTTGGTTTCGGTTTCGAACGTACGGTTTTAACATCCTAAACCAAAACCGAATTGAACCAAATCGAACCGAATAGCAATACTCACATACCCAGACCAAATATGAACCGAATTTATTCGGTTCGGTTTGGCTTGGTTAATTGGGCTCGATTTCGATTTTGATTTCGGTATTCGGTTTTGGTTTGAAATTGACACCCGTAGGAGTGGCAAGAATGCTATATATGATGAAATTATATGACATTATGAGATATGTCAAGGAAAAGTACTATACATGATGTTATTCCTCTTGATAATTGATATGAAATGAATCAGAATGGAAAAAGAAGACTATGAAAGGAATGAATGGACATAAACTAGACCCATGACTGTCATCCCTTTCCTGGAGGATAGGTACTCAATTAGGGGTGTCAAACAGTGCGGTTTTGGTTATTCGGTTCGGTTCTAGTTTGATTTACATTTTGACAAGGTGAAACCAAAACCACACCGATTAGGAATAAGGTGAAATCAAAATCGTTTTCATCCGGCTTCAGTTTTAGCGATTTTTAATCGGTTTTTGTTATTCGGTTCACAACAGGTTTACATAGGGTTAATAGTGTCGTTTTAGAAAATAGTTTGCATCCTACAACTAGTGTGAATCCTACATATATTAAATTTCTTAAAGAGTTAAGACAATATATATTTATTTTGCCAAGGACAATATACTTTGTATGTGAACGACTACACACATTATAACTAATTAACTATGATCCTAGAAATTAGAAAATCAAGAAGTGTGATTGTGTGAAAGTGAAGCTCCCTTCTTGATTAGTACTTTTTTTTTTTTTTTTCGTAGAGACCCATCAAATTTCAAAACACTTTAAGTCTTTAATACTAAGTGCCAATTAACCATCGATTTTCTGGTTTGATTTGGTTCTGAACCGGAATTATGGCCTATAAAACCAAAACCGGATCAATTTACTACGGTGCGGTTCGATTTGATTATAACCGATCGGTTTCGATTCCAATAATCGATTTTGGTTATATGTTGACACCCTTATACTCGATGAGGCACATAGTAAATTCCTCAATTAGCACACGAGAATACCTAGTTCGCCATCAGATGGCCCGGTGCTTCAATGATCGGGATAAAGAGATGTTTCCTCGCTTGCTACGTAGAATACCCAGCGATGCTGGTTGGAGGGTCTCTGGTCCTTTGGTGATCGGGACGATGATGATTATTTTGCTATATTTCCCGTGCTTTCCATTGTGATGAGTACATGTGGCAGCCGTTGATCATGGAGTGTCCTCACAGCCTCACGTACTTGTTTGTGCATGTGGCAGTTCACTATGATGACTTGACAAAGTAAATTCTATTTATACTTGTTAAAATATTACCACGTTTCATGATATTGATCATAATTTTTTTTTTCTTGCCAATTTGTTGATGTTCGAAATTAGTATATGGAGATAAGGGTTGAGAATATCTTGGTTAGGGTTTCCTACTTTATAGGGTGAGAGATTATTTAGGCTCCAATTGACTTGGTGTGTAATTTTAAAAAAATAAGTGGCACGTAATATTTTGAGATATCATATAATTTTTATAGAAAGGATGAAATGATATATAATAATTAAACTTGTTATCTTGTGTAAATAGATGCCATCACAGTAGGGTATGGCTTCACGCCTTCACATATCAAAGCCATTTGGGATCCACTTTCCTGAATTTAAGACTTCGTTGTGATCTTGTAACAAGTAAAGTATTTCTTTCCCACTTTGCAGGACCGTTGTGATCCCTCTCCTACCGGGTCTGGGGGCATAATATAAATCATACCAAACATATTTTCGATTATCTAGCATTTGAGTGGTGGGAAGAGGGTATGTTCATCTCATAACATTCAACCTCGTAAGATGGGGATTGCATCTCAAATGTGAAACAACAGTATTGGATAAAAGTTCTTTGACACCCTATTAATACATAGGAAACAATTGGTCGTAATCTTACATTTTTGTCTTTTTTTATGCTACATTTTTTTTCTTTTAATCTTCAATGAGGGTAAGATTTTTTTTTATTTCACATATCAATTTGTAAAGCATGTAAAACAATGACAACCATTTTTTTTTCTTTAATAAAAAAAAACTAAATTAGATAAAAGCATAGAGTACAAAGATAAAGTCCAACGGCAAGATGAAGGGGGAGACCCCTATCAAAATGCCAAATAGTTAATAAGACGATGATACATACAAAACCAGGGGATGTAAAACAAATAATCAAAGGATGGTACCATAAAAGTTGGGGGAGGGTAGAAACTGCTGTTTTATGGTTGTCCTTGTTGGCAACCCGGCCACGTGGCGACGATGATGTGGTCAGTTTGGGTGACATGGATGAAAATGATGACATGGCAGTGTCCAGTGTCACCGATGAAATAACAGAGCCGCTTGGTATGCATGGAATGGTTTGATACATCCTT
Source organism: Macadamia tetraphylla (assembly GCA_022985045.1). Taxonomy (NCBI): domain Eukaryota; kingdom Viridiplantae; phylum Streptophyta; class Magnoliopsida; order Proteales; family Proteaceae; genus Macadamia; species Macadamia tetraphylla. Next base: position 18,528,704 of record CM040971.1, on the reverse strand, counting down.
AATATGTGGTGCGGGTTTTTGGGTCAAAACTGGTAAAATTGACCTATTTACGCTCAGAGGCATTTTTTGTAGTAAAAATTACATTTTTGGAAGACTATTTCTTCATGAAAAAGATATATTGTAATTTATTTAGTCCAATGCATTTGATTTCGTCGCATTCCGATACCGTATGAAGAAGTTACGGCATTTTTGGAATTTGAGGGTAATTTCGGCATTGAAGATGAATTTTTTAAAAGAAGTGTTCTCCATGTAACGATACGAAAAAAATCATATCTTTCCAACGGTTCTAATTTCATCACATTCCGATTCCGTATGAGAAAGATGGGTCATTGGAAAGGTCTAGGGGCATTTTGATCATTTTACATGGTTGAGTCAGATGATCGGTTCTTCTGGAAAGTTGTCGAGAGTCCAGTCACGGTTCCAACGCACTTTGTTTCATATCGATCGGATATCGTATGAAAAAGTTATATGTATTTCCGTAAAGCCGGTTCGAAAATCCGAACAAAAAATCAACAGACTGCTCTCGATGATGGATGGATTTTCCAAAATTTATTTTTGAAATTTCAGGGGCCTTTGTAAAATTTTAATATCTTAAAGGTCTGAGTTGATAAGAGGTTTCTGGCATTGAAGTTTATGGGAGCAGTGGCTTAACTGATATTTAAAAGAATTAGTAAGATCCTTAATAGACAGCTCAGAGTAAGTCACGTAGGCTTGATTCCCATCTAAGAGTGCTCAAGATTTAGCGCTGGATCGGACGCTTAATATGCTAGTGCGAGGTTTTCCATTGGTCGGATTTATCAAGAACCATATCTTGGTGCTTCACAGGATCAAGTTACTACGGTGTTACGCACATGCAAAAAGTGGCATTGAAAGATGTTGTTTCCAATGATCTCATGGGATCTGATTTAAACCTGATCTAAAGATCTCAATCCAAGGGCTAAAAATCCGTATTTAATTTATGAGAAGTAGCCGACAATCCACCTTAAATCACACCGATCGAACCAATAAGATGTCGACAACGCTTCTGACCGCTGACGTAAGCATTGACTGATGACATCATCTGATCCTAGATCTACGGTTCATGTTCACTATCCGTTATCGGAATCTGACTGCTCAGATTATTAAATGCTCTTTGATGAGATCTCATCGTCACACCCCGCTCACACGTAAGCCAGGTGACGGTAACACCGTTAACCCAAACCTTCCAGATCATCTCGATACAAGATCCAACCTAGGGTGTCAATTCCAAACCGAACCGTAAAACCTCGGACCGAACCGATAACAACACGGACCGAACCGAACAAGTTTGATTGGTTCGGTTCGGTTTCGAGTATTGCAACCCCAAAACCAAACCGAACCGCACCAAAAATCGGATGAACCCGAAACCAAACCGAAATCGGCTCAAAACCCAGACCGAAACCGAAATCGAAACCAAACCGGTAAGAAACCGAAACACTCCAAAATTCATTAAAAAATCAAAATTTGCATAGTTTTGTATACATTTGTATGGAAAGTCGAATCCAAACTAGACCAAAAACCAAAACCAACCCGGTTACAAATCGATTTAAGAAACCAAGTTCAAGAGCTCAACATTTGGTTGTTTCCTAATGGCTCCATACCGATTTAAAAACCGATCCAAACCGAAATGAACTCGATAAATCCAAACCGTACCAACCCGAACCCAAACCGCACCGGCGTACACCGGATCGAAACCGATAAATTTAATGGGTCGGTTTCGTGGCCCAAAGTCACACCGAAACCGTGGAACCGGACCGAAACCGACCAACCCGACTGCTGACACCCCTAATCCAACCATAGCATACACACAACTAAGAAAGTGTTCATCAGTTCAGCGGAAGACTTAATTTACTTGTAAATATTCCCATTATACTTGATACCCAAATTGTAATACATAGTTAAGTACATGTGGGCCCGCAGGCATGATATTTACACAAAAGAATACAATTTACATATCAAGTACACAAAAGGGATCATCAAAACACAAAGGGTACAGCTCAGCTCGGTATCAAAAGTAGAGCTCAGCTCGGTATCAAAACACCTAAGGGAATGGACGCGATAAGGGTGATCGTTGATCGGCTTACCAAGACTGCTCATTTCATTCCCATCAAGACCAAGTTCTCTATGGCCAAACTAGCACATCTTTACATGGACAACATAGTGCGCTTACATGGAGTGCCAGTGAGCATTGTATCAGATAGGGACCCAAGGTTCACTTCCAGATTTTGGAAAAGCTTACAGCGTGCCTTGGGATCGCAGTTGAATTTGAGTACGCCCACCCACGCATCGGATGGTCACGGAGCGAACCATACAGATATTAGAGGACATGCTCAGGGCATGTACAATGGAGATGAGTGGCAGTTGGGAAGAATACATACCTCTTATGGAGTTTACCTATAACAACAGCTACCAAGCTACAATTGGGATGGCTCCGTATGAGGCATTACATGGCAGGAAGTGCAGAACTCCTTTGTATTGGGATGAGGTAGGTGAACGTCGAATGTTAGGACCTGAGATGATACAGATGACTTGTGACAAAGTCGACGTTATTCGAGAACGGATTAAAGCAGCTCAGTCCCGTCAAAAGAGCTATGCGGACACCCGCAGAAAAGACATTGAATTTCAGCTAGGAGAAAAGGTATTTCTCAAGATCTCTCCTACTAGAGGGTTGCAAAGGTTTCACAGAAAGGGGAAGTTGAGCCCAAGATACATTGGACCATTTGAGATCTTATCCCGGGTTAGCCCAGTAGCCTACATGCTTGCTCTGCCACCTTCACTCGAGGATGTTCATAATGTATTCCATGTATCCATGCTGAAGCGATAAGTTCATGATCCCTCTCATGTATTACCCGTGGAGCCAAAATACCTTGAAGCTGACATGACCTATACAGAGCAACCAGCTGAAATTTTGGACCGAAAGGTGAAAACCCTTCGCAACCGCTCCATTTCCTATGTAAAGGTGCGATGGGCTAATCATTCACTTGAAGAAGCGTCTTGGGAGAAAGAAGATGAAATACAAGCCAAGTACCTCATCTTTTGATCAACCAGTACTAATTTCGAGGACAAAATTTTCGTAAGGGGTAAATGTAATACCCTACTTTAAACCCACCGATTACACGGTTGACCCGATGAACTATGCAGACCCAACCAGAGAGTTAGAGCGGGCTCTTATGGACTATGATGGCTAGGGTGACTTAAACACCGTGACCCGACAAGTCCGAGCAGCGTAAGAGACGGAATACCTAAGCTGTGTACATGCACCTATCATAAGGCCATGTACGGATAAAGAAGGTATGTAGTCGTATTTTAAAGCTCATACGATATTACATCGTATGCCAAGGGTGGGGTTCGCCCGAGGCCCGAACTCCAAAATCCCACGCTTTTGGCCTCAGTGGGCGGTGGATGGATGGGTGCACCCACCACCGAAAGTGACCCATCCATGTGCATTATTTAGTTATTTAGGAAGTATATATATAGCATTTATGATTTTCTTTCTTTTCATTTATGACACCCAGACGTTGGTGAGGATAGTAAAGAGGAGAGAGAAAAGAAAGGAAGAAGAAGGAAGAGAAGGAAGAGGAAGAAGAGAAGGATTTCAGGCACAAGCTTGATCTTCCCATTCACGGCGTCGGAAGAGTGATCTTCAACACTAGATCTACATTTAGAGGTAAGCAAGGTGTGGTTCCTTAAACATTCACCATACCCAAGTAAAACCCTTGATTCGAGTAGGGTTTCTTGAGATCTTGTAAATCCCCTTTGAAATGATGAATCTAAGGTTTAATAGATGATTTATGTGTTGATCTTGAAGGATTTGAAGAGGTATTGACAAGGTTGGAGAAGCATTGTGGATTTGAAGTGATTTTAGGGGTTTTGAAGGTGTTCTTGAGCAAAGAAGGTAAGATGGCTTCCCATCCCTTAAATCTAACCTAGATCTAGGTTAGAACCATCCTATAAGACCTTGAAGGTGTGAAGAATGGGTTTGGAAAAGCCCCATTTGAATCCCCAAAGAATGGAGGAAGTTGGGAAGAAACAGGTTTCTCGCCAAGACCGTGGGCCAAATCGGTATCTGCCCGTGGCACCACCGAGAGGGGGCCTTGGGCACAACCGGTGCAGACCGACGGGCTAACCGCCGCCACTCGCCCATCGGTCTTAAGCCCTCGCCCAACCGGTGGGCGCCTGGCCAACCGAGGGCTAGCCTACCCCGGTCTGCACCGATGGCGATGTGGGTTCGACCCACCTATGAGGCCCCAAAGGTGATTTTTACGTCCGATTGGAACCAAATCGGACGTGTGACCTCCTTTTAGGATTCTAAACATGATCGTGTCATTGGATCGTGTTAATTTTGATTCTAAAATGGTGAAGTACTAACCCCGCTCAATCATGTTAGGTTCACCAAATCCTACGCTTCGTGACCGGATCTCACCTGCATCGAACGAAAATCCTTGTACACAAGGTAAGGGGAGAGGACGCTTGGCCTTGTTTCAAGGCATTGTTTGGCATTCATTTAATTGTATCTAGTCTAGTCATGGCATCATGAAAATGCTATGTAGATTAGTCATCCTCACATTGTTATGCATGTGTGCTATGTTTACTTTCTAATGCCAAGTGATGAGATGCTTATGTGATGAATGTTGACATCATTGTGCATAATGCATTAATAGACTAGATGCCGAGTCGGCTTGGAAACGAGTGCATTGGTGGCCCGTGGTATGGGACGTGGCACTATACAATCGCATTCATTGTCATGTAGAAGCATGCGGTTTAGGATTTTCACCATCCCTGTACTGACCCTTCCCAATGTGGGTTAAGGTGTTGGGTTACCATTTGGGGAAGCGTGGTCGGGTTGTCGGGTCACTGTGGCGGTTAGACATAACCCTGCTGGTCATTAGGACAATCGGCAACCCGTGGTATATTCAAGAGGGCCAATCGATCGCTTTTAAATTGCGAGTCAAGACCTTTAATTTCGCCATTTACATTTCGCTGAGAGTCGGTGGTCGGCATGTTTTTACTTTTTCGAGTACTCACTGGGCCTTCTCCGACAGCCCCTATGGGCGTCAGGATGGAGTTCACGGCTCGCATTGAGTATACGCGACCGTGGCTGTAGTAGCACTAAACCAAAGACTTAGTAATGTTGCTTAGGTGGATGTGATTTAAAAGTTATTGCATGGCATGTAGTGCATATGATTGTGTTTTGATGTGTGGACTGCTGTGTGGTCCATCTTACCACTTACTGAGCTAGTGAGCTCATCCCACGGGTACCCCCCTTTTTAGATGATTTTGTAGGTTATACATCTGAAGAGCACGGGGTGGGTCCCACAGTCGAGTTTCCTGAAGAGGACTGATGGGCCCCTGAGGAGTTAGTGCACGGCACTGATTGCTCGTGTGAGAGTGGTGCTGCGGGACCGCAGTGCTGATGCCGAGTTGAGCTCCACTTTTGAGGCCGAGCTATGCTCTACCATGTGATGCCGAGCTGGACTTAACCTTGATGCCGAGCTGAGCTCTAGCCTTTGATACCGAGCCGAGCTGTGTACTCTGATTATTTTGATGGTTTCCTTTATGTACTTGATATGTGAATTGTACTTTTATTGTGTAAATATCATGCCTTCGGGCCCACATGTATATAACTATTGTATCACAATTCGGGTATCAAGTATTATGGGAATGTTCACAGGTAAACCTAGTCTTCCGCTGATCTGATAAGCTTTTATTAGTTGTGTGTATACTGTGGTGGAATACATGACGATGATAAGGCGTTTGGGTTAACCGTGTTAACCCGTCACGGCCCTGTTCACAGAACGGGTGTGACATCGCCTCTCAAAGGGTGCCCTCAGAGCCATTTGGCCCACCGGTTTGGCCCACCGGTTTGGCCCACCGGTCTTGGCGGGAAAATGCCATTTTTTTCCCCAAACCTTTCCCAACCTCTGGGGAATCAAATGAGGCTTTTCCAAACCCATTCTCCACACATTCAAGGCCTCATAAGATGGTTCTAACCTAGATCTAGGTTAGATTTAAGGAATGGAAGCCATCTTACCTTCTTTGCCTAAGAACTCGTTCAAAGACCACAAAATCACTTCAAATCACCAATGCTCCTCCAACCGTGGAAACACTCCTTCAAATCCTTCAAAATCAACACATAAACCATCTATTAAACCTTAGATTCATCATCTCAAGGGGGATTTACGAGACCTCAAGAAACTCTACCCAAATCAAGGGTTTCATTTGGGTATGGTGAAAGTTTAAGGAACCTAGCATTTGCTCACCTCTAAACGTAGATCTAGTATTGGAGATCACTCTTCCGGCGTCGGAATGGAAAGATCAAACCTCGGCGCCGCTGAAATCCATTTCTTCTTCCTCTTCCTTCCCTTTTCCTCTTCTTTCCCTTCTTTTCTCTCTCCTCTTTACTCTTCTCACCAAACGCCCGAGAAAAAAGGAAAAAACATAATGATAGCTATTTATACCTTTTAAAACATCTTGTAACCTCATGGGTGGGTCACCAGTATGGATCGCCCACCTGTGACCGCCCACCTAAGGGCCGAAAATTGGTCACCAAGTGGGATTTTGATGGAATTCGACTCTCGGCACGAATCTCACTCTTGGCATAAGATATAATATATGTATGCGCTTTAAGATACGACTACGTACTTGCTTTATCCGTACATGGCCTTATGATATGTGCATGTACACGGCTTGGTACACCTGCCTCTCCGCATCGACTGACTTGTCCGCCGCTTGGTGTTCAAAGTCACCCTTGCCATCATGGTCCATAAGGAACCCACCTTAACCCTCTCTGGTTCGGGTCCTGCATGGTTAAACCGGGTCAATCGTGTAATCAGACCGGGTTTAAAAAGTAGGGTATTACATTTACCCCCCCTTCTGAAAATTTCATCCTCGAAATTGGTGTACCTGGTTGTTCGAAAAGATGAGGGTACTTGGCTTAAATTTCATCCTCTTTCTTCCAAGATGCTTCTTCAAGTGAATGATTTGCCCATCACACCTTTACATAGGAAATGGAGCGGTTGCGAAGGGTTTTCACCTTTCGGTCCAAAATTTCACCGGTGCTCTATATAGGTCATATCGACTTCTAGATATTCTCGTTCCACGGTAATACATGGATGGATCATGGACGACGCTCAGCATGGATACATGAAATACGTTATGAACATCCCCGAGTGAAGGTGGCAGAGCAAGCATGTAGGCTATTGAGCCAACCCGGGCTAAGATCTCAAATGGGCCAATGTATCTTGGGCTCAACTTGCCCTTTCTGTGAAATCTTTGCAACCCCTTAGTAGGAGAGATCTTGAGAAACACCTTTTCTCTTGGCTGAAATTCAATGTCTTTTCTGCGGGTGTCTGCATAGCTCTTTTGACGAGACTGAGCTGCTTTAATCCATTCTCGAATAACATCGACCTTGTCACAAGTCATCTGTATCATTTCAGGTCCTAACATTCGGCGTTCGCCTATCACATCCCAATACAGAGGAGTCATGCACTTCCTACCGTACAATGCCTCATACGGAGCCATCCCAATTGTAGCTTGGTAACTGTTGTTATAGGCAAACTCCATAAGGGGTATATATTCTTCCCAACTACCACACATTTCCATCGCACATGCCCTAAGCATGTCTTCTAATATCTGATGGTTCGCCTCCGATCCGACCATCACCAGGTGAAAAGCAGTACTCAAATTCAACTGTGATCCTAAGGCATGCTGGAAGCTTTTCCAAAATCTAGAAGTGAATCTTGGGTCCCTATCTAACACAATGCTCACTGGCACTCCATGCAAGCGCACTATGTTATCCATATAAAGTTGTGCTAATTTGGCCATAGAGAACTTGGTCTTGATGGGAATGAAATGAGCAGTCTTAGTAAGCTGATCAACGATCACCCATATCGCGTCCATCCCCTTAGGTATACATGGTAGTCCGTGACGAAGTCCATTGTAATCCTATCCCACTTCCATCTAGTAATGGAGTGGTCAAGAGTACCATAAGGTCGATGTCTCTCGCCTTTTATCTCGGCATGTAAGACAAGTCACTACATATAGAGCTATTGTGACTTTCATGCTTGGCCACCAGAATTTTGTTTGAGGTCTTTATACATCTTTGTACTTCCTAGGTGGAGTGAGTACTTGAGCTATGTGCTTCTCAAGACTATCTTGTCTTGTATATCCAAATCATCGGATACACACAATCTGCCTCAAACATCAATGCCCCATCACTGCTAAAACAAAATCTAGGTCGCTCATTGTTTGATCTTGAACCTTAACTCGATCCGCCGCAATTCGGATCCAAAGGTTGTTTCATTATTACCTCTTGCCTGATAGTCGGATGCACATGTAGAGTCGCTAGGATACCGCCAACCATTTAAGGTTTTCTCGTTGACGCTCAAACTCTAAGGTTGCTCCTTCAGATAAGAGAGCTTCATCCATTAGCCGCCCATGTACAAGTGGTGGGCTGATCGCTATGTGAGAGTGACACACGGCTTCCGACTCAACGATCCGCCACTACATTAGCCTTGTCGGATGATATCAATGTCGAGTCATAATCCTTCATGAGCTTAAGCCATCTCCTCGCCTCATGTTCAAATCCTTCGGTGAAAAAGTACTTAAGGCTTTTGTGATCATCGATATCTCGCACTTCTCCCCATACAAGTAATGTCGCCAAATCTTAAGGGCAAAATGATCGGCTAGTTCTAAGTCATGAGTGGGGTAGTTCTTCTCATACTCCTTTAGTTGTCGGGAAGCATACGCTATCACCTTTCCGCGTTGCATGAGAACACAACCCAACCCAACTTTGGAAGCATCAGTGTAGACTGTCATTCCACCTGTGCCTTTAAGGGATGGTCAACACAGGGGCCGACACCAACCTCTTCTTCAACTCCTGAAAACTCACCTCGCATTCCTCTACCCAGTCAAACTTTACACCCTTTTTTGTCAACTTAGTCATTAGTGCTGAGATCCGAGCAAAATTCTCAATGAAGCGCCAGTAGTATCTAGCCAAACCCAAGAAGCTTATAATTTCAGTGACATTTTTAGGGCTTTCCTACTCTACAACTGCTTTCACCTTATCAGGATCCACCTCGATTCTGGCCTTAGACACTACGTGCCCCAGGAATCCAACTTGCTCAAGCCAAAATTCACATTTGCTGTATTTGGCAAACAATTGTTGTTCTCTCAACCTCTGTAACACCATTCTCAAATGTTGAGTGTGCTCCTCTTCTGTCTTGGAGTAGATCAAGATGTCATCAATAAAAATAATTACCCATTTATCGAGGACATTGTGAAATACTCGATTCATTAAATCCATGAATGTTGCCGGTGCATTGGTTAACCCAAAAGATAACACTAGGAACTCATAGTGACCTTACCGAGTCCTGAATGTTGTCTTGGGTATTTCGCCGCTCTTTATCTTGAGCTGATGATAGCCGATCAAGGTCTATCTTTGAAAATACCTTGGCACCTGCAGCTTGGTCAAATAAATCATCAATGCGTGGCAATGGATACCAGTTCTTAATGGTTAGCTTATTCAATTCCCGGTAATCAATGCACATACGCAAGCTGCCATCCTTCTTCTTGACAAACAATACTGGGGCACCCTAAGGTGAAACACTTGGGCGAATAAACCCCTTCTCCAACAATTCTTGCAATCGATCCGCAACTCCTTCACTCACCGGTGCCATCCGGTATGGGGCTTTAGACATCGGAGCTGCTCCAGAACCAAGTCTATGGCAACTCCAATTCTCTATCAGGCGGTAAATGCATCAGATCATCTGGAAAGACGTCGGGAAACTCTTTAACCACCTTTACCTCTTCTAGAGGTGTAATCCTTGCATCAACATCAAGTACCGATGCTAAGTAGCCCTGACATCCACTCTCCAACAACTTTACCGCTTGAAGGGCGGAGACGAGGACCTTTCTCGCCCGTTTCATTTTATCTGCTCGGTATACCAATTCTCTTCCGTCGTCATCTGTCACCCTAATCAGCTTTTCAGCACACATCACATTAGCTCGATGAACCGACAACCAATCCATGCCCAGTATAACATCGAAATTCTATATATTGAACTTAATGAGTTGTGCATCCAATTTCTTCCCATTGATTTCCACTGGGCACGGCCCATACACCTCCTTCATCTGTGTAACTTTACCAGTAGGCATACTAACAATCATCCCATGATCTAGGGTCCTAGGTGACATACCAAGTTTCTCAGCAAATCTCTTAGATACGAATGAATGTGTAGCTCCTGAATCAAATAAGACATAGGCTGGTATGCCCGATATAGATAGGACACCTAGTGTAACAATGCATATAAGTACAGCAAGTCATCAATATTTAACATAAGGAAATTCTTAAATTTAAAATGTACCTGCTACCACTTTTGTGCTGGCCTCAGCTTCCTCAGCTGATAGGGCATACATCCTTCCCTGCGGTTGATTCCCCGGAGTTAAGGGAGGTTGGTACGCAGAGGGCTGACTGGAAGGCAAGGTTGGTCTGACCCAACAGTCTTTTGCATAGTGCCCATAGGAATGGCAGTTAAAGCAACGGATCTGTGATGTTGAAACTGGGGCGGGTCCCTCTGCACTTGACCCGTTGAAGATGGAGGTCGGGGTGGCCTTGAAACTGTAGGTACCGTACTAGTGTTTGGGCGAAAGATGTAGAGCCCAAACCACCGCTTGGTCAAGGAGGGTAGCAGATGGCCTATAGGGCTGCCTATATGTAGGCCTGAACGTATGACCCACGGTATGCCTTGGAGGAGTTGCCCATATCCGGAAATGGATTTATTCTCTTCCACAGCCCAAGTGTGAGGGACTGTTCTCCCTTTTGCTTATCTTCCATAGTCTTGGCCTTCTGCACAATCTGGCCATAGTCTGTCAAGTCTAAGACCTCAAGTGCAGACCCAATGGATGCCTTTAGGCCCTTCAGAAATCTTGCAGCCTTTTCTTCAGCTGTCCTCATATGCCTAGGGGAAAAATGGAACAAGCTCTCAAACTGCTGTTGATACTCAAGGATAGTCTTACCTCCTTGAGTTAAGACCATAAATTCCGTCTCCTTGCGGTCTCTCGGCTACGGGTAATGATTGTCCAAGAACAACTCCTTGAACTCGTTCTGTGGGTTCCGATGTGCGCCAACAATATGGGCTTAGAGGCTTGCCACCAAGAGTTGGCCTCCTTCTTGAGTTGCAACCTCAAGACAAATGAGTTTCGTGCATCTGCACTTAGTCACCCCAAATATTTTCTCCATCTTGGATCCGCTGTCCGCTCAGAGGATCACTCCCACCTTAGAGAATACAGTGGCAAGTTCCTCTTGAATGACTCCACTACCGTGACGATTATTCGTCTGGGTAATTGGGAGCATAAGTTTGGATAGTAAGGGTATGGAGGGGCACCCCATACGGAGGAACACCGAATGGCGGAATTAGAGGTGTACCTCCCACTTGTGGCCCTGCACTGCACTTTATAGGCGCCTGTGGAGTAAGTATCCGGGAGGTTGACCTATTTGAGAAAGGTCCAATTGTTGTCAGATAGCACCATAAATGCTTGTCTGTCAAGCATTTGTTGCCGGAAAGCTCTGCTAGACTCTCGGATTATGGTAGCAACATCCCCCGGAGTAATAACCGGTGGAGGGTCCGGAAGTGCAATCATAGGTGGGTCCCCTTGCGCCCCACCCTGACCAAAGGTCTCTGGAGGTTATGGAAGTAAGGTTTGCCCCACAGAGAGGGACCTTCTGGGATTCGGTGGTCGACCGACCGGACGAGGACCGCACGAGGTACCTTATGCATTGCTACCGGATCTAGTACGTACCATCGTATCCCTGTACCTGAAACATATCATACACCACATTGGTTAAACACCTTAGAATTGATATCGGCACATAATCATATGCCAACGCACAGGGTATTATAGTGTATGAAGGTTTTGCAACTAGCCATAGATTAATCCTGAAATTACGGTGCTAGTGCTTCAACAAGTCGGATGATGGTCCCACTCGACCATATGGTGCTATCCACACACCCCTTTTTTTTTTCCAGGTATATTATTATAAGAATAATAATAATAATAATAATACCCCCACCTTTCTCTTTTTATTATTATATGTTTATTTATTTTTTTTTTCAAGTTTTCTCTCAACCGGCGGGCTACCACCAGCGGGCAGGTTAGGCCACCGGTCGGCCCGTCGGTCCAAATCTTCAACCGACGGGCTGACATCGGCGGGCAGGTTGGCCCGTCGATCGGCCCGGCGGTCCTACCCAAGCGGAAAATACGAACAGGGCTTTTAAGTCCCTGTTCATCATTTGTTCTCACGTTTCTTCCTCACTCTCTCTCTCTCTCAGCGATTTTGAGAGCTCCTTGACGCTTCCACTGCGATCTCACTCAACGATCCGGCGGTTTTGGGAAGATTCAACCTCTACTCACAAGTAAGTTTCTTCCTCATTTTCTTCTCGTAACATGTACTTTGGGGGTAGAACTCATGAGTAGTCTTAATTCTCAATTCTTTTCCGTGTTTCCTTCCATAGAAACAATTTCATGTGAATGTGATGTTTTCTCTGTGATTTGTTTCTAGTTTTAGGATTTACTTCCAATTTTTGAGAGAAAACCCCAACCGTGCCCTAGTTTTCTCAAATTTGGGGATTTCTTCAATTTCGCCTTTTCTTCCCAATTAATAACTCAAATGCAATGCCTTATATTTGATTTGTACTTGACATCTTTCATAGAGACCATAGAAAGTCCCGTATGTTTGAAATCCCATTTCTTCCCATGAAAATCCATCTTTTTTGTGTTGGGTCTTTGATTCTCTTTACATCCTTTCATATTTGTGGACCTCAATAGCATATTGCGGATGTTTTGCATATTCTTGATTGCACTACGGTGGCATTTCAATCTTAGACCAGCTTCAAGCTTTACTCTATTGTGAGTCTTTTCATTTTTTTTCTTAGATTGAACTTGCACAATGAGAATTGGGATTTTCTATCATTCTTTACTTGCCATGCTATATATGCCCTTTCCACATTTGTTTTGCCATAATCTCCTTGTCACCGGCCGCATTTCATTCATAGACTTTTCATCATTCCTCACTTGTCACATTTTGTCACTTTCTATTTTTCCATGATTTCTGTTTTGTCACTTACCATGCATTTCATCCATAGACTCTCTATTATTCCTCGCTTGCCACATTTTTTTTTTACGAGAATTGGGTTTTGGGGCTTCCTCTTACTGCTCACCCATCTATTTATTCCCTTTGTTATTCCTTTTTTTCCTTACTCACCCTTCTTTCCTCTTTTCTTGCCAGGATGTCTTCTCGCAAGGGCAAGGAACCCGCATCCTCTTTTACTCGGCGTAAGACCACCACTTCCAAACGGAAGAGTGCGGGGACTAGTTCTCCACTTCGCATGCAGCACTGGACCTGCCCTATTGATCCTTCCGACTATGACGAGGAACTCTTCCGCTGTTCAGAGGTAGCAACCAACTGGCAGGCCTTCCTGAAGAGGTCTGTAATGATGGAGAAGACTGTGGTAGTTGACGACTTTCACAAGGTTCAACTTCAGGAGAGGTTCACCGCATTGGGTTGGCAGTCTATCCTCCACATAGACCATCCATGCTACGAGCAGCTGGTTTGTAGATTCTACTGTAACCTGGAGGTTTCCTACCAGTACAGAGAGTATGCAATAATTAGTATGGTGAAGGGGGTGGACATTCAACCACGTGGACACCTGCTAGTATTTTGGGTATTTCTTCACTGGCACCGCTTTCTAAGCCCTCCTGTGAGTAAGCCCATGGGCCTCTTATGAGTTCGAGACACGACCACATCTATGAGACCATCTGTGGCAGCAGGGAGCGTCCGGATTCTGAGACATCATTTTTCCCAGAGGTTCGTGTGTTTGTCCGTTTGGTCCAGTTCAACTTGCTCCCCAGAGGAGGTCACCGAAACCAGGTGGGCTTCATGGCGGCCTTCTTAGCCTTCTGCATTTATAAGGCTTTAGAGGGGGGTGACGAGCACTTGTGCTTGCCTTACGTCATCCTCAAGACCATGGAGCACCATACTTCTCACCCCGAGGATGGAGAATTTCCATATGGCAGGATCCTCACCAGGATCTTTGAGTTCTTTGGGGTGGACCTGAGTGGTGAGGAGGGGAAGATGCCAGCAGATAAGTTTGACAGGGGGAATCTATTGAGGATGGGTCTTCACACTCTTATGGATGTACCTCAGAGAGCAGGAGCTCAGAGAGGTAGGGATAGGAGGGCTGCCCCTAGGGAGGATGTTCCCATGGAGGAGGAGTCTAGTGAGGAGGATGAGGACTATGTTCCTCAGGGTGGGAGGATAATTTTGTGGACGAGGACATCCTTGAGGAGGTGCCTCATGAGTCGAGAGGTGCTAATCCTGGCTTCACTAGAGCTGCAGGCCCACAGCATAGAGCCCCACTACCTAAGAGTGGTGCATATGATTTTGAGGGCATGATGTCTACTATGAGGGCTTTGAAGGACGGGAAAGATCAGCTGTTAAGAAGACTGGATGAGAGTGCTTCTAGGGAGGAACGCATCTTGGAGAGGCAAGCTACTTTGGAGAATTCCTTTCTCAGACTGGGCCAGGACTTGGATACAACGGCCAATGCCATTTCAGCAGATTTTGGTCGACTTCGGAGGGATGTACAGCTGGTGAACTCGAGGTTTGACTACTACGACCGTCGACTCAACGTTAACTCTAGACCTCAGGTGAACGGAGTAGTAGTATTGGACGATGATCAGTGAGGACTTAGCTCGTCCACACCAGCTTCTCACCTGTTTCGTGTTGTTGATCTTATTGTATTTTTCTTTCTTTTCTCATTCTTTGTACTTTCTCTAGAATCGACTTATTTGTGGGTGATGTGTTTTGATGGTGGTTTGTGGTGAATTTGTATGTTTGATAACTTGTGTAGTTTAGTTGTGGTGTCTTTTGTTAATTTTGATCATTGATATTTATATATATGTTGTTTATCGTGTTTTGTGAAAATTTTTGGAAATCTCGCTTTTATGCCGTTATGTCTGTCAAATTTCGTTAAACTTGTACTCGATGGGTTATGACATCAATTAATTAATCTTTCATTTTCTCTCATGCATGCCATGAATGCAATAACTAAATGCAACCATTTTTATTACTTTCTTTCTTTGGCTTTTAACTCTTTAAAGGCTTTTTTTTTTTTACATTAACCCAATCCCATTTCCTATTATAGATTCTATAGGGTCTAATGGTATGTCAGAGTGGAATAGAGCATCACGCTCCCATACCATCGTTGTCACACCCCGCTCATACGTAACCGGTGATCGTTAACACCGGTTAACCCAAACTCGCCAGATCATCTCGACATAGATCCAACCACAAGATATACACAACTAAGAAAGTGTTCATCATCAATGAAGACTTAATTTACTCAGAATATTCCATTATACTTGATACCCAAATTGTAATACATAGTTAATACATGTGGGCCCGCAGCATGATATTTACACAAAAGAATACAATTTACATATCAAGTACACAAAGGGATCATCAAAACATAAAGGGTACAGCTCAGCTCGGTATCAAAAGTAGAGCTCAGCTCGGTATCAAAAAGTAAAGCTCAGCTCGGTATCAACAGTAAAGCTCATTCGCGATCAAAGCTGCGGTCCCGAAGACCCTCGCACGAGCAATCCGTGTCGTGTCTAATTCCTCGGGACCCACCAATCCTCTTCGGAATTCAACTGTGGGGCCCGATCGGCTCTTCAAAGTTGATGACCTGCAAAATCATCTAAAAGAGGTGCACACGTGAGATGAGCTCACTAGCTCAATAAGTGAAAAGAATGACCACACAGCAGTCCACACAACAAATCACAACCATATGCATTATATGCTATGCAATTCATTTTTAATCACATCCACCTAAACAACATTACTAATTCCTTGTTTTAGTGCTACTACAACCACAGTGCGTGTATACTCCGGGTACGAACCGCGAACTTCATCCCGCGATACGCCCATAGGACTGTCGGAGAAGGCCCACCGTGAGTACTGAAAAGTAAAACATGCCACCACCGCTCTCAACATAGAGTAAATGATGAAATTAAAAGTCGACTCCAAGAATTTAAAAGCAGACGATTGGCCCTCTTGAATATACCATCGAGGTTACCGATCGTCCTAATGACCACCGGGCGATGTCTAACCGCCACAAAGGACCCGACAACCGCGACCACGCTTTCCCCAAATGATAACCCAACACCTCAACCCCTTTGAAGGGTCGAGTACGGAAGATGATAATCCTAAACCGCATGCTCCTATATGACATAGTTTGATTGCATAGTGCCACCGTCCCCATTCCACGGCCACCAATGCACTCATTTCAAGCCGACTATGGCATCTAGTCTATTAATGCATCATGCACAATGATGTCAACATTCATCACATAAGCATATCATCATTTGGCATTAAGAAATAAACACAGCACACATGGCATAAAATATGAGGATGGCTAAGCTACATAGCATTTGCATGATGACATGGCTAGTCTAGATACAATTAGATGAATGCCAAACAAGCCTTGAAACAAGGCCAAACGTCCTCTCCCCACTTACCAGAGTGTACAAAGACTCACCTGACGGGTGAGATCCGATGCGAGAAGCGTAAGATTTGGTGAACCTATCATGAGTGAATGGGGTTAGCATTTCACCACTTTAGGGTCAAAACTAACAAGATTTGGTGACAAAATCATGTTTAGAATCCTAAAAAAAGGTTGCACGTCCGTTTTGGGTCCATTCGGACGTAAAAATCACTTTGGGAGCCTCACGGGTGGGCCGGACAGCCCACCTGCCTTGACCCACCAGTCAGACCCACCGGTCCTGACCGGCGGGCAGGTTGGCCTGCCGGTTGGCCCACCGGTTGGGCCTGCCGGTTGGCCCCGAGGGTCTGCCCTCTCAGGCGGGTGCCCTCAGGCGGGCCATTTGGCCCACCGGTTTGGCCCACCGGTCTTGGCGGGAAAATGCCATTTTTTTCCCCAAACATTCCCCAACCTCTGGAGAATCAAATGAGGCTTTTCCAAACCCATTCTCCACACATTCAAGGCCTCATAAGATGGTTCTAACCTAGATCTAGGTTAGATTTAAGGAATGGAAGCCATCTTACCTTCTTTGCCTAAGAACTCGTTCAAAGACCACAAAATCACTTCAAATCACCAATGCTCCTCCAACCGTGGAAACACTCCTTCAAATCCTTCAAAATCAACACATAAACCATCTATTAAACCTTAGATTCATCATCTCAAGGGGGATTTACGAGACCTCAAGAAACTCTACCCAAATCAAGGGTTTCATTTGGGTATGGTGAAAGTTTAGTCTTTGCTCACCTCTAAACGTAGATCTAGTATTGGAGATCACTCTTCCGGCGTCGGAATGGAAAGATCAAACCTCGACGCCGCTGAAATCCATTTCTTCTTCCTCTTCCTTCCCTTTTCCTCTTCTTTCCCTTCTTTTCTCTCTCCTCTTTACTCTTCTCACCAAACGCCCAAGTGTCATAAATGAGAAAAAAGGAAAAAACATAATGATAGCTATTTGTACCTTTTAAAACATCTTGTAACCTCATGGGTGGGTCACTCAGGTGGGCAGATGCGCCCACCTGTGACCGCCCACCGAGGCAAAATTGGTCACCAAGTGGATTTTGATGGAATTCACTCTGCACGAATCTCACTCTCGCATAAGATATAATATACGTATGCGCTTTTTAAAATATGGCTACACCCTTTATCCGTACATGGCCTTATGATATGTGCATGTACACGGCTTGGGTACACCTGCCTCCTCCGCACGACTCGGACTTGTCCGCCACCGGTGTTCAAAGTCACCCTTGTCATTATGGTCCATAAGGAACCCGCCTTAACCCTCTCCGGTTCGGGTCCTGCATGGTTAAATCGGGTCAATCGTGTAATCAAACTGGGTTTAAGAAGTAGGGTATTACATCTACGGCCAGATTTGCGCTCCCGTTGCATGTGCCACCAGTGTAGCCTACGCCACTCCTCTGAAGATTTCATTTTTAGCTTTCTGGTTAGCCCAACTTCAAAGGGCTATATCTCCATCATCCTAACTTCGATTTGGGTCATTCAAGTTCAAGATTCTTCATATCTCCGAGCTCTACATGCCTAAGGGAAGAAAACGAAGAGGAGAGTTGTAGAGGTGGCCGAATATTTGAGTTGAAGCTCAAAGAAGGCTTAGGCTTTGAATGCAAAACCTATAATCTCTTGTACTTGATCCATAGCCCCATTAGAGGCTTAGGAAGCTGCTGGAAACCAAGGTAGCAAGCTCTATTGGTTGTTGCCAAGAGAAAGAAAAAGAAAATGGAAGAGAAGAGAAGAAGAGGGAAATAGAGAAGAAGAAGAAGTTTTTCACTCTCTTTGTGTGTGTCTTGAATGCCTCTCAAGAAAGATTTTCTCAAATCCAATTAATGGAGTTTGATGGTTCTTATTGAGAATACTATTTTTCCATTAAAGCTTTATTTGCAAGGAAGACTAGAAGAGGAGAAGTAGAGAGAGAGAGAGAGAGGGAGAGAGAGAGAAGAGTGTGTGTATGAATGTGAATGTCATTGTTACTCCATGAAAGTAAAGACAATGAGAAAAGAAAGAAGAATACAGGGTTAACACGGTTAACCCAAACCTCGCCAGATCATCTCAAAGATCAACCACAAGATATACACAACTAAGAAAGTGTTCATCATCAATGAAGACTTAATTTATAATATTCCCATTATACTTGATACCCAAATTGTAATACATAGTTAATACATGTGGGCCAGAGCATGATATTTACACAAAAGAATACAATTTACATATCAAGTACACAAAGGGATCATCAAAACATAAAGGGTACAATGTCATCTAGTATCAAAAGTAGAGCTCACTGGTATCAAAAAGTAAAGCTCACTCGGTATCAAAAGAGCTCATCAGATCAAATCGCGGTCCCAAGATGACCCTCGCACGAGCAATCCGTGTCGTGCTCTAATTCCTCGGGGACCCACCAATCCTCTTCAGGGAATTCAACTTGGGGCCACCGTGCTCTTCAAAGTTGATGACCTGCAAAATCATCTAAAAGAGGTGCACACGTGAGATGAGCTCACTAGCTCAATAAGTGAAAAGAATGACCACACAGACCCACACACAAATCACAACCATATGCATTATATGCTATGCAATTCATTTTTAATCACATCCACCTAAACAACATTACTAATTCCTTGTTTTAGTGCTACTACAACCACAGTGCGTGTATACTCCGGGTACGAACCGCGAACTTCATCCCGCGATACGCCCATAGGACTGTCGGAGAAGGCCCACCGTGAGTACTCGGAAAAGTAAAACATGCCGACCACGGCTCTCAACATAGAGTAAATATCGAAATTAAAGTCCGACTCCAAGAATTTAAAAGCAGACGATTGGCCCTCTTGAATATACCATCGAGGTTACCGATCGTCCTAATGACCGAGCGATGTCTAACCGCCACAGTGACCCGACAACCGCGACCACTGCTTTCCCCCAAATGATAACCCAACACCTCAACCCCTGTTGGGAAGGGTCGTAGCACGGGAAGATGATAATCCTAAACCGCATGCTCCTATATGACATAGTTTGATTGCATAGTGCCACCGTGTCCCATTCCACGGGCCACCAATGCACTCATTTCCAAGCCGACTATGGCATCTAGTCTATTAATGCATCATGCACAATGATGTCAACATTCATCACATAAGCATATCATCATTTGGCATTAAGAAATAAACACAGCACACATGGCATAAAATATGAGGATGGCTAAGCTACATAGCATTTGCATGATGACATGGCTAGTCTAGATACAATTAGATGAATGCCAAACAAGCCTTGAAACAAGGCCAAACGTCCTCTCCCCACTTACCTGTAGTGTACAAAGACTCACGCCTGGTACGGGTGAGATCCGGTGCGAGAAGCGTAAGATTTGGTGAACCTATCATGAGTGAATGGGGTTAGCATTTCACCACTTTAGGGTCAAAACTAACAAGATTTGGTGACAAAATCATGTTTAGAACTTAAAGAAGGTTAAGTCCGATTTGGGTCCAATCGACGTAAAATCACTTCGGCCTCCGTGGGCCGAACCATGCCCATCCGCCACTTTGGACCGACGGCACGGTTGGCCCACCGGTCCGCGCGAGGCGGTGCTAAGACCCGGGTGGCCCACCAGGTTGGCCGCCGGTTGTGCCGAAGCGCCCTCTCGTGGGTGCTCAAGGTGGGCCATGGCCCATCGGTCCTACCACCGGTCTTGGTGGAAAACTTTTTTCCCAACTTCCCCATCCTCTGGGATTCAATTGGGCTTTTCCAACCCATTCTCACACTTTCAAAGTCTTATAGGATGGTTCTAACCTAGATCTAGATTAGATTTAAGGATGGAAACCATCCTACCTTCTTGCCAAGAACCTCAATTCAAAACCCCAAAATCACTTCCAATCACAATGCTTCTTCAACCTTGAAACCTCTTCAAATCCTTCAAGATCAACACATAAATCATCTATCAAACCTTAGATTCATCATTTCAAGGGGACTTACAAGATCTCAAGAAACCCTACCAAATCAAGGGTTTAACTTGGGTATGGTGAATGTTTAGACTTTGCTTACCTCTAAAGTAGATCTAGATTGAGATCACTCTTCCGCCGAATGGGAAGATCAAGCTCGCGCCTGAAATCCTTTCTTCTTCCTCTTCCTTCTTTCCTCTTCTTCCCTTCTTTCTCTCTCCTCTTACTTCTCACCAACGCATAAGTGTCATAAATGAGAAAAGAAAACATAAATGCTATTTTACTTCTAAAAACTGTATTCACATGGATGGGTCACTCGTGGGGGGTGCGCCCACCTGCCGCCCACCGAGGGCCAAAGTTGGGATTTTGATGAATTCGCTCTGCCGAACCCCACCCGCATAGATGTAATATACGTACCTTAATATATGGCTACATACCTGATTTATCCGTACATGGCCTTATGATAGGTGCATGTACACGGCTTGGGTACCCTGCCTCTCTGGACTGCTCGGACTTGTCGGCCACCGGTGTTAAGGTCACCTTGCCATCATAGTCCATAAGGAGCCCACCTAACCTCTCCGGTTCGGTCCTGCATGATAAACCGGTCAACTGTAATCAACCGGGTTTAAGAAGTAGGGTATTACAAACCCCATATCCTCTCCGATTTGGTCATCAAGTTGAAGCTCTATCTCCACTCTCTCCTAAGGAAGAATCGGAGAGTTGTAGAGGTGCGGATATTTGAGTTAAAGCTCAAAGAAGGCTTAGGCTTTGAATACAAAACCTATAATCTCTGTACTTGATCCATAGCCCCATTAGAGGCTTAGGAAATCTGAAACCAAGGTAGCAAGCTCTATTG
Source organism: Macadamia tetraphylla (assembly GCA_022985045.1). NCBI lineage: Eukaryota > Viridiplantae > Streptophyta > Magnoliopsida > Proteales > Proteaceae > Macadamia > Macadamia tetraphylla. The sequence continues at coordinate 18,507,300 of CM040971.1, read as the reverse complement.
GTTGTTGCCAAGAGAAAGAAAAAGAAAATGGAAGAGAGAGAGAAGAGGAAAATAGAGAAGAAGAAGAAGTTTCACTTCTTTGTGTGTCTTGAATGCCTCTCAAGAAAGATTTTCTCAAATCCAATTAATGGAGTTTGATGGTTCTTATTGAGAATACTATTTTTCCATTAAAGGTTTATTTGCAAGGAAGACTAGAAGAGGAGAAGAGAGAGAGAGAGAGAGAGGAGAGAGAGAGAGAAGAGTGTGTGTATGAATGTGAATGTCATTGTTACTCCATGAAAGTAAAGACAATGAGAAAAGAAAGAAGAATAAGAAGAACCTAGAATTTGGTTCATGTGAGTTGCTTCAAGAAACCCAAGTGCCAACCGGAGTTGAAGCATTGGCAGCATCGAGACAACGTTGTTGTGGTCCACATCAAGTGGAGATTGACATTATTACATCTCCGACGGTTACTCCTTGCCAAGATAACCACACTTTTGCCAAATTTCTATTATTATAAATCATTGTAGGTAAGATATTTAATAAAATGCCTAAGTGATAGTTGTAGTTTATTTGGAGGAAATTTACATGTATGAGTGCTTCACTATAGGGCATTATTATAAGCCCAACTTTATTTTTTATTGGTGTTCAGTGGGTGCTGGATATAGGGATTATGTGTTCCTTGGTAGTTACAACTACCTAAACCTATTTACCGTGGGTGCAGCCTCTCAAATCATTCTGAGAAAACCAGGGTGAAGACCTAGCCATTGTATGTCATTGGTGAAAACTGGGAATGTGTTTCCTTGGCTGTGGGTGCAGTCATAATTAGTATTGAGTAAATGCTGAGCCTAATAATGGACATTACTCCGTGCATGTAGGCAACTAGCCGAAACACGTTTTTCTTGTGTTGTAGATGTGTATGCTCGTATTTGTATTGTGGATTGGAGTGCTGGGCTGTAGAATGGGTGTATACATTTGGTAGACCTGACCACTTGATGGTGCAGTGTGGATGTGCATATAACTGTATATGTATATGACAGTGATTACCGTGTGAGGTTTATGAGACAGCTCTGGGCAGCAATACAGGTTATATGAGTAAGTTCCGCAACAGAATAATGGCAGAGTATACATAGAGCTGGCAACATCAGAGATCGTGCTATTGAAGTATAAATAGTGATTGCCACATCGGGATACAAATAAAAATGAAAAATATTTGACATCGATTCACCCCTCTCGGTCAATCGGACCCAATGAAACATCAATAAGGAGAGGGATAAATAAATAATAATAATAATAAAGATGGATAGAAACATTAGTGGAAGGTATTGAACATAAAAAGAAGTATATAGGGACAAATGACAAGATTCCTATTTCTTAAAGTACATGGACTCGCAAAACGAATGGGTAGAATTTATTTCTAATCTCAAAAGAAATGGATTTATATATTTGTTCAATAATATGCGACGAGGAGATCCATTATGTTTTACTTATTTTCCACAAATATGATGATTATAAAATTAAAAAGCAAGCTTGCAAATATAATCAGAAATAGACTTAGCACTATTTTTTTTTTTAAATCCACCTCCATTCTCTTTGAAAGGTAACGTGTGAGGACCAGCAAAGTTTCGTAGTTTTCTCCTTGTGAAAAGAGTGGTATGAATCCGACAGTCTCTATTGACCAGAAGTCTCCATATAGATCAGAATCTAGAACCTATAACTAAGAGAAACTATGCATCAACCCTAGGTAAACACATATTATAATTGAATGGACTGACTAGGATTAAGCATATATACATTGATATCACACACAATAGAAGGGAAAACATGACCTAAACACGTAAAAGAGAAAATGATCAAATCTACATATTCGTATCCAGTTGCTCTATGTGGTTAGTATACTTAATGTAAAGCAGACATTCTGATATATCAGGGAACGGACATAGCAAGACCTAAAATCTAGCATCCAACATGTTGGTGGATGTCAAAATAAAGAACAAGGGACAAATCTACATACCTTTATCTAGTTTTGCTGCATCTTTAATATATAGAATATAAAACAGACATACTAAAGGGTATAGAAATCAACCCAAAATCTAACACTAGCATTCATCTCATAGAATGTAGTAAGACCATCCCTGCTATCATGGCATAATAGACAATTAGGATCATGTAAAACAATCATCAACAACAAAAAACTAAGCCTTATCCCAACTTAATGAGGTCAGCTACATGGATCATAGAATATAATCATCATGCATATTATATACACACAAGCAACGCAACAGTTCTGTCAAATAAGTTAAATACAAATACCTAGTATTGAATAAGAGAAAAGAATGCAAAACATGTTGGAAAAGGAGAACTAGCTACGAGAAAAACTTTGGCAAGGATAGAATAAAAATTTTAAAAATCCAAAAAAAAAAAGGTTAAAAATAGGACATCTAAGCCTAGAAGTATGAAAAAAAAATGTTTGTTAAAATACTAGAAGAAATACATTTAGATAGCCAATAGTGTGAAATTCCATGATTTGAAAATCTCAGGTTGAGGATAGACCAATAAGGGAATAAATTCGGGAAAATAATAATATATAAATATTTTACAAATATAAATGAGATACTAATATACAACTTTTAAGAATGAATGTTTGAAAAATAAGGTACGAAAGTCCATGTAACTAATTGCACTTCATTATTGCCCTATTGTGACAGCAATGAGTAGTGCTCAGTAAAAGTGCGATACCTTGATGCAAAAACTCAAAATAAAAAACTGTAAAATAAAAAACTTACCCTTCTACAAGTTTTGTGAAGGGTTCTTGATGATTGGAAGGCAAGGGCTTAGGAAATCTCTAATGAAAACTAGAACTAATGCGATGTACAACAAAACAGCTTCAAGACATGATTCTAGTATGCGAATCTCGATAATTATAATGGCTTGTACTATACAGGATCTCCCAAAACATGGGAGGGGTTTGGTACTTATATTTTAAAAACCTCTTAGTCAACTAAGTATGTATGGAATGCTTCTATGTGTGGGGTGATCTTCTTTCTTTGTTGGAAAACGATTTGGTGTCTATTTAGGGGAAGAAAATATTTTCTGAGGTTAAACATTCACGTTTTTCACATGAATTTTCCAAAATCTTCTAGGTGTCCTAAGCTTAGAATTTATCTAGACGCATTCCTTGGCAAGAAGTATGATACAAGTTTTGTGAAGGGTTCTTGATGATTGGAAGGCAAGGGCTTAGGAAATCTCTAATGAAAACTAAAGCTAATGCGATGTACAACAAAACAGCTTCAAGACATGATTCTAGTATGCGAATCTCGATAATTATAACGGCTTGTACTATGCAGGATCTCCCAAAACATGGGAGGGGTTTGGTACTTATATTTTAAAAACCTCTTAGTCAACTAAGTATGTATGGAATGCTTCTATGTGTGGGGTGATCTTCTTTCTTTGTTGGAAAAAGATTTGGTGTCTATTTAGGGGAAGAAAATATTTTCTGAGGTTAAACATTCACGTTTTTCACATGAATTTTCCAAAATCTTCTAGGTGTCCTAAGCTTAGAATTTATCTAGACGCATTCCTTGGGCAGTAAGTATGATATTTGACTGAAATCTCTAAATCCATACAAAATCGTAGAGCCAGCAGAAAATGCATTCTAACGATCTTATTGGGATTAGGCTGATGTGGGCCTAGATGCAAATGACGTCGGATCAAATGCATCTAGTGTCGGCCTGAGTTATGTAAGTATGGCTTGGGTTGACTTAATGGGTTTGGTCCAATTGGGTTTTTACTCCTTAGGATAGGTCTATGATTCTTGGGTGGTCTTGGTTAATTCTAAGTCTATCAAAGCCATTTGCCAATTTTAAAAACATGTTTGCTCAATTAGTTAACCATCCCATGCTGGTATATAAGCAAGAATACACTACCTATGTCAAAGAAGAGATCTTGATCATAAATACAAGATCACTTCACATCTTAGGGGGTTTTCGACTCATCATTGCTTAGCCCTTCCAAGAGTAATAAAATGTGGTGTCTACAGAAGGATATTTATTTGATGAGGCCAACAATTACTAGGATTCCTTTCTAAATAGATCTAAAAACGGACAAGAAAATAATAGGTAGTTCACATTTTCTTGAGAGTTCCAAAAGAGAAAATAACTTAAGAGTTCCAAAAGAGAAAATAATTAACAATAGAAAGATTTCTCTTTAGGAAGAACTCCTGGATAAGAAGAGATAGAGTCAAACCATGCTAAAAAGTAAAACTATGTCTAGAAATATTTTGAACTGACAATCTTGTGCCAGGGGGATTTTTGAGATCTTGATCTAATGAAATTCTAAGCAGAGGCTAAGGTGAATGTTTTCAAAGAATTTAAAAGCCAGAACTAAAACACCTCTCCCTCTTGGTCGCAACTCAGGAGAAGGGAGATTAACCAAACCTTAATTAAATTATTGGAAGTACTAGGCCATGTGCACCAAATACCATCTTGGATAATGGAGGCTTTGGCCATCCTATCAGATCCAACTATAGAAATATTCTCTAAATATTCCCTATGATTGTCCCATAGACAAATTAGAAAATTGGCCAATACCAATCTCTTAGTATTGGGTTCCAAATAGGAAACCCACTCCTAGTCTAATTAGGGAAAACAGTTCTTCCCTATTTGGCATACCTTGATGGGAGGGTGCACAAACTCTATAAAATAGGGGTCTAGGTCCCCTTCTACCTTAAAGTTACTCTCATTAATAGAGCCATCACCAAGAGAGCATTAAGGGGAGCTAGTGGGGAAACCTAGAGAATCCATTGTGTTCGTGCTTAGGGTTGCAGGAATAAAGATACGTGAAGAATATGATGGCGGTCGATTCTTCACAATCGATGGTGAACGGTATGCATCGATCCTGATGATTTAATTTGTCATTTTATGAATGTATGGCAAGATCCTATTATTGTATGTGAAAGGAATTACGTTCTTTACCAACATCATATCTTAGTCGATCTTCATATATGTGAGAATATAATTAGGATGATCAAGCCACATATAAGTATCATATCCATCAACAATACTTGAATGAATGACATTATAAACAAGATGTTTATATATTAGAACTTTCCTCCAAACCCAAGATGCACCAGTTGGGCAAATGTTGTAACTGAGGATGTGAAAAGAAAGTTTACCCTTAGTTTTGTCTTTTTAGTATAATACATTTTTTTAATGGTAAGCGTAAGCCAAAGCCTAGCTATCATTTCACATGTTTGAATTATATAGCCCTCCCCTAGACTATGATCCGATTGCAAGCCACCCCCTACAATTCGAAACTTGATTTGAACCTCCCTTACATTTTCAGAAGTCTTACAACCAACCTAATATGTTAGTGTGTGATATTTTAAGTGATGATGTCAGTAAGCACGACATATGGTAAATGTGAGTTTACATTTTTACCCTTTCATTAAAACAAGAGAACTAATCACTTCCCTTTCATCATTAGAAGCTCATCTCCTTCTTATGAACTTCTCATCTCCAGTGACTTACGTGTAACAACCCTCCTCTTTGCTCACTTGTGAGCAATAAACTCCCCACTCCAACAATCTGCAAGCAAGAAATATACCTATGAAGCTTCATGAGTTGAGTCGAACCTTCTGAACACAATCCCTGTACAAAAAATTAAGTTGTTTGGGATTGAGCTGAAGAACTTTGATGACCCTACAAAACCAATGACCTGAGAAAGGTGAAACAGTACTGGCAAAGCTTCTTGAGTACCTTTCTAACGTGAAGGTAAGTTTTCCCCCCTTTAATCTATTTTTTGTCATCAATTTGGATTCTAGGGTTCATAATTTCAATTTATGTCCTAGGGTTCATCATTAATAAATTATACTCTGTGTAAACCAAATATCATCAGAGAAGCATGTCCACATTAATTTGAGAAAACTAGACTGTAACTACTATTCTTAAGTTTGCTAGTAAGGAGGAGGACATGTTGACAACCATTTGCAAGTGATATAATGGCTTTTAATGGGTTGGACTCTAATCTTCATTGACACTATAGTACCATCAACTGGTTAATAAGTCATATATAAGGGAGGTGAAGCTTTTTTTTTTTTTGTTGCTAATGCTAGATATCTAGGCCTTCGGCCTAACTAGTTCCACGGGCCGTACTGACCCTATAATCACATGGACCAGGTCATACTAGGGTTGAATGAGAACCATTCAACTTTCACTAAAAGCAATGAAGAGCATTAAGCACCCCCGTGTGAGTGGCCCCAAGGTGGTAAGAGGAGTCGAACTCAGAACCACACGCTTCCTGAGGCGAAGGTCCCTTGTCAACTCGACTACCCCTTAGGGTTTAAGGGAGGTGAAGCTTTAACTACACTTTCTCAACAAATAAATGGTCAACTGGTCATTAGTGTGATCAATTAAAAAATCTAACTCTATATGTTCTACATATTCACTCAAGGTCTTAGAAAGTTAGGTAATCAAAAGGGCCTTGATAATTAATTGATCTCAATTATCCAATATAAAAAATATAAGGTAGTAAAGATCTTTCATAGTATCACCCTTACAGAAGCTACATATTTTTCATTGAAGTACATCAAAGATTCTAACTTAGGTCTTGAAATAAAGCCTACCCAAAAAACCTAGAGATTAGAGTAGAGCTTTGACAACTTGTTTGACATTTACTCCCATAGAGTGTGGAGAGAGCTTTGTGTGGCATGTATGCCTTGAGTGAATTTTATTAATATAAGTGATGAGAAGAAAAAAAAAAAAAATATATATATGTATATTGGAATATGCTTTGAAATTATGTTTTTGAATAAGGGGAATTTACACCAAAAGTTACAAAATTGAAGGTAACAATAGGCTACTTAATCTAAGTGATGAAAAGGATATATATATATATATATATACCCAATTGTTTAAGTTGTGTCCCCCATTGGACCTTATGGTTTTGTCTGATCCTACTCCTTCTATGGTTATGAAAGATTTCAATGGTGGAACTTAATGTTCTTCACTTCAGTATGCTTTAACTTGCAATACTACATTTAAGTTGCTTTCGTATTTCTAAATTTTTGTCTTTCTTATATTTTTCCTCCAATCATTATGGGTTTTTTCAATTATCTAGCAATAAGTGTGAGGTGTGCTATTGAATACCATTGGTGTTAGAAGTAGGAGAAAATTTGTTGACCTGGCAAGTATGGCTACTTGGACATGGGTTTTGACATCTATAATCCAATCATCAACCATGTCCCTATAGTCCATAATATCACATTCAAAGTCAATGTGAACTCCCAAGCCAAGGGGATATGGAGGTGCCTGGTGGTAATAGTGTCTTTCAGTTGTTTGGTTTGTATGAGATTGAGGTCAGTCAAAAAACTGTATGTATATGCTCTTGAATATAGCAATCCTTGACACTAAAATTTATACAATCAACAGGTTCCACAATACTATTTTTATATAGAAATGAAACAAGTATGAAAACTGAACAACCTCTAGAAGTTGGTTCCACAATTGATGGTATTGTTTAGAACAATCAGACTACTACAATGTGGAGTACTGCTACTACCATAGTAAGAGCTACTAGTAGAAGTAGTGGATTGAAAGATACCTCTTAGGTTTTCAGGGAAGCTAGCAAGAGTATTGCATGTTCGGATGAATTTTTCATACCTTCGAGTCATCCAGTAGCAATGAAGAATGGACACATCTAAGTGATGATGATTGGGATGAGGAAAGTGAAAGAGAGCCAAATCAAGGTAATGAAGCTGATATAGAAAGGGAGAATGATGGGAATAAGGATGGTGATAGGGTCGGGATGAGAGCCAGGATGATTTATCTGATTATGATTTGAAGAGTTCTATAAACGTGATTCCCAACAAGCTTCTCCTAATGAGGTAGGAAAGTAAAATTGGAGAAAAAGTTTGTATATTGTGATGTGAACTAGTTCATAGCTACCCTTTAAAAGGTTATAATTCATGAGGGTTCGAGAGTTAAAAATGAGAAAATTTTAGTGATTGTTGTATGTGTATCAAAGGGTTGTATTTGGAGAATCCAGACCTCACCTGTTAAAGATGGTGTGACCTATATGATAAAGTAATATCATCAACTGCACACATGTCTCAAATTTATGAAAAATAAAAATGTTATGTCCATATGGATAGCAGAGAAACTTCCTCCAGCTTAAGGCTGATCTAGAAATGAAGGCGGAGTCCATGTTTGTTTTTTGAATAAGAATTATAAAATTCAATTTCCTTACATAAAGTTGAAAAGGGTAAGTAAGATTGCCTAAGATATGAGTTAAGGTAGCCATGCAAAGTCATGCACGATTACCTAAATATGGTGAGTTGGTTGTGGAGAAGAATCCTAGGGGTATGTTTGAACTCCAATATTATGAGAGGGAAGATATGTCAATAAATCCAGTGTTTAAGAAGATGCTTATTTGTTTTCATCCATACAAGAAATGTTTCTTGAGTGGATATAGATCATTCATAGGTTTTGATGGTTGCCACCTTAAGGGAAAATTTGATGGAGTTTTGTTGGCATCCATATATGTTAACGGAAATAATGCCTTGTTCCCTATTGCATATGGTGTAGGAGGTAAAGAAAGTTGGATGTTTTTTCTTTAAAATTTATATAAGACTCTTCTCACGGCTACTGATGATTTGTCCCTGACTTTTATCTCAAACAAATATATGGTATGTTTTTTAAGTTTAGTTAAGTTCATATAAGCTTATATTCCTTTTGTAAAGAAAGTACTACTATATGACCGACTTAAGTGTTGTATGTATATATTGTATAGGGACTGCAGATGCTATTACTACAATCTTCCCAAATGCTCACCATAGGTATTACAATAGCTATCTCTATCCGAATTTTAAGAAAAGAAATCATTTTTTTGTCAGCCTCAAGAGCCTCTAATGTTGTCCATTTTGAAAAGGATATTAGTGTCATTAAAGAGCTTGACAATGAAGCCTACTAGTGATTGATGAAAGACCCCCACCCCCTAGCTTGTGAGCTAAGCATGCCTTCAATGTTAGAGAAAAAAGTGATCATATCACGAACAACATGACTGAACTCTTTAACTAAAAGATAGCACCCTTAAGGAGGAAGCCCATTCTCACCTTGAAACTAATGGATAGAATATAAAAATGTATAAAATGAGTGCACCTATGTGGGTACAATCCCACCAAGGTTTATGAGAAAATTAAACAAGGTCTAGCAAGAATCAAGGCAATGCAAGGCTTTTTCTACAAGTGCAGATGAAATTGAGACAAATCTGTGGTTGTAGAGTATGGGATGGTATTGGGATGTCTTGTAAACATGCAACAACAACTATCTCATTCGAGATGGGACACCCTTGAAGCCCATTGTGATTTATAGTACACTATAAAGAGATATATGGTAGCATATGGTGTGATGATCCACCAATTTCGGTATTTGGTCGAGTTGAGAGAGATGGTCCAAATGGCCTTTTTTTTTTTTTTTAAATGAGAATGGTGTGGTTCAGCCTCCACCTTTGGAGAGGTTACCAAGTAGACCTCTCAATCACATACATCCTTAGGATTTGGCCGAGTTGAGAGAGGATGGTCCAAATGGCATGCTTTTTTTTTTTTTTTTTGTATGAGAATGGTGGGGCCTCCACCTCTGAAGAGGTTACCAAGTAGACCTCTCAATCACATACATCCTTCTGTAATTGAAGTATTTAATGAAAGGGAGATTAGATTAAGCCCTAATTTCACAGAATCCAAGTGAAAGGATAGCAGGGACATGAGATTGTGCCCTAATTTCATAGAAATGAAGGAGAAAAGGAGCTCTGGCCCTAGTTTCACATAATCTAAGAGCGACGAGAGTGAGGGAATATAAAACACTGAGAGACTAACCTTTGCTAGAGTTGCAACACTATTTCCACTGATAATTTCTCTCTTAGGCTATGTTTGGAAGCTAAGAAAAAAAAATTAAATTTGAGGAGAGAGATAGACACATAAAAAAATTATTGTATAATTACGATTTTTGTTTTATTACGTTTGTTGTACTATTTTCTTTTCTTTGTTATCAAACATAGCTTCAGGCTTCACCTTCATAGGAGATTCCTTCACCGGAGATGGATTTGGATAACTCTGATTCCCAACGGCTCCCATTTGAAATATAAGTTTTATTTTAGAATATTCAAATTGAAGATGAACAAGGGTGGAATAGCATTTTACATCTCACAACTAACAGGAGTGGGTGTAATTTCTCAAAACTCAGGAGGAGGCAATAGTCAAGCCAATTAGGATCCTCTATCACACGATAGGGCTTGTAATGCAGATCCAAGGTTTGAAAACACCTTAGGCTGCGCGTCTAAGGGCTCACAGCCCTTGGATCTACGCTGCCTTGTAGCCGCTACAAACGAGCCCACGGGAGAGCTATGTAATTATAATTAATTTCTTAATGAAAATCAAGCAAACATTAGAAAAGTATAAATGACCTCAAGCCTCGAGAGCCAGAAGCCACCTTAAAGACTTAAACCTCCTGTTACTGCGCGGTGGCAGCAGAAGAAGCAGCAGCAGCAGAAAGGAAGAAGTAGAGGCAATGGGAAAGATCTCTCCATCACTCCGTACTTCATTTCCCGTTACCGGCCTCCTGAAAAACCCAACCTCCTCTCCGACTCCGTCTGTTCCTCTGCCCCGCCATGTTCCCTCCTCCTCTAAGAAACCCCCCTCCAAAAAGAAACAACCCAAAACCGATAGGACCCCTGATTCCAATTCCATGATGGCATTCAAATCCCCAAGTCTCTCCGACGCTAAGAAGACCTTCAATTCCATCCTCTCCACTTCCCCTGCGCAGCAACTCGATCCCCGTTTTCACAATGCACTCCTCCAGTCCTTCTCCTTGGTTTCTTCCACCCCTCAAGATTCCCTCTCCTTCCTGGACTACATGACCAAAACCCACCCCTCTTTCATCCCTAATCGCTACACCTACCACATCCTTCTCTCCCATTCTTGCAAGTCTCCTCCGATTCTGACCTCTCCTCTCTCCGCAAAACCCTCGATCTCATGACCCACGACGGCTTTCCTCCCGACCAGAGCTCAGTCGACCTCGTTGTTCGTTCTCTCTGTTCTGTCGGTCGCGAAGACCTCGCTGTCGAAATGGTCAAGGAATTCTCGCTCAAACACTCTCCACCCGATTCCTTCACCTACAATTTCTTCATTCGGCATCTCTCCAAGACCAGGGTTTTAAGTAGCGTTTACTCTCTCATCGAAGATTTGCAGAATTCGGTCAACTTGAAGCCTGACCTTGTCACTTACACTATCTTGATTGATTCAGTTTGTAGAAGTAAGAATCTTCGCGAGGCTACTCGGTTGCTTGGAGTCCTGCGTGAGTCTGGGTTTAAGCCCGATTGTTTCCTTTATAACACCATTATGAAAGGTTACTGTATATTGGATAGCGGAAGTGAGGTGATTGGGGTTTATAAGAAGATGATGGAGGATGGGGTCGAACCTGATCTTGTCACATATAATACCTTGATTTATGGATTGTCCAAGGCTGGCAGAGTGAACGAATCTCGAAAATTTCTCCGTGTAATGGCAGAAATGGGGCATTTCCCTGATGCAATTACCTACACGTCTCTCATGAACGGAATGTGTAGGAAAGGGGACGCATTGGGAGCACTCGAGCTATTGGAAGAGATGGAACAGAAGGGTTGCAGTCCTAATTCTTGCACTTATAATACGTTACTTCATGGTTTGGGTAAATCGCGGTTTTTGGATAAAGGTGTGGAGCTGTACGAGATGATGAAGTCGAGTGGGATGAAGCTGGAGACAGCTTCTTATGCTACGTTTGTGAGGGCATTGTGTAGGGCTGACAGAATTGCAGAGGCTTATGGAGTTTTTGATTATGCGGTGGAGAGTAAGAGCTTGACAGATGTTGCGGCATACTCCGCACTGGAGAGTTCCCTTAAGTGGCTAAAGAAAACCAGGGGACAAGTATGTTATTCTTGGCTGGATTATATCTTTGTTTTTCAAATGCCACGCTGCATCAAACTCCTTTCTTATTTATGGGCGTTTTCTCTGCCTTTTCTTTTATCCACCTCATTATATGTCTGATTTTAATGACTCATGATTTGAGCAGACTGTTGTGACTGTAGTGAGTTGATTCTAATGCATGGGTTAGGGTTCCCCACTGCCCTCCACCCTCCACCCTCCACCCTCCACCCTCCACCCTCCACCCTCCACCCTCTACCCTTTATTATTTTGAAGGTCACATATATTTAAACCATTGATTTTCATCCTTCAAACTTATCTAATATGTAAGATTGAGAATGTGGATTTTGAACTTTGTGTACTTTATCTTGCTGCTTAGGTCTTTTGCTGTTCCATATTACTGTGAAGCTGATCTTTTTTGTTCTATTTCACTGTTGTAGTAATTAGTATCTTTTCTTTGTTGGTGATCCTCTTGTTTGTCAAACGTGTGAACTATTAATGCAAGACCAGATCTGCAATAGTAAACTAGACCCAATCTCATAACTGGATCTCAAGATAACAGCCAAATCACTCAAAGTCATTAAAAATTTGACCTTCTCAGATGAAGGTCAAAATTCAATAATCAATCACACACAATGACGATAGATACCCTATAAAAGGTAGAGAGAGTTAATGGTCAGTTTGAGAGTAACTAAAATCTGAAAAAAAAAAAAAAAATCCAGAATCAAATCAGGAAGTTAGATCCTCTCACCACTTAAGTCGAATTTCACCCTTGATTGACACAACTAAGCCCCAAAATCTGAGGTCAAGGCTCTCGTTGGTATATTTACATTTTAGTGTGAATCCTATTTATGAAAAATCATTTGCAATAATAATTTGTGGATCATAAATAAATGCCATTTGGTACTGTTGAATTGGGGAATTGAGCTTATGTCTCACAGAGACTAGCCCTCTTTATTTATAATAGAGAGAAAGTAATATTCTAGAGAATGTAACAGTAATATTCTAGAGAATATTACATGACCATAGAGCATAACCCTAATGGACTTAAGGACCTGTTTGGTAGAACTTTAGAATACCCATAAACCCATTATTACAATTTACAACACTCCCCCTCAAGTTGGTGCATACATATTGAACATGACCAACTTGCTAACAATAGGACTAAACAACTTACTACTGAGACTCTTAGTAAAGATATCAGCTAACTGAGCCTCAAAAGGTACAAATGGAATACATATGATGCACCGCTCCAACTTCTATTTGATGAAGTGACAGTCAATCTCTACATGCTTCGTGCGGTCATGCTGAATTAGATTGTGAGCTTTGCTGATCGCGGACTTATTGTCACAATATATTCGCATTTGTAAACTGATAGACACAAATCCTGAAGAAGACGCTGAAGCCATATTAGTTCACAAATACCTTGAGCCATGGCTCAAACTCATCTTTAGCACTAGATCTCGCAACCACTGCTTGCTTCTTGCTTTGCCATGTAACAAGGTTATCTCCTACCATGGTACAATATCCAGAAGTAGATCTCCGATCATCAGGACGTCCAGCCCAATCGGCATCAGTGAATGCACCACATGCAAATGGTAATGAGGAGAGAATAAGACACCTAGTCCAGGTGCTAACTTCAAGTATCTCATGATGCGATATGCAGCCTCCAAGTGAGTGGAGTGTGGATCATGCATATAATGCTCACTAGGCTAACTGCAAATGCAATGTCAGGGCGAGTATGAGATAGGTAAATGAGACAACCGACTAGCCTTTGATTGTTGCCCTTGTCCACTGGTTCTCCATCTCTCTCCTTAAGGTGAGAATTAGGCTCTAATGGAGTATCAACAACCTTGCATCCAATTAACCCTGTTTCAGAGGGAAGGTTAAGAGTATACTTTCCCTGAGACAGAAAGATACCTTGAGCAAATAGGCTAATTCAATACCCAAAAATATCTAAACTTACGCAAGTCCTTGATCTCGAACTCAGTTCCCAAGTAAGCTTTGAGATGAGCAATCTCACGTATGTCATTGCCAATATTCACTATGTCATCCACATATACTATAAGAATAGTAATGTGCTCCCTTGACTTCTTGATGAACAGAGTATGATCAGCATTACTCTATCTGTAACCTATGGCTATCATTGCCCTGTGGAATCGTCCAAACCAAGCTCGTGGGAACTGATTCAACTCGTATAATGCCCGATTTAACTTGCACACCTTGCCTTGAGTTTGCTGAGTGGAGAAACCATTAGGCACATCCATATATATACCTAATCTTCCAACTCACCATGAAGAAAGGCATTCTTTGCATCGAGTTGTTGTAGATCCCAGCCACAGTTGACAGCACATGATATGATGACCCTCACAGTGTTTATTTTGGCCACTTGTGCAAAAGTTTCCTGATGATCTATGCCATATGTCTGAGTGAACCCTCTTGTAACCAGTCTAGCCTTATAGCTATCTACAGAGTCATCTGCAGATTGTTTCACAGTGAAGATCCATTTGCAGCTAACTTTTTTCTTCCCTGATGGAAGTTGAGCAAGCTTCCTATGTTTTATTCTGCTCAAGTGCCCTCATTTCCTCATGCATTGCTTCTTTCCACTTTGGATCAGCAAGAGTTTCATGCCAGTTATACGGAACAGAAATATATGGCAAGGAGGAAATAGAGGAATAGAAAGAAGGAGACAAACGCTTATAGGAGACAACATTAGAAATAGGATGTTTAGTACATTCCCGTTGAGGTTTACGAACAGCTATAGGTAAATCAAGGGATGGATCAGTAGGAAGGGACTTACCAGCACTAGGACTTGGTTCTAGAGCATACGATTGGCTTGGTGCAGTGATGGTAGGATGGGGTTGCTTCGACGACGACGCTCAAACACCTGAGTGGATCTGGTCAGATGTTCTCCCTTAGCTGGAATAGTTGGTTCCCCCTGGCAGAAATAGACTCTGGTCCCCCCGGGTAGAAATAGGCTCTAGCTATTTCTGACTTGTGACTCCTTCCAAGTACCCATCATCTACGTTGTCCACTTCCAATGGAGTAATCAGTGGCACATCTTTCACTCTAGGCAACTTCCCCTGAAGAGGTGCAGGATAGTAGGTAGCGGATTCATGGAACACCACATCCATGGTCAGATAATACTTCCTCGTGGGAGGATGATAACATCGGTATCCCTTCTGAGTGGGAGAGTACCCAAGAAAGATGCAGTGAAGACCCTTAGGATCAAATTTCCCATGTTGCTGATGATTTATTGCAAAGGCGACACATCCAAACACTTTGGGAGGTACAACAAAGGAAATAGAACCCGTGAGGACCTCAACAGGAAAACGAGTTCCCAATACCCGAGATGGCAGGTGATTTATCAAATTAGTTGCAGATAACACTGCAACACTCCAATATTGTGGTGGAGCATGTGTCTCAAACATCAGGCACCGAGCCATCTCCAATAGATGGCGATTCTTCCTCTCTGCAACTCCATTCTGAGCAGCCGTGTCCACAAAACTTGTTTAATGTATAAGGCTCTAGTCAGCTAAATACACATGAGATTCTCCATCAATGTACTTAGTGCCATTGTCAGTCCGGAGTATCTGAACCTTAGCATTAAATTGAGTCTGAACCATCTTATGAAACTGTTTAAAACACGAAAAGACATCGCTCTTCTGACGTAGTAGATACACCCAAGTAGTACGACTAAAGCAGTCAATTAATGTCACAAACCATCGTTGTCCAGTAATAGAGATATGACGGGATGGTCCCCACACATCAGAATGTATCATTGCAAATGGAATTAAACATCTATTATCAGAAATAGGATAAATAGATCTAGTTTGCTTGGATAAAACACAAGCATCACAAAAGAAATTGTTTGGATTACACTTGTGAAATAAATCAGGAAATGACTTGGCTAAAATTCCTTATGGTGATGCAGATGCGGCTACCTTTACCTGGTTGGACCAGCATGACCGGCTTTGGAAGTCAAGAGCCAAGAAGAACCGGTCCAACCCAGGGTTTTGGTCCAACAAGGGTTGAAAATCGATTAGTAGTTTACTTAGTATTTTATTTCATGTTTTTACTTTCCAGACTTGACTGTAGGAGTAGGATTTATTTCCTTGCTTTGGTTTCCTTTTATTGGTTGTTCCCTAGTTTAAGCTAATTTCCATTTCAGTTAAGCTTCTAATTCTATGTCTCTACTTTCTTATATATTGACTATAACTGATGGACAAGGGGAGTGATTTTGAATTATTGAATGAAGGTGTTGAGTTTGTGCACTAGTGAAGTGTGTGATTCCCCTCTTTCCCCCTCTCTACTCTGATTTCCCCTTTCTTCCCTAAGGTTCTCCATCAACTTGGTATCAAAGCCGAAGATCCCATTCCCCCTCTTCCTTCCATCATCTTCTTCCCTTCCCCCTTTCTTTGTTTCGGTTCTACAGAAACTGAGAACAAAAAAAAAAAAAAAAAAGCGGGAGAAGGCTACAGAACCAGAAGAAAAAAAAAAATTGATTCTGTCTTCTCTGGATAGAATCGACCCCTCTTGTTTTCACTGCCTCCCTTTTCCCTTCTTTTCCCTTCCGACAGCAGCCAAAAAAAAAACCCCCCGCCTTCTCTTTCTTTGTCTGATAGCAAAAAAAAAAAAAAAAAGTCCATGAAGGGAAGTTGAGGAGAGAGAAAACAAAAGAAGAAGAAGTCATGACTTATACCTGGAGTCCCACCGCAGATAGACCTTCATCTTCTCCATCAGTTGCAGGTTTCTTTTTCCGCCTCCAAGAGAGAAGAAGCCCTTGGTCGGTAAAACCCCCACGATTCCTTTTTTATTTTAATCCCTATTTCTGAATTTCCAGAATTACCCTCTTTCTCTTTCAATTCCTTTTAGTCCATATTGTACCTTGTCTTTCCAAGTATACCCCTGTACCCATACGTGACATCCTTTTGGAACTTAAATTGAATTTCAGTATTTACGGTTCGCTATCATTGAAAAAAAAAAAGGGAGATAATTACCATTCTGCCATTCTCCTTTAAGTTTCCATTTATTTACTATTTTGCCATTACTCTCTGAGTGCTATTTTATTAATCATCACCATGGTAGCTAATAATGAAGTTGTTCAATAGTTGAACTCTTATAAAGGAGAAACTGATACAAAAATTGATGCTCTCACTACCATCGTCACATCTCTTAAGACAATGATGGAATCTATGCAAGTATTTATGAGATCCATGCAAGTTTCTATTGATCGTTTGGTGGCAACGGATAAAGGAAAGAGTACTGTCAACTATGGGGATTCTTCCAACACCACTCCACAGGATCCATCAGTATCACTACCACCACCACCGCCACCACATTATACACCACCACCACCTCCTCCACCACTATATGGTACGGGTTAATATGATGATGAAGCAGAAAGAGTAGCAAGGTTGGATGTCCTTGATTTTTATGGAGACAACAATCGAGAATTGTGCCTTGACTGAATTCACAGTTTAAAGACATTCTTCAGATGGTATGGGTTAACTGAGGCCCAAAAGATCCTATTTGTAGAGGCTAAATTGAAAGGCACGGCCTGAGTCTGGTGGATCAAGCAACAACAACAGAACCGAACTCGAGGCATTGGCTTAGTCACTACTTGGGCAAAAATGCATGAAGTCATGAACCGAAAATTCTTACTTTCTGATTATAAGCAACGCATGCATCCCAGGTTTACACAGTTGAAATAGGAGAATTTGACCGCTGAAGAATATGTTGCGAGATTTTATTATTTGACCGCTCGTTCTGATTTTGAGTGGGATGAAGAAGTATTAGTGGCACAATTTCGTCATGGTTTGCACCCTCAACTTAGTGTTGCCCTTTGCATCTAGTCGACTGCCTACTATGGAAGACACCGTGCAAGTAGCGTATCAGGTTGAGGCAAGGCTGAAATGCCCATATAATCGGATAAATTTTGCAGATACTTTTCCTCGAGGTACTAGTTCCATCCTGCAACAACCTCCTACCTAAGAAAGGTCATCTAGCAAACCACAGGCTAGTGCTACATTTATGGCCTCTTCACTACCTAGTCGGCGGTATTCTCCACCTCGACATGTTTCTGAAATGTCATCTTCACGGCCTACTCGTCCATACTCACCCCCTCGGCGTGGTTCAGATAAACCTTCTGATATAACAAAATTTACAGTTCGGTGCTAATCATGCCATAGATTTGGACATATCAGTGCTCAATGTCCCAACCATTTAGTTGCTTTTATTGATAAGGATCCTCTTATACCATATATTCCCGAAGAGCAACTTGGTTTTGACACCGTTGGTTTAAGAGAAGAGCGTGTGCTAGGTGAAGTCAATGACACTCTCAGTGATGAAGACCAACATCTTTTTTATGTCATTCGTTATGTGTTGACCACTCAGAAAGCCACTGACAATTAAGATTTGCGCCGCAGTAGTATTTTCCAGACTCGTGTGAAGTGCAATGACCAGTTGTTAACCTTGGTCATTGATGTAGGTAGTTGCACTAATGTTGTCTCCGAAGACGCTGTTCGTAAGCTGGGATTAAAGACAGAGCCACATCCAAATCCCTACCAGGTTGCTTGGGTGAACAACACTAATCTTAAAATCACAGATAAGTGCTTGGTCACATATTCTATTGGTGGATTTAAGGATATAGTCCAATATGATGTCCTCTCTCTGAAGGTGTGTCATATCCTTCTTGGAAGACCTTGGTTGTTTGATAAGAAAGTACAGCATTGTGGCTATGCCAATACGTATGCTTTCAAGCATGCCAACAAGACTATAAAGTTTTATCCTGCCAAAGATCTCCCTGAAATTAAGCTCAATGGTGGGATCGTTCCTCATTCAGCGTATTCTTTCAGACGGTCTCCTCGGTCCTTTCCCCAACTCGACGGAGTCGAGTTCTTTTCAAAGGAGGAGAGTTGATGCAGATACGGCTGCCCTTACCTGGTTGGACCAGCATGACCGGCTTTGGAAGCCAAGAGCAAAGAAGAACTGGTCCAGCCTAGGGTTTTGGTCCAACAAGGGTTGGAAATAAAATTAATAGTTTACTTAGTATTTTATTTCATGCTTTTACTTTCCAGACTTGAACGTAGGAATAGGATTTATTTCCTTGCTTTGGTTTCCTTTTATTGGTTGTTCCCTAGTTTAGGCTAGTTTCCATTTCAGTTAAGATTCTAATTCTATGTCTTTACTTTCCTAGATATTGACTGTAACCGATGGACAAGGGGAGTGATTTTGACTTGTTGAATGAAGGTGTTGAGTTTGTGCACTAGTGAAGTGTGTGATTCCCCTCTTTCCTCCTCTCTACTCTGATTTCCCCTTTCTTCCCTAAAGCTCTCCATCAAATGGTGGGTGACCCAAGCGATGCCACTGGTAGAGACTATGCAAGGCAAAAGTAGATGCAGTTGGAATTGTGTGCTGAGAGGTCAATGCAGTAGGAGACTAATCAAGCGTACAACCCATCCACCACTTTACCACTACCAATCATATGATTCGTTACCAGGTCCTGAACAAGACTATGGGTAGGAAAGAATGTTACTTTGCAATTAAGATCTCTAATAATGCTACTAATGGAAAAAAGATTTGTAATAAACTTTGGGACATGCAAAACAGAAGACAGGGATTATAATGGACTGGGAGAGATGGAACCCTTTCCAGAGATGGGGGAAAGAGATCCATCTGCCACCTGGACATTTTGCTTACCTGACAGAGGAGAGTAAGCATCAAAGTGGTTAGGAGACCCTGTCATATAGTCAGTGGCCCTGACTCGATAATCCAAGAAGGGGATTCAATCGATGGACAATGGCCACCAAATGGAATACCTGTGTATGGTGCAAGATCAGAGGAAACTGGAAGAGAAGTAGTTGAAGTTGCAAAGGATGAAGCAGTTTCAAGCGTCATCAATTGGCGCAAGATCTGTAGAACTTCATTGGAGACAGAGGAATCCATGGGAGTGTCCTCAGAAGCTTGATTCGCGATAGTGTTGGACCGTCCCTGTCCACGACTACGAGCATTGGTTGGTTTTCCATGTTACTTCTAGCACTTGTCCCTAGTGTGATGTTCCTTTCCACAGTAATCACACTTGACAACCTTCTTCTCTGTGGGTGTAGGTGGAGTTTCTCTAGTTTGATTCCCTGAACCAGTGTAGTGAGCAAAGCGATCCTGTGTAGTAGGGTAAAGCATAGCAATATGGCGAGTGTCCTCAGAACAAGGGCATAGGCTTGTTCCAAGGTGGGAAAGGGATCCCTACTCAGAATCTGAGCTCGAGTTTGATTAAACTCGGTATTGAGATCAACAAGGAATACATAAACACGAATCTTATCTTCTTTCTTTGCAGTAATAGCAATGTCAGCTTCGCATTAAGAATAGTATCATCATAAAAGTCTAACTCTTGCCACATACCTTTGAGGGTAAAATAATATTGGGAAAGAGAAAGTTCCTTTTGTTTGGTGTCATGGATACGTTTCCTCAGCTCGTAACATTGGGCATCATTGCCCATTTAGGAATAAGTGTCCTTGGCAACCTTCTAGATTTTGGCAGCAGTATCCAGTAAGAGATAGCTTTGAGCAATAGTGGGATCAATGGAATTAATGAGGTAGGACATCACGAGTAAGTCGTATGTCTCCCATTTTACCTGGGTTTTGTCAACAGTAGTAGGCTTCTTCGTAGCATCAGTAATATAGTCTAACAAGCCACGAGCACCAATAGCCAAGTAACAGGAATGAGACCACAATAGATAGTTGCTCCCATCTGGTTTGATGGAGCTAGGGGGGATGTGAAGCATAGATGAAGAGGGCCCGTCAGATCCTGAAGATGTAGTAACACCAGACATAGCTACTGATTAGAACCAAAGGGTCTCAGACAATAGAATCAGATTCTTCAACAACTAAAGAACAGATCCCTGGTACATCATCTCACAGATCGCTGGCTTAGGGGGGGGTTGAGGGTTTCATGGCTTTGATACCATGTTAAATTGGGGAATTGAGCTTATGTCTCATAGAGACTAGCCCTCTTTATATATAATAGAGAGAAAGGAATATTCTAGAGAATATTACAATACCATAAACCATAACCCTAATGGACTTAAGGACCTGTTTGGTAGAACTCTATAATACCCATAAACCCATTATTACAATAGGTACCAATACATTGAATAATTTGTCTGATGAAAAATTGGTTTGGTATTACCAATTTTTAAAATAAATTCTATAATGAGAGAGGGATCAGGCACTCAGATATATTGTTCAGACATATCGTGAAGGGGCCAGACTTTCTTCAACAAGTATGACTCTGTTTCACATATTTGTCAAGATGAGATCGTTGATTAAATTGCTTGGGAGGGCGAAACCTGCTGAAGCTCTATGTCAGTTATATAGCCAACAAACAACAACAACAAGGGAAGGAGAGAAGATCAGTATGAAGCCAAGAGATTGAGTTCCATTGCGACATTTTGTCGAAAACCAAGAACGGAGTTCCATTAAGCTCATCTCTTTTCCCATAAAGAACCCAATAACCACAATCTCAATCATCTGTTAATCTGTATAGGATTTTGAAACATTGAGTTTTGCTGGACTCTTTTCCTGGTGGAATTGAAGAGGGAAGGACCTCAGAACAAAAAGATTCTTCATTTGGATTCGGTTGAAGGAACGCAAGATTTTGGAGAGGTGTTGATGTTCTTGTGTTTGATTCAGCTCAGTGGTGCACATGCTTGTGAATTCAAGCACGTAAGAGAACAAACACTTGGTTTGCTTGATTTACTGATTAGCTATTTCATAATTTCCATTCTTTAATGATCAAACTTTTAACATTAGCAATTGGGATTTTTGATGGAGGGAAATAAAATGTTCAGAGATGAACCCAATGGTTGCTTAAGAAGGGACTTACCACCTGGGCTAGATGGGTAGATCTAAACCTGGACCCTCGGCAAACCCAGGTCATTTTCAGAAGCGTCTCGCCTCACCATAACAGGTAAGAACCATCTATTAATTGATGATGCATGCAACAAAGGTATAGTGGCGATGACGATAGAGAAATAGGTAATGGCAGTGGGAATGATGACAGTGAGCACAGCTTCTACTTCTCGACTGAGGCTTGTCGCAGAATTTGATGATGGAGGAAAGAACAGAGGACTGTGAGAACTTCTGCTCCGGCCTGCCCTCTCTCTCTCTCTCTCTCTCTCTCTCTCTCTCTCTCTCTCACACACACACACACACACACACACACACAAACAAAATTGCAAATGAAGCGGATGAAACAAGGTGTTTCTAAAAATAATTGAAGCTACCTATTTACCCCTGATTTGAAGCAGTTACAGACACATGTTAATTAAAAGGTAAAAATATATATATATATATATATATATAGTTTTTGGCTACAAATCACAGATAGCTCTTCACCTGTTTGTAATATGTGATTTATCTTAATTTATAATAAATAAAAATAGGTATCATAAATCATATTAAATACTTGTAAAATAGAAATAGGCCAGATAAATACAAATAGAAATCATACCAAAGACAGCCCAAGTTGACGGCTAGATTCAAAGTAATGTAAAAATCTCAAATCTGAAATAGAACCAAGGACAGAAAACAGGAGAATTCTAAATTCAGTAGCTCAGAGCCTCAGATCAGGGAGATACCCTGGTCGAAAGTCAATAGTAGGGTAACCCTGGTTGAAGGTCAATAGTAGGTCTCCCGTTAATACCCCAAAGTCTCAATTTGGTCAACTAGTAAGGATTTCTGTTTCAGGTGATTAAAAAAAATTGACTTAAATAGACCAAAAGACGGGGGTGCGCAGGTAGTAATTTAAGCTTGAATAATGCAGATCAGAATGAAAGATTACAGGAATATAGTAGTAGACTGAAGACTGAATGATTCAACTCAAAACACGGTGA
Source organism: Macadamia tetraphylla (assembly GCA_022985045.1). Classification (NCBI taxonomy): domain Eukaryota; kingdom Viridiplantae; phylum Streptophyta; class Magnoliopsida; order Proteales; family Proteaceae; genus Macadamia; species Macadamia tetraphylla. The sequence goes on along the minus strand of CM040971.1, from coordinate 18,484,480 downwards.
AGAAAACTAAAGAATGATAATATCAGTCAATTAGAAATCAAATCAGTACCTTGTAGCATAAAATAGAGCATAAGAGAGAAAAGAAGGATGTGTAACCTCTCTCGGGTTTGGTTATCTCACCCACATTGTTTCTCACATCATTGCCCATAGGCAACTCAGCAACATGCATTACTCAAATCTTGTCTGGCTATGGAGTCTTACAAAGTATTTATAGCAATGAAACAAAACTCCTATTCTAATTGAAATCATACTCTTGATGCATATTCATCACCAAAATAGGCTTATTTTATTAGGAATAAGCTTAGGGTTAGGTTCCATATATGTTGGGCATTTGATGAGTGTGATAGGACACTTTTATGGGCCTAAACTGGGGCTATTAAGGTTGCATACGGGATCAACTAGTTTGTTTTCCTTTTAGTTGAGTTCAATTTAATTTGTTAGTCTTTGATATTTCTTAGGAGCTTAGTTAGTGTTTGAATCAAGTCATTAGCTTCCTTTCTTTGTTTGTTTCTATTTCTAGTTTTTAGAAACTTATGTAATAGGAAATCAATTGTGGGGTTTCCTATTTTGGAACCTTCCAATTGCTAGGCTCTATTCCCTCCCCCCGTATCACTATTAATACAAAGCAATGAGGCTTCCATAGCTGAACGATTTGAAGAAAACAATTGCTATAGCTGCTGCTGCCTTCTCCATGGAGATTTGTCTTGTGTTTGATCAAGACTGATGGAACTGGTGTTTGATTCAGTTGACTCTCTGCGGTTTGAAGCCCGAGAGGTCCTCTTCCTTTGCTTATGTTCTTCTTCTTCTCTCAACTACACAGAGTGCTACTGATCTGCTCAAGTTCTAACAAGTATGAAATTCAGTTTTTTCCTCTCAGTTCTGCCCAGAAAATTGTAGATTCTGTGAGCAATATTCAGAACTTCCCCAAAGCTAAACAGCCATCAGGTTTGGCTGAATTTTGGATCGAAGTTAGGCAGTACCTAGGTGGGAACTCGACCCAAAGGGGTGTCTTTTCTGTCCAGGGGTTTGACAGATATTATAAATCTCTAATTTTATCTTCTAGTGACCTATTCTGCTCGGATTTGAAATCGATAGACCTGCCTATATTTCTGTTGGTTTCTTTGGGTGGTGGACCATATTATCAACTGGGATTAGGCCTCTTAGAGTCCCTGTTAAGGCCCCATCATCTATTGTTAGTTCTTTTCATAGATTCTTAAGAATTCTCTAATTGGTAGGCTGTTACAGACTTGGTTTTCCTTTTTAATTCTGATTTCCTTTGTGTTGCTGTCCTATTTTGGATATTGATTTTTCTTTGACAGTATCTTGCGACATTGGGATTAGGCTTTACTTGTCAGCATAGTTTTACATCAAGTGGTATTAGAGCACATAGTTGTCACGGCATCAAATCGATCCAAGGCGGTGGAGGGGTGGTTAATCGATTTGGCGACGAGTCGCCAGTTATGGCATTGCCATGTCGGTCAAATCGCCCATGTGTCATTTTTTATTTTCTCTATTTTACAAAGTTATTTAGCATTGTTACAAGCCTACAATATATAAAACCAACATTAAGCAACATCAAATCATCAAAAATCAACATAGCCATATCATGTCATGAAAATCAACATGAATTATTGACTTGTACAATTATACATCAAGTCATCAAAAATCACTAGTTCAATTAAGTTTTTAGTACTGGATGGTGCTTATGAATAGAAACCAAAAAGGGTCCTGTTACAGTCAAACACAATTTACCCATCTGGTCCAATTTGGTTTTAAAACCATGATGGGATCACAGGCTGTCCATAGTTGATTCAATGTAAAAAAGATCGAGTTATGGGTCCCCCTTGCCCATTCCTTTTTTTTTTTTTTCCAGATCCTTAACAATTCTTTTTAAGTGTCACAGCACAGCCTATTTGAGTTACCCAACGATCAAATTGGGACTTGGCCCCTGAACTAAGTCGATTACGGGTTGAGGTTTTCATGTTTGATAACTTTGGCCATGTCATCTTTCATGTACAACCTATTTCATGTGTGAGTGACCTTCTCTTCTAATCCCATGTGAATTTTGATTTGATTCTCCTTTTATTTTTTGTGTTCAAAGAAAAAAAAAGAGGTGAAGAAGAGTCGAACAAACCAGAGGGAGAGGCAAGGAACTAAGGAAGAGGGAGAAGAAGATTAGAAGAAGAGAAGAGACTGACTAGTAGCAGAAAAGGGGAAAAAAGAGGTGAAGAAGAGTCGAACAAACCAGACTATTGGAGGCAAGGAAGAAGAAGATTAGAAGAATAGAAGAAGAGACGAAGAGAAGAAGAGAAGACTAGCAGAGCCAGAGACTGAATCACTGAATAGTAGCAGAAAAAGGAAAAAAAAAAGAGGTGAAGAAAAGTCGAACATAACAGAAAATAGAGGCAAGGATTCATACCTATCTTTGCCGGAGCACGAAAGCAGGAATCGCCGGAGCAGGAGCAGAACTCTTCTCTTCGCTCTTCGGTCTTCGCCTTCAGACTTAGGGTTGAACTGTTGAGGTCTTACCATTGAAGAGAGTCGCGAGTTGAGACTTAGTCTATTAGGGATTTAGGTCGTAATTTACATTTTTGTTTTTTGGTGCAACTTAATTTACACTTTTAGTACAAGGGACTTATCCCATGTAGCATTGATTTTTACACTTCAATTACACCAGCCAATCATATTGTTAGAAAGAGAATCAATATTAATAACTAACAATAATAACTTAAAAAAACAAAACAAAACGGCGACTGATTAATGTACAAAACATAATAAATCGTCGCCAAGGATGATTTGGCGACACCATACGGTCCTTGGCGGTTGATTAATGAGACTGACCCTAATCAGTCCATCAATTTGCCCCTCTCCAAAATGCCGGGACGCCTAATCGCCGCCTTGGCAATGTCGTGACAACTATATTAGAGCATGGCAGAGAACAACCCTGAAAGACTATCAGAGCTGAAAATGGCCAAAAGTGAAATAAGTCCCCGTAGATTTTGATTATATTTTTAAGATGTTGATGCAACTAAATCAAAGTATGGTGCAAATAGATGAACGATGAGTTGGAATGCAATGACAGGTTGGTGTCCAAGAATCATTAACAATACCTATAACACCTCTATGGGAAGTGAGGATACCTCTATTCAGACCGAAAGAACTTGAAGTCAAGGTTCCCATTGAAGAGATAGTTCTTGAATCTTCAAAGATAGAAGGTCAAGAGATAGCAGATTCACACTGAAGAGTTCTATGTTGAAGAGAACAGAGTGGGCAATATTGAAGTCGTGGACGATGAGGTAGTGGTTGAGAGCATTCCACAACAAATATTTGTGATTCATGATGAAAAGGAAGAGTTTGTTCCTCCAATCCTTAATGAGAAGGTTACCAACGTTGATGACTCTATGCATACGACATTCACGGTTGGTATCGATTCAATGGTCGAGCATACAGAGTTCGTTATGCCATCATGGTTCTTCGAAGAGAAAGCTCCACACCTTGAAAACTACATTCCACAAGTCTACAAGCAACCAAAATTCTATTTGGGAATGGTTACATCTGCAACTCACATGTTGTTTTCCTCTAATCACTACAAAATTTGAGGGCGACTTTTTTTCAAGATGGGGAGAGTCAATGCAGATTCATTACCAAAATAGACTTGTTTAATTAGGAATAAGCCTAGAGTTGGGAACCATACATGTTGGCCTTTGATCCCATGTGTTTTGAGTATAATAAGCCACTTTTATGGGGCCTAAACTGGGGCTATTAAGGTCGCATACAGGATTAACTAGTTTGTTTCATTTTTCATTAGTTTCCTTTTTAGTTGGGTTCGATTTAAGTTGTTATTCTTTGGTATTTCGTAGGAGCTAAGTTAATGTTTGAGTCAAGTCATTAGTGTCATTTTTTAATTTAGTTCTATTTTCAGTTTTTAGAAACTCATGCAATAGGCAATCAATTGTGGGGTTTCCTATTTTGGAACCCTCCAATCTCCCCCAGTATTACTACTAATACAAAGCAATGAGGCTCCCATAACTGAACAATTTGAAGAAAACAATTGTTGTAGCCGTTGCTGTCTTCTCCATGGAGATTTGTCTTGTGTTTGATCAAGACTGATGGAATTGGTGTTTGATCCAATTGATGCTTGGTGTAAAGCCCGAGCGGTCCTCTTCCTTTGCTTATCTTCTTCTTCTTCTCTCAACTACACAGAGTGCTACTGATCTACTCAAGTTCTAACATGTATTAAATTCAGCTTTTGCCTCTCAATTCTGCCCAGAAAATTGCAGATTCTATGTGCAATTTTTAAAACTTGCCGAGACCTAAACAACCATCAGTTTGGCTGAATTTTGGATCGAAGTTAGGCCCTACCTAGGGGGAACTAGACCCAAAAGGGGAGCCTTTTCTGTCCAGGGGTTTGAGTGATATTAGAAATCTCCCTAATTTTATCTTCTAGTGACCTATTCTTCCCAGATTTGGAATCGATAGACCTGCCTTAATTTCTGTTGGTTTTTTTGGGTGTTGGACCATATTATCAACTGGGATTAGGCCTCTTACAGTCCCTGTTAAGGCCCCATCATCTATTGTTAGTTCTGTTCACAGATTCTTAAGAGTTTTGTAATCGTTAGTCTGTTACCCAGACTTGGTTTTCCTTTTTAATCCTAATTTTCTTTGTTTTTCTGTTTTTCTTTGGATACTGGTTGTTCTTTGAGAGTATCCTGTAGCTTTGGGATTAGACTTGACTTCTCAACCAGGTTCTACATTATCGCCTATGATGATTAGGAGTAATGTTATTAGCTAATTAGCTAATTCAACTTAAACTGAAATGCAATAGGTAGAACTTGGAATGAAATAAAGTAAATAAAACACCAATACCAAGCTCCCATGAGCTAGACAACTCATCCAAAACTGATCCATATTAGACCTCAGTTCTAGCTGTTGTTGCTTTGTGATTCTTACGGTTGTACTTTAAGCCCAAGAACTTTTCTATGTCAGCTATCTCATTTTCTGTGATGCAAGCTGCTTATTAGATATTCTTAGGTGGATCTTATGTTGAGGATCCACTAGTAACCGGGTTCTATAATCGGCATTACAGCTCAAGCTCTACGAAAGCTGTGGAATGGTGGTGATCCACAGTAAACAATTTCAGTTTACACCTCTGGAGAAGCCAAACAATTTTTCATAATGATGTTGAGAATCTGAGTTACTGATTAAAATAACATGCAGAACTCCCCATCCATGATCCACCCCCGGCGTCCTGCGTTCAGGTAAATGAATATGAAAAAAGAAACAAAACCTCGTTAGTCATTACCTTCTGTCCTGCGTTCAGGTAAATGAATATGAAAAAAGAAACAAAACCTCGTTAGTCGTTACATTCTGATTAAAGATTCTAGGGAAAAGCAGGTCTTTCATACATCTTTGGTGCTACTCTTGTCTCATGTCTCTATTGGCACCAAAGTGGGGATGTTGATGGACATCCAATTACATGATTTAGTTGGCGTTGATTAGTTTGGGTTAGACTGCAGCTTGGGCAAGGGATGGGTTTGGCAATTGTGAAGTTTCAATATGGCCAAGCCCAATGCCCAGCCCAATGTAGTTACAAAATTTTGAGCCTGGATATCCCCTGGGTGGGACTATGTTGCGCCCCTTGTATGGATGATTGCAACATACTTCATGGAGTCCATACCATTTGGCCTGCTTATTCATGAGGTCCTACTGGTGTATGCATTTAGAATTTCATGTGGAAAAGTTAAGGGGATTAATTGGAGATTTTTTTTTGCACTAATGATCCATTAAAGGAGCTCCTCTGGTAAAGATGTTGTACTGCTGATTCGTACAGTATGCATATTTCTAAATACAGAGTTTTGAACTGGGATTCCAGTCAGTATAGACAGAAGGAAAGTTAGCTTTGCAAGGCTTGTGGTGTTTGCTGAAGTATCTGCCGGCATGTGACTTTTGTTGAAAGGGGAAAATGTTTTAGATCTGCTTTTCAGAAGCCCCTATTCTTCTTCTTCAATTAAAAACTGTGATGTGGTATTATGAAATAGTAGCCTCCTCCCCATAAATATATATGCTGACCTTCCACCATCTGGTCCATGACAATAAGTGGACGAGAACCGTCTTTCTTCTAATCAAAGTTAATTATAAAACTCTGCTTTTTCCACCTTTCTTCTGAACAAAGTTAATTATATACCCTGAAATAGTTGCTTTGGTGACATAACTGATGCATATTGTGGATAAAACAGAAAATAGAGAATGAAGGGAAGGATGGGGTAGGGGAATAGGTTGGGTCGAGCATCTCACTCTTCCCTAGGGCATCTCACCCACAGCTATCTCAATTGACTACAATTCTTTGTTCATTCAAATCTGAAATTCTGAGTACAAGAGCTCCTCTTTAAATAGAGGGCAGAAACTATGCTATTAGCTGTCACATTAGAACTAGGAGTTGTACTCCTACCAGGACTAACATTAGAAACCTATACAAATAGGTAACTGAGTGTTTACTAACTAATAGCCACTTATGGGCTTGATTACAAGTAAATCGATGGGCACTAATGGGCCTTATTGAATTATAAATCAATGGGCCCAATGGGCCTTTATGAACTAATGACTAAATTAAATTAACACTTAAGTGGACTGACTTAACATAAGTGGATCGATGGGCCCATCTTGCTGGTCTGTGGGCCTTTAATAGATGGAGATCGAATCAGCCTTAAGGCTGGTTCGATGGCTGCTTGGCTGGATCTCCCTCCTGCAATAGTGTAGCCCATGATGGGGATCTACATCATTGGCAAAGTGATTGAATTGAATTTTTGTGTACTGATGACCCTCTATGCAGTTCACATGATAGCAACTTCGGATTTCTTTACCCTTGCTTCTGCCACCATTATATGGCATATGGTATCTGTTTTTGAAATGATGGGTTGTACTAAGTCTCATCATGTTTTTTTAATAGTGTCAGATACTAAGATGGTTACAAGGACTTGAACATTGATGCTGAAATATTAGAAAAAATGGGCTTATTTTAATGGATAAGCCTTGGTCTGGATTTTATACATGTTAGGCCTTTGGTCCAATGGCTTATCATTGTAATTAACCATTTTTAATGGGCTTAAAATAAGGGCAGGCTTGGGATACAAGATTTGCTTTTTAGTTTGTTTAAGTTGGGAGTCCTAGTCAGAATAGGAGTTGTTTTAATCCTTTTATTGGTCATATATATATATATATATATATATTTGTATCCAGCCATTTAGGTGCACGAATTTATGACAAAGATATTCAGTTTTCTGAATTTTTGCTTTGTAGATTCAGTGATGTTAATGAGTGGATTCCAATTGAAAGTAAGGTGGATTCTGTTCACTTTTTTTATTCCTGTTAGATTTCAAAACCACACGGGTGAGGTGGATTCTTGCCTCATTATCCTATTATCCTATCTTTTCTTCTATCTTTCTATTTCTTCTCTATCATCCAAGTAATTTCAGGTCAGATTTTTTAACTCTTTTCCTGTGTTACTACTGTTATACTACAATTTCAGTTTCAGGTTTGCTTCAAGTTAAGTTCTAGTTGTTGAATTTGGTTGCTGACTTCCCATAATTGCTTTCAAAATTATGTCATTATTCTTTGATTTCAGTTCTGTCTCAAAACCCTAAACCTCTAACTGAATTCTAGTTTCCTAGTTCAAGTCAAATTCTGTTATTCTCAATGCTGATTTATTCCGCCGAGTCTGGTATCAGTTTAATGCTAAATCCTCTGTTTTGAATCCCTAATTTAACTATTTTCTAGGGATTTAGAAAACCTAATGACAGTAGGATTATTCTATAACTCCAGATCCAACCAGCAATTAATCAAAATTTCTATTTTTCTGATTCTAGTTCGTATTTTCTACAATCCAGTTGAGCTGATATCCCATTTAATTTTCCTTGGTATCAGAGTTATAGAGGACTGCATTGACATCACTTTTTCAATGAGACAGGTTTGAGAATTGCTGATTTTGTTCTTCTTATACACGTGAAGCCAAAGCTTCATCTCAGGAAGGATGTTGATCACGTAGTGTTGATTCTGTGTCGCTTCCAAACTTGAGGACAAGTTTTGTCAACAGGGAATGAATTGATGCTGATTTTAGTGGAAATAAGCCTTGTGTTGAGTTTTATACATGTTAGGCCGTTGGTCCAATGGGTTTTCATTGTAATAAACCACTTTATGGGCCTAAAATAAGGGTAGGAGTAAGGAATACGGGTTTACTTTATTTTTATTTAAGTTGGGAGTCCTATTTAGAATAAGAGTTGTTCCAGGTATTTTATTGGTCAGTTAATTAGCTAGTTTGATTACTAGATGGTTTAGCTATTTCTAGTCATATTAGGGGAGTACACAAATATATGAAGTAAAGGTATTCAGTTTTCTGAATTTTGGCCTTTTAGATTTAACTTACTGCTGTGAATTCAGTGCTGTTACTTGGTGGATTCCAAGTGAAAACTAAGGTGGATTCATTAGCCGAGGGAGTGGATTCTCTTCACTGGTTTTTATGGATTCCAAAACCTGTTACTTTTAATTTTGATTTATTTGGCTGAATCTGATCTCAGTTTAGTTCTAAATCTACTGTTCTGAATCCCGAATTTTACTCTGTTCTGAATACCTGGAAAATCCTAATCGATTATGCAGATTTTTGTTTCTTAGTGACAGTTGGATTGTTCCATAACTCCAGATCCAACCATAAAAATTAGATCAAACTTTGCAGGTCCTATCTCGCTGTTAAAGTGACCTTTAATTACAGTTTCAGCTAATCAGAACTGTTTTGCTCTAGTTTCTAATTTTCTATTTTTTTCTGGTTCTAGTTCTTATTTCCTGCGATCCTGTTGAGTGAATCTCCCAATGGCTTTCCCTGGTACATTAGTAGTCTTCAGAAGACATATTATGTTAGATTCCTTTCTGTTTCACCAGCTACAATATGAGCTTCATATTCAGAGTTTGTGCAATAAGCTTGTCCTCTTTTAGCTCCACTGCTCCACCTGCGGTCATTATTTTGACAAACCAACAGTAAGTCTTATTGGACTTGCATGATAGATTATCAACAACCGGGTGTGTAATACGAGGAACTGAGGATGACAGATGGTAGGTGCCCAGATGTTAGGCCCCATCAGGTGTTGTTTCCTGCCCCAGAGATTTCTTAGGTCTGAATGACTTTTTTTAATTGTATTAAAAAGAACAAAATCATTCATCTTCCCCCCACCCCCACCCTACAAAAAGAACAGATAGTCCACAATAATCAACACGTCAGTGGAATTACCAAGCCAAGTGATGGTTTTTTGTCTCGGAGATCTCAGCAGATCTCTCAACATGTCGGAGTGGAGGCGATCTTAGCTTCTAGAGATACTCTGGCATCTCAGTTATCCAGGCCATACTGGATAGTATAGCTAAGCAGTGTATTCATCCTTCATAACTTCATTTATTTATACAGTACTTTGATGTGATGATTCTGGAAGCAAACTCTCTCTTTTGCTCAATGTTGCTAGTTTGCACTTCAACCTTCAAACTTTTGGGTGAACTTGTTTTTCACTTGGAGTGTATATTATCATGATGTGGATCATCTAGTTGGATTATGACAATGCCATTCATGATGGTTGCTGATGCTACCTTTTCCTTTTTATTGCTTCGACGGGATCACACCTTGTACCAAGTTCAAGTTCTTCTATTTTTTCCTCCTTCCAAGGTCCAATTTTAGCTGACACTTGTCTGTAACTTGTGCAGGGGACAGAGTTGTAAGTTCAGTTACAGTTAGACATGCTGAATATATTTTGGTGTCAGCTGTTTGGTTTTGAACGTTTGACCAACTTCTACCATCTGTGTTGGAGATGCTGCAGCAGGGTAACGCCGCCTGCTTGGGAGCTTCAGTAAACACCAAAGACATACTACCAAATGTGGTCTCTGATCAACAATGGTGTGCTTGAAGGCTTGTTGGAATTTATTTATTTATTTTTTCGGCTGAACAGAGGAGTTATTGACCAGCTCAACAGGGTATGAGGAAGGCCCGGAACTTTTTACCCACAAAAGCTATGATCATGTTTTCCAGGCATTAAAAGCCTTTTTTTTTTTTTCCTTCGGTTAGATGGTCCATTTCTGTGATAAGCCCTCGGTTGCATTTATCATGTGGTTTATCTATTATAGATATTCAGGTTGGTAAGTGCAACGAGTTAACAAACGGTTTCATGAATTGTTGAGTCACAGACCAACAATTACATAGCATCCTGTTAGTCCATGTTTAGACCTCAATCATGGTTTCATTCTGCAAATATAATTGTAAAATACTAGGCCAGGTGTGCAATGACAGAAATATCAAAATGTCTCAGTTGTCTGCCTGAGGTTATCAGGTATATGGGTTCTCTGCGGTTGTAAGGTGATGGTTTGTCCCGAAACATATGCTGCTTGGTTTATCAGAATTTTTGTTTTAATTTTTAATTTTTAATTTTATTTTATTTTATTTATTTTATTATTATTATTTTTAATAGCTTGCAACACTTTGAATGGCGAGGAAGATATGGCTCGCTTTTTCTTTTTGTGTGTTGGTGGTTTTCCTTTTGTCCTTTAATTGTTGGGGTACTTTTGTTGTACCTCACCTGAAGTTTATTCTGCAAACCACGTACAAAAAATGAGACTGCCAATTTTGAGGATATGCAGGTATGGAAATTACGTCAATATCTTTGATGAACTTAATGGGTGACGAGGAAAAACAAAAGGAACCATGCTGCAACTCCAGGGATGAGGGCAACTCTTCCAGTAAAGTGTAAAACTCAGAAGTTTTTTTTCCTGGTAGGAACATGGCATTGCATTGTGGCAGGAAAATCAAATGGCTGATCATCTCACCAACCCAACCATGCCGGGTGGAGTTAATATTCTGGACGTGTAAAGTTGTAGAGAAACAATCAATTACACTTTCACTAGTACTGTTCTTACGTTTGCTTTTCTCTGACTCAGAATTAACAATAAGAATGGCTTCTGCTTGGACACCATCAGTTACGTTTTCACAAGGGACAACATCATCACCACTTGGTCTAGCTAAATAATACTTGAGATGAGTGATTTCTCCATTAAAAAAAAGAGTAATATAATTTATATTTTAAGTAATCATTACTAAATTATTCATCATGTCAAAAGACTCAAAACTTGTCTCTTTTTCGTCCAATTTTTCTTATTTGTTGAAGAAAACAAAACAGTAATTATCATACATTATGGCAACTATATAAATTGTAATTATATAATTAAATAAGAATAGCATCAAACCAAAGTCAAAACAAGTCAGAGATTGGCAGTGCATCTTATATGCTAAGGGTGTGATGATTATATAGCATATAGGGGATTTCTTAGGAAATGACCAAGTTAGATTAAGCAAAATCCATAGCTCACACATGGGCAAGGGTTAATGTTGAAGTTCCTTTAGATAAGAAGCTTCAACTATGGGTCCCTTCAGGAAAAGTTGAATATTAGCTCTTTCATCATTGGCATTGGTGTAATGGTGTGGTAGTCTCTTACATCACCTTAAGGACCGCCATGGCTCGTCTCTGGAGTTTAACAAGGAACCCACCTCAAACTCAGGAAGAAGGAAAAAAATCACCCCTCAAGTTTTGATCCAAGATTCTCAACAGCGTTTCTGTTGGGCCATGCATAGTTGCTCAAAACTTAACATTCATGGAAGGTCGACTTATTGCTTTACAGAACTAGAGAACAGCTTAGAATTCAACATACTCATGGAGAAGACAACCAATGTATGGATAAGGTCACCAACTATGAATTAAAAGACCATTAGGATTCGAATAGTGAGCGATTGTACCGACTGGCTCACCATGTTTATTCTGGCTTTTGTTTGCTGTTAAAATATGGATTCTAGGACACAAAACAAAGCCATTACCTTATCTATTGGGCTTCAAATCCAATCAAGCGCACAATACTATTAAAATTACCAGTCTGCAATTCCATCTTATCATTACTTGTTGAAGAGAAGCTTAGAAGAAAGGGAAAAGGAAAGCCAAGTGCCCAATCAAGGTGTAACGATCTAAAAGGAATAATAAACAGAAGAGAGATCGCTTGCCTGATCTCCTAAGTTCAGGTCTTCCAAAATGCCCCTTTCTGTTTCAGATGAGATTTAAGAGTGTGTGACTTGAGGTTTGAGAGTGCGCATTAAGGGAGATTTTTGCAACGTTTAGAACAAAACAATAAGTAGCAGTCTTGCTCTTGCAGAGGAATGAGGGAGGGGAGGGGAAGGGAGGGGAGGGGAGGGGAGGGTTTTCATAATAGGGTCTAGGAATAAAAAAGAATTTCTTTTCTAATCATATTAAAAAACATGATCAATCATTTGCTAGGATAGGGATTTGAATTAATTAAATTCCATCTCATGACGTGGGAGAATCATTACCTTAAGTGTCACAAGTGCAACACCTCCTTGGGATGGTAGCCCTTCTTCAGTACTGTAGCCAAGACACGAAGCTGGTTTTATTATTTTCAATAGAAAGAAAACAATAGAGAGAAGCCGATGCCATAATACATTACCGTTCTGTTCTCTTTATCTCAAAATCCAGAGAAAATCATATATAGAGTTAAAAGGTAAAGTATTTTAATATCATGATTGCCACCACTTTTTTTTTTTTTTAAATTTAAAAAAGATAATGATGACACCTCATGATTGAGGTGTCAATTATATATGTAATTAAAATTTATTTTGCTTATAATAATGACACCTTATGATTGAGGTGTCTATAATTTGGGATAACATGATATACTCATTCTCTCTCACTGTCTTACGGTTTTGGCCACCGGATCAGCTCATATTTATCTGATATCAATTAAAAATATATATATATATATATATATTTTAATAATTAATAAATATCTCTCTTATAATGAAATCATTGTACGTATAATCTTTGGCCACCAGTACTGAGAAGAGGTATGATCCCAATGGGAAAATCCACTATAATTATCGATCAGAAAATGTCAATAATTATCAGTCAAAGATATATACCAACAAATACAATATGAGTGGATATAATTTTTATTATTCCCAGAGTTGTGGTAGTCTAATATTGATCTAATATTTTCACTCAACAATATCACATAACAAACCTCCAGGCAGGAAAATAAAACTCTCATGACCCAGGTTTATCGAAATGTCATAGAGAATCTGAACTTCCGATTGTGTATCTTAAAATGTTTCAAAAATATTTTTAAATTAAATATTAATATATATTAATAATTTTGAAAAAATTTTGTAAACATTTTGAAAAATGTGAATCAGATCTGGAATTTCATCCAATCGTGTCCAGATACTCTCTCTTGATATGCCTCAAATAAATGGGAGTGGATCCCATGTTGAGCATCTCTTTCGCCCACAGCCAAAGCATTATGAATCCAGTGTATCAATATATATAGTCCGAAGGACATCAACTAGCGATACACTAAAACCCATAATACTTACCTGCAATGATAAGAACATCTCAGGTCTAGAGATCAATCAAAGACTACCAAAAGGAATCTTGTCCTTCAACAACTGACAGTATTCCATTCAAGATTCCTATTTGATCAAATTCAATGTACACACAATATGTACACTCATATTTGTGTCCCTAAATCAACATTCATGAGCACACACAATATGATAACCATATGAACAGAATGCCCAGTTTGCTCCTAGTCATGAAAAAATTTAAGGTGAAAACCTATGGACAACCACAACTCGTCAATGTCATGCAATCATAATTACAAATATACAATTTGTTTATAGATTTGGTGGACATATTTTCAACAATCTCCCACTTGAACATCAAATCCAATTACCTATGTATTTTCGTCCCATGTTCTCAACATGTCTCTCAAATACATTTTGTGACAAACTTTTTGTCATAGGATCTGTTAAATTGTTTACAAAGTCAACTTTATCTATAGATACATCACCACGCTGGATGATTTCTCTGATGAGGTGATACTTACGTTCCACATGTTTGTTACATTGATGAGCTCTAGGTTGCTTTGCTTGTGCAATAGCTCCCCTATTATCACAATAAAGTTGTATATGGTACTTAATAAGGTCAGGGACCACATATAGTTCAGTTAAGAATTTTCTTAACCAAACTCCTTCTTTGGCCGCTTCACAAGCTGCCAGGTACTCAGCTTCTGTTGTGGAATCAGCAGTCGACTTCTGTTTGGTACTCTTCCAAATAATTGTCCCACCATCCAAAACAAAAATCATCCCAGATGTGGATTTTCTATCATCCTTATCAGTTTGAAAATCTGAGTCTGTATAACCTAAAACTGACAACTGATCACAACCATAGACTAAGAAAAGATCCTTGGTTCTTCTCAAATATTTGAGGACATTCTTAACATCCATCCAATGTTCCTGTTCAGGGTTGGATTGATATCGACTCACAATCCCTATAGCGTAACATATATCTAGCCTGGTACATAACATTGTGTATATAAGACTCCCTACAACTGATGCATAAGGAATCCTCCTCATAGTCTCAATGTCCTTAGTAGTTTGAGGACACTGTGACTTAGATAATGTAACTCCATGTCTGAAAGGAATATTTCCTTTCTTTGAATCTTGCATATTGAACCTGGCTAGAATCTTATCAATGTAATTAGACTATGATAGGCCTAACATATTCTTACAATCTCTCACAAGTCTTATATCAAGGATATAACTAGCTTTCCCAAGGTCTTTCATTGAGAAATTAATAGACAACCACACTTTTATAGATGTAAGCATGTCCACATCATTCCCAATGAGTAATATATCATCAACATATAGGACAAGAAAACAAACTGCACTCCCAGTAATCTTTATGTAAATACATGGGTCATCCAAATTTTATTCAAACCCAAACAATTTGATAGTTTGATCAAAATGGATATTCCAACTCCTAGAGGCCTGTTTGAGACCATAAATAGATCTCATCAACTTGCATACTTTAGTTTCCTCCTTTTGAGATACAAACCCTTCTGACTGTATCATATAGATATCTTCATCAAGATATCCATTTAGAAATGCTGTTTGTACATCCATTTGCCAAATATCATAATCAAAGTATGTACCTATTGACAATAAAATCCTAATGGATTTTATCATTGCCCCTGGAAAAAATGTTTCATCATAATCAATACCTTCTTCTTGGGTATAACCTTTTGCTATCAGTCTTGCTTTGAAACGTTCTACTTTTTCATCCATGTCTTTCTTTCTCTTAAAAATCCACTTACACCCAACTGGTTTTATACCTTGAGGTGGATTAACAAGAGTCCAGACATGGTTGGAATACATAGAGTCCATTTTTAAGCACATAGCCTCTAGCCATTTAACTGCATCCACATCCCTAAGAGCCTCAGGATATGTATTTGGATCTAATTCAGATGAATCAGACACCATGTAGAACTCTTCTACTCTATCTTCCTCTTGTGTAAGAAGGGTGTGCCTAGTAGGAGGTCTAATAATCCTCCCACTACGTCTAGGCTCTTTGTGTTGTGGTGCAACATTAGGAGTTGCAGTAACAGGGTCTACTAGTACAATTGATGTAGATGGAACTTGGTCATTAGATAATTCTTCTATGACTACAGGATCAGATTGTCTCACAATAAAATCCTCTTCAAGAAAAGTGGCATACTTACTTACAATAATCTTTTGTTTTATAGGGTTATAAAAATAATACCCTATAGTACCTTTGGGGTATCCCAAGAAATAACACTTATCTGTACGAGATTCCAACTTATCAGTTTGCTGTTTTCGCACATATGCAATGCAGCCCCAAACCTTAAGAAGTTGTAGACTAGGCTTTCGCCAAGCCACAACTCAAAAGGTGTCTTTGCAATAACTTTAGTTGGAACCCTATTCAGAATATATATATAGTTGTCTCTAAGGCAAAACCCCAAAACTTAAAGGTAATTCACAATAACTTAATATTGATCGAACCATATCTAATAGAGTCCGATTTCGTCTATTTGAGACACTATTTTGTTATAGTGTCCCTGGGGTGGTCAATTGTGAAACAATCCCAGCAAGTTTGAGATAGTCTACAAACTCATATGACAAATATTCTCCTCCTCGATCAGATCTAAGGAATTTAATATGTTTACCAAATTGGTTCTCAACCTCGGCACGGTATTCCTTGAACTTTTTAAAAGTTTTCGATTTTCAATGCATTAGATAAATATATCCATATCGAGAATAGTCATCAATAAAAGTCACAAAATATTCATACCCATGACGAGCTTGAACATTTATAGGACCACAAACATCAGTATGGATTAATTCTAACAAACTTTTGACTCTCATACCCATTGAAAAAGGGTTTTTGGTCATTTTACCTTGTAAACATGATTCACAGGTTGAAAAAGATTTTACCTTCAGACTATCTAAAGGTCCATATTTTACTAACCTATTTATCCTATCTACTCCAACATGACCCAATCTCAAGTGCCATAAGTAAGTAGAGTTAACTAGAGCAAGTTTTCTTTTCAAATCAATGTTTGAAACCTCATTAGTTTTCACAACTGAATTTAGAAAATATAGTATGTTTTCCATATTTCTAATAACTAGTTTTAAACTGAATTGGAAAACATAACTAGATGAAATTAACTTAGAAAAAGATATTACATTTCTTATAAACTCTGGTACATAGTAACAGTCAATCAAAACCAAAACAGACATTTATAGATTCAAAACAAAAGTTCCAATAGCTACTGCAAAAAATTCAACTCCAGATCCCTTCCTGAGACGTACTTCATCTCTATGAAGTCTTCTTATCTTGTTGAACCCCTGCAACACATTGCACACGTGGATTGTGGACCCAGAATCCACCAACCAGGTATTAGTTAGACATTTCAACAAATTGGATTCATACAAAATAAGGGATTCAATATTACCTTCTTCTGATTTCTTCTTCAGAGTTGTAAGATATGCGCGACAATTTCTTTTTCAGTGTCCATCTTTCTTGCAATAAAAACACATTATTTTTCCATTATTTTTAGTATCTCCTTCTTTTTTAACTTTTACAAACCTTTTCTTACCAGACTTCTTCTTTTCCTTGTTCTTAGGCCTAGAAGCGAAGTCCCAACCTCTGTTGTCATTACTACTGCCTTTTGCTTTTTAAGCATTGTCTCTGCCTCTTATAACATATTAGTGAGCTCAGAAATACTAACAACAACTTTGTTCATATTAAAATTCATAATAAAAGAGTTGTATGTAGGAGGCAGAGAAGCAAGGATGATGTCAATCTTATATTGAGCGTAAAAAAACGTCCCAAGAGATTTCAATTCTTGAAACAGATTATTCATCTTCATCAAATGATCAAGAACTAAAGTCCCTTCAGACATTTTTGTAGTGTGGATAGTTGTAGTGATAGCATGACAGTTCTATTTGCCAAATGTCTCATGCAACTCCCTCATCATGTCCCTTGCAGTTGGTAGCTCATCACATGACTTGATAATGGTCTTATTCAGAGAACCAAGGATATAAATTTTGATATGAGAATCCATTTTATTGAATTTCTAGTAGGCCTCCATTTCCTCAGGGTTGGTAAAGTTAGGGAGAGAAGGAGATTATTGGTCTAAGACACTGGATAGCTCCTCAACATTAAGTACTAGCATTAGGTTTCTTTTCCAATCCATATAGTTTGGACCTAACAGACGGTTTTCATTTCACAGGGCAGTAACAGCCATAGGGTTTGACATAATTGACAATCTACAAATAAATAAATAAATGAGAATTAGAATGCATGACATAACCATTGAATACAAGTGAGCAATTCTAAATCAATGGTTTCTCACAATATATGCCACCCTCAAACATATTAATGTGAATTGGAATACCACAATCCTTACATGCTCAACTTACCCTATCAGGAGTCATTGGAATATGTTGATTGGATAGACTGATTCTGTCCATTATGTTTCATCACATGAAACTAGACTTCCAATATCTATTTGGCCACCTGAGTGTCATATCAATTTCTATCGACTGACATACACTCAAGTCAAGTGTAAACTTATTGCCTCGGAGTGAATCACAGGTACTGTGGGATGATGCCTACTATCGTAGTGCACTCCCACTAGTTGTGTCCACTACCGATCTTATAAGAGATAAATGCAAATTACCTCATTGACTAATTCATGTATTATCCTATCAGCATCTGCAAGAATCAGTCTATAAAATCTCTACGCTCACCAACAATAGGAGACCATGAAAATTCTACTACTTAAGAAATATCATTTTACACTTACTTTTACAAATGAAGGGCCGAATATCATATATTCAATTAAATTTGCATCATATGTAAAATATATGCATCATCTTATGATATCATTCATCTCATGACATTTAGCATCATATTTAGCATCCCATGTAAACAACATTAATATCTTATAAAAATTATAATATAATTTAAGTGACAGTGATTATGAAAAAGTGACAATATCAAAACATCACATCCAATGATAAGACATATAATCTTAAAACGAAATTACTTTCGTTGCTACCTTGATATGACATTAATCTCCATCTCATCAGCTACCTCCATTGCTTATATGCAACAAAATAAATAAAATCCTTAAATCTCAAATACATATAAAGTTAAAGCATAACTTAAAAAATATTAATTTATTATATGGGTTTTTCAATGGGAGTACATAAATTTACATTGGGATAGAGAGAGAGAGAGAGAGAAGAGATTTAAAGGTAAACATGCAATAATAAATAAATCACATATCAACCATGTCATTTTATCCTAACAAATCATTTATTAGATTAAATAATTCCTATAATCACTGACACAAATATGCATAAAATAATTAATTAATGTGCATTATCATATAAACAAAGTAATAAAGAGGGTATTAACTTTTAACCACCCTTGACCATTATCAATTTTCTAACAATTAGAAAATAAATCAATTAACTGGATCAAATATTTTGACCCAATACATTGGTAGGAGAATGCTATGATACTCATAGGACATTCTTAGAGGATAAAAAAGCTAGCATACACAAAAGTGCATTAAATTCAACCTTCACAATTTGGTCTATAGATAATACACATTAAATAATGATTTTACTTATGAAATCCTAATTCCTATGCAAACCCGATCCTGTAAATGGGATGGCTCTAATACCATTTTTATTGGCATAATAGGATTTAGGAATAAAGAAGAATTTATTTTCCAATCATATTAAAAACATGATCAATCATTTGCTAGGATAGGGATTTGAATTAATTAAATTTCATCTCATAGCGTGAGAGAATCATTACCTCAAGTATCATAAGTACAACACCTCCTTAGGATGGTAGCCCTTCTTCAGTACTGTAGCCAAGACACGTAGTGATTTTCAATGGGTTCAGTCCCTTTTGACCTCAAGTTGATTTTATTTGTTTCAATAGAAAGAAAACAATAAAGAGAAGCCGATGTTGAATACGTTACTGTTCTATTCTCTTTATCTCAGAATCCAGAGAAAACCATATATAGAGTTAAAAGATAAAGTATTTTAATATCATGATTGCCACCACCTTTTTTTTTTAAAGATAATGATGACATCTTATGATTGAGGTGTCAATTATATATGTAATTAAAATTCATTTTGCTTATAATAATGACACCTCATGATTGAGGTGTCCATAATTTGGGATAACATGGTATACTCATTCTCTCTCATCGTCTTACGGTTTTGACCACCGGATCGGCTCATATTTATCTAATATCAATTAAAATATATATATTAATAATTAATAAATATCTCTCTTATAATGAAATCATTGTACACCAGTACTGAGAAGAAGTATGATCCCAATAAAAAATCCACTATAATTACCGATCAGATAATTTCAATAATTATCAGTCAAAGACATATACCAACAAGTACAATATGAGTGGATATACTTTTTTTCTTCTCAGAGTTGTGTTGGTCTAATATTGATCTAATCTCTCCACTCAACAATATCATATAACAAACCTCCAGGCATAAAAATAAAACTCTCATGACCTAGGTTTGTCAAAATGTCGTACAGAGAATCTAAACTTCTGATTGGGTATCTTAAAATGTTTTAAAAATATTTTTAAATTAAATATTAATATGTATTAATAATTTTGAGAAAATTTTGTAAAAATTTTGAAAAATGTGAACCGGATTCAGAATTTCATCCAATCATGTCCAGATACTCTCTCTTGATATTCCTCAAATAGATGGGAGTGGATCCCGTGTTGAGCATCTTTTTCATCCACAACCAAAGCATTATGTGTCACACCGTTTTCAGAAGGCCATGACGAGTTAACACCGTTAACCCAAACTCGCCAGGATCATCGAATCAGATTCCACCAAACATACACACAACTAATATAAGCTCATCGGATCAGCGAAGACTAAGTTTTACGTGAATAATCCCATAATACTTGATACCCGAATTATGATACAATAATTATATACATGTGGGTCCGAAGGCATGATATTTACACAATAAAAGTACAATTCATATATCAAGTATGTAAAGGAAATCATCAAAATAATTAAAGTACACACTCATCGCAACAAAGGCTAGAGCTCACTGCATCAAGGGTTGAGCCCATTGGCATCACATAGTAGAGCTCACTCGGCCTCGAAGTGGAGCTCAAGCGGCCTCGAACTGCGGTCCCGAAGACAACTCTCATCGAGCATCGTGTCGTGCTCTAACTCCTCAGGGTCCACCAGGTCCTCTTCAGAAACTCTGTGGACCCACCCATGCTCCTCGATGTATGACTGCAAAATCATCTAAAAAGGTGGTGTACACGTGGGATGAGCTCACTAGCTCAGTAAGTGGTAAGATGGACCACACAGCAGTCCACACAGCAAAAAAAATCATATGCACTACATGTTATGCAATACATTTTAATTCACATCCACCTAAGCAACATTACTAAGTCCTTGGTTTTTAGTGCTACTACAGCCACAATGCGCGTATACTCTGGGTACGAGCCACGAACTCCATCCCACGATATGCCCATAGGGCTGTCAGAGAAGGCCGACCGTGAGTACTCGGAAAAGTAAAGACAATGCCGTCCACCGGCTCTCAACAAAAATGTAAATGATTGAAATTAAAGGTGCTGACTCCAGCAATTTAAAAGCAGTACGATTGACCCTCTTGAATGTACCACCGGGGTTGCCGACTGTCTTAAATGACCCGTCGGGCGTTATGTCTAACCGCCACAGTGACCCGACGACCTCGACCACTGCTTCCCCCCAAATGATAACCCAACACCTTAACCCCTGTTGGGAAGGGTCGTAGCACGGGATGGTGAAAATCCTAATACCGCATGCTCCTATATGACAATAGTACGATTGCATAGTGCCACCGCGTCCCATTCCACGGGCCACCAATGCACTCGTTTTCAAGCCGACTACGGCATCTAGTCTATCAATGCATCATGCACAAGGATGTCCACATTCAACATATAAACATCTCATTTAATTGGCATTTGGAAAGTAAACATAGCACACATGCATATCAAGGTGAGGATGACTAATCTACATAACATATTCATGATGGCATGACTAGACTAGATATAATTAAATGAATGCCAAACAATGCCTTGAAGCAAGGCCAAACGTCCTCTCCCCACTTACCTGTAGCGTACAAGGATTCCCGTTCGGTACGGGTGAGATCCGGTGCGAATCGGGTAGGATTTGGTGAACCTAACATAATTGAGCGGGGTTAGTACTTCACCATTTTAGGACCAAAATTAACGAGATCCGATGACAAAATCATGTTTAGAACGTTAAAAGAAGGTCACACATCCGATTTGGGTCCAATCGGACGTAAGAATCACCTTCGGGGCCACACAGGTGGGTCAGACAGGTGGGCTGTCTGGCCCACCGGTCCTACCCACCGGTTTGGACCGATGGGTAGGGGCCCACCGGTAGGGCCCGTCAGTCTGGCCCACCGGTTGGGCCAGGGGCCCTTGCTAGGACCGATGGGTAGGGTGGCCCGCCGGTTGTGCCCGAAGGCCCCTGCCCTCTCAGGTGGGTGCCCACAGGCGGCTAGGGGCCCACCGGTCTTGGCGGGAAAACAATCGTTTCTTCCCAACTTCCTCCATTCTTTGGGGATCCAAATGGGGCTTTTCCCAACCCATTCTTCACACCTTCAAGGTTTTATAGGATGGTTCTAACCTAGATCTAGGTTAGATTCAAGTGATGGGAAACCATCTTACCTTCTTTGCACAAGAACAACTTCAAACCCTCCAAATCACTTCAAACCCACAATGCTTCTTCCACCTTGTCAATACCTCTTCAAATCCTTCAAGATCAACACATAAATCATCTATTAAACCTTAGATTCATTATTTCAAAGGGGATTTACAAGATCTCAAGAAACCCTACTCGAATCAAGGGTTTAAGCTTGGGTATGGTGAATGTTTAAAGAAACCCGACTTTGCTTACCTCCAAATGTAGATCTAGAGTTGAAGATCACTCTTCCGGCGCGAATGGGAAGATCAAGCTGCCACTGAAATCCTTCTCTTCTCTCTTCCTTCTCTTCCTTCTTCTTCTTCCTTTCTTTTCCCTCTCCTCTTTACTCTTCTCACCAACGTCGGGTGTCATAAATGAAAAGAAAATAAAGTCATAAATGCTATATATATACTTCCTAAATAACTAAATAGTGCACATGGATGGGTCACTCAGGTGGGTGGGTGCACCCACCTGTCCGCCCACCTGAGGGCCAAAACTTGGGATTTTGACAGAGTTCGGGCCTGGCGCGAACCCCACCATAGCATACGATGTAGTACACGTATATACCTTAAAATACGGCTATAATACCTGCTTTATCCGTACATGGCCTTATGGTAGGTGCATGTACACAGCTTGGGCACTCCCGTCTCTTCTGGCATTGGCTCGGACTTGTCGGGCCAACCGGTGTTTAAGGTCACCCTTGCCATCATAGCCCATAAGGAACCCGCTCTAACTCCCTCTGGTTCGGTTCCTGCATGGTTTAACCAGGTCAACCGCTTAATCAGACCGGGCTTAAGAAGTAGGGTATTACATTACCCCCCCTTATGAAAAATTTCGTCCTCGAAATTGCGTACCTGGTTGATAAAAAAGATGAGGGTACTTGGCTTGCATTTCATCCTCTACCTCCTAAGATGCTTCTTCAAGTGAATGATCCGCCCATCGCACCTTTACATAGGAAATGGAGCGGTTGCGAAGGGTTTTCACCTTCCGGTCCAAAATTTTAGCTGGTTGTTTTGTATAGGTCATGTCAGCTTCAAGGTATTCTGGCTCCACGGGTAACACATGAGAGGGGTCATGAACATATCGCTTCAGCATGGATACATGGAATACATTATGAACATCCCCAAGTGAAGGTGGCAAAGCAAGCATGTAGGCTACTGAGCCAACCCGGGATAAGATCTCAAATGGTCCAATGTATCTTGGGCTCAACTTCCCCTTTCTGTGAAACCTTTGCAACCCTTTAGTATGAGAGATCTTGAGAAATACCTTTTCTCCTGGCTGAAATTCAACATCTTTTCTGCGGGTGTCCGATAGCTCTTTTGACGGATGATTGCTTAATCCGTTCTCTAATAACGTCGACTTTGTCACAAGTCATCTAGTATCATCTCAGGTACTAACATTCGACGTTCACCTACCTCATCCCAATACAAAGGAGTCCTACACTTTCTGCCATATAACACCTCATACGAAGCCATCCCAATTGTAGCTTGGTAACTGTTGTTATATGCAAACTCCATAAGAGGTATATATTCTTCCCAACTGCCACTCATCTCCATTGTACATGCCCTGAGCATGTCTTCTAATATCTGTATGGTTCGCTCGATCGACCATCCGTCGTGGGTGGCAATACTCAAATTCAATTGTGATCCCAAGGCACGCTGTAAGCTTTTCCAAAATCTGGAAGTGAACCTTGGGTCCCTATCTGAAACAATGCTCACTGGCACTCCATGTAAGCGCACTATGTTGTCCATGTAAAGTTGTGCTAGTTTGGCCATGGAGAACTTGATCTTGATGGGAATGAAATGAGCAGTCTTGGTAAGCCGATCAACGATCACCCATATCGCGTCCATTCCCTTAGGTGTACTTGGTAGTCCGGTGACGAAGTCCATTATAATCCTTTCCCACTTCCATTCGTCTGGGAGTGGTGAAGAGTACCATAAGGTCGATGCCTCTCAGCTTTTACTTTCTGGCAGGTAAGACAAGTCGCCACATACAGAGCTATGGTGACTTTCATGTTTGGCCACCAGTAACTTTGTTTGAGGTCTTTGTACATCTTGGTACTTCCTGGGTGAAGTGAGTACTCAGAGCTATGTGCTTCTCGCACTATCTTGTCTTGTATATCCAAATCATCGGGTACACACAATGCTCTCGAAACATCAATGCCCCATCATCGCTAAATCAAAATCGGTCGTTCATTGTTTGATCTTGAACCTTAACTCGATCCGCTGCAATTCAAGATCCAAAGGTTGCTTCATTATTACCTCTTGCCTAACCGCGGATGCACTGAGAGCCGCCAAGGATACAGTCAACCATTTAAGGTTTTCTGGTTGAGGTTCAAGCTTTAAGGTTGCCCTTCATATAAGAGGGTTTCATCCATTAGCATCGCCTCTTGCACGAGTGGTGGGCTGACTGCTAAGTATGAGAGCGACACGATCGTGTCTTCGACTCAATGCATCGCCACTACATTTGCCTTGCCGGATGATCTTGAATGTCGCAGTCATAATCCTTCATGAGCTCAAGCCATTTCCTCTGTCTCATGTTCAGATCCTTCTGGGTGAAGAAGTACTTCAGGCTTTTGTAATCACTGTATATCTCACACTTCTCCCCATACAAATAATGTCGCCAGATCTTAAGGGCAAAAATGACTGCAACTAGTTCCAAGTCATGAGTGGGGTAATTCTTCTCATACTCCTTTAGTTGTCGGGATGCATACGCTAATACCTTACCGCGTTGCATGAGAACACAACCCAAACCAACTTTGGAAGCATCGGTATAGACCGTCATTCCACCTGTGCCTTCAGGAATAGTCAACACAGGGGCCGACACCAACCTCTCCTTCAATTCCTGGAAACACTTCTCACATTCCTCTACCCAGTCGAATTTCACACCCTTTTTAGTCAACTTGGTCATTGGTGCTGAGATCCGGGCAAAATTCTCAATGAAGCGCCGGTAATATCCAGCCAAACTCAAGAAGCTTCTAATTTCAGTAACACTCTTGGGGCTTTCCCATTCCACTACTGCTTTCACCTTATCAGGATCTACTTCGATTCCGGCCTTAGACACTACGTGCCCCAGGAATCCAACTTGTTCAAGCCAGAATTCACACTTGCTGTACTTGACAAACAACTGTTGTTCTCTCAACCTCTGCAACACCATTCTCAAGTGTTGAGTGTGCTCCTCCTCGGTCTTGGAGTAGATCAAGATGTCGTCAATAAAAACAATTACCCATTTATCGAGTACATCCTGAAATACTCGATTCATTAGATCCATGAATGCTGCCGGTGCATTGGTTAACCCGACAGATAACACTAGGAACTCATAGTGACCGTATCCAGTCCTAAATGTTGTTTTGGGTATATCACCGCTCTTTATCTTGAGCTGATAATAGCCGGACCGAAGGTCTATCTTTGAAAATACTCTGGCTCCCTGCAACTGGTCAAATAGGTCATCAATGCGTGGCAATGGATACCGGTTCTTAATGGTTAGCTTATTTAACTCCCGGTAATCTATGCACATACGTAAGCTGCCATCTTTCTTCTTGACAAACAACACCGGGGCACCCCAAGGTGAAACACTTGGGCGAATAAACCCCTTTTCCAATAGTTCCTGCAACTGCATCTGCAACTCCTTCAATTCAGGTGGTGCCATCCTATGGAGCCTTAGATCTGGAGCTGCTCCGAGTCAAATCTATGGCAAACTCCAACTCTCTATCAGGTGGTAAATGCATCAGATCATCTGGGAAAACGTCGCGAAACTCTTTAACCACCTTTACCTCTTCTAGAGGTGTGATCCTTGCATCAACATCAAGTACCGATGCTAAGTAACCCTGACATCCATTTTCTAGCAATTTTACCGCTTGAAGAGCGGAGACAAGGACCTTCTTTACTCGTTTCATTGTATCTGCTCGGTATACCAATTCTTTTCCTTCGTCATCTGTCACCCTAATCAGCTTTTCAGCACAGATCACATTAGCTCGATGAGCCGACAACCAATCCATACCCAATATAACATCAAAATTCTGCATATTAAACTTAATGAGTTGTGCATCAAGGTTCTTCCCACTAATTTCCACTGGGCACGGCCCATACACTTCCTTCAACTATGTAACTTTGTCAGTAGGCATACTAACAATCATTCCGCGATCTAGGATCTGGTGACATCCCAAGTTTCTCTACGAATCTCTTAGATCGAATGAATGAGTAGCTCTGAATCGAATAAAACATAGGTGGTATGCACGATATGGGTAGGATACCTAGTATAACAATGCATATAACTTCAGCGAGGTCATCAATATTAATCATAATGAATTTCTTAATTTAAAATGTACGCTACTACTTACATCTTGCCTCGGCTTCCCCGGTGATAGAGCATACATCCTTCCTACGGTTGATTCCCTCGAGGTAAGGGAGGTCGACTGAGAGGGGCTGACGGAGGGCAAGGCTGGTGCAGCCCGCAGTCTTCATAATGCCCATATGAATGGCGTTGAAGCAATGAATCGAGACGTCGGGCGGGGGCCCTCTGCACTTGACCCGTTCGGATGGAGGTCGATGGCCTTGGAGTGAGGGTGCCACACTAGTGTTCGGGCAAAAGAGGTGGAACCCGAACCACCAACTGGTCTAGGAGGGTAGCCAGATGGCCTATAGGGCTGCCTATACATAGGCCCAGAACTGTATGATCCGCGGTATGCCTTGGAGGAGTTCCCCATGTCCGGAAATGGGTTTGTTCTCTTCCACAGTCCAGGGGTGAGGGACTGTTCTCCCTTTTGCTTATCCTCCATGGTCTTGGCCTTTTGCACAATCTGGCCATATTCGGTCAAATCCAAGACCTCAAGTACAAACCCAATAGATGCTTTTAGGCCTTTTAGGAACCTTGTTGCCTTCTCTTCAGCTGTCCTCATATGCCTTGGGGCAAAATGGAACAAACTCTCAAATTATTGTTGGTACTCAAGGACAGTTTTACCTCCTTGAGTTAAGGCCATGAACTCAGTCTCCTTGCTGTCTCTGAAGCTGTGCGGATAATGGTTGTCCAAGAACAACTCCTTGAACTGCTCCCAAGTGGGTTCTGGATGGGCAGCCAACAATATGGGCTTGGAGGCTTGCCACCAAGAATTTGCCTCTTTCTTGAGTTGCAACCCAGCACAAATGAGTTTCTGTGCATCCGTGCACTCAAGCACCTCAAATATTTTCTATAATTCTTGGATCCATTGGTCTGGTTCCAAAGGATCACTCCCCACCTTAGAGAATACAGGTGGTAAGTTCCTCTTGAATGACTCCACTACCCTTGACGTATTATTCGTCGGCGGAAAGTTAGGAGCATAAGCGGGATAGTAAGAGTATGGAGGAGGCATCCCATACTGAGGAACACCGAATGGTGGGATTGGAGGTGTACCCCCCACTTGTGGTCCCGTTCCCGACCCTACAGGCGGGTCCTGTGGAGTGAGTACCCGGGGAGGTTGACCCGGTTGAGAAAAGTCCAACTGTTGCTGAATGGCAGTCATAAATGCTTCTTTGTTCTTTAAGCATTTGTTCTTTGAAAAGCCTATTGCGATCATTGAATTATAGTAGCAACATCTCCGGTGTAATGACGGTGGAGGGTCCGGAGTGTAGTCATAGGTGGGTCCCATGTGCCCCACCCGACCAAAGGTCTCTAGAGGTAGTGGAGGTGAGGTTTGCCCCACAGGGCGGGACCTCCTGGGATTCAGTGGTCGACCGACCGGACGAGGACCCCGCGAGGTACCTCGGGCATTACTAACGGATCTAGAACGTACCATCGTATCCTTGTACCTGGAACATATCACACACCATATTGGTTAAACACCGGAGAATTGATTTCGACACACAATTATATGCCATCACATAAGGTATTGTAGTGTACGACAGTCCACAATAAATCACAACTTAATTAGATGCAGACCAGCCTGCCAGATCGCTAATGGTCCCACTTGACCATAACACATTAATATAGGAATAATATCAATAAGGAGAATCAATATAAACATGCTAGGAGGGAAAGAAAAAATTTCAAAATTTTCCCAATTTTCACAACAGGTGGGCTGCATCGGCGGGTAGGGGCCCGCCGGTCGAGCCCGTCGATCCCAGTACCTCAAACCGGTGGGTGGCACCGGCGGGTAGGGGCCCGCCGATCGGACCCGCCGGTCCTGCCCGAGTAAAAACACGAACAGGGCCCTACAGACCCTATTCTGTCTTGCCTCTTTCCCCAACTCCTTTCTCTTCCTCCCTCTCTACCTTGGGCGTTCTTAGAGGTCTCCTCAGCGCTTCTACTCGCGACTCCACTCATCAACTCGGCGCTTTTGAGAAGATTCAACTCTCCCTCTTTCAAGTAAGTTTTCCTCCTCCTCCTTCCCAGAATTTTCACTTGGGGGGTATATCCATGTGTAGGCTTTAATCTAGGCTTTCTTTCTATATTTTTCTCCATAGAATAGTATTGCCATGTGATTGTGATGTTTCTACTGTGGTCGTTTGTAGTTTATTAGGATTTTATCTCTTCATTTGGAGAAAAAACCCCAAATCGTGCCCTAGGTTTCCAAAATTGGGGATTTCTTCAATTCTCGCTCCTTTTCTCCAATTGATGATTCCTTTGTGATGCATTTCACTTGATTTGTGCTTAACATGCTATAGATTTCATGAATTGTCCATTATTCTTGGAATCCCCATGTATTCCCATGAAAAAACCCTCTTTTGCATTGGTTTCCTGGATCTTCATTACATACTTGTATTCGTGGACCTCCATAGTCTATTTGGGTATGTTTTTTTGTACATTCATGATCCCGCTACCATGGCATTTCGTTCTAGATCTAGGGTTTCAAGCTTTTACTCCATTGTGACTGAGTTTGCGCATTGCAATTGAATCCTCTCATGTCACGTATGCTCCTTGCTGTTATTTTACTGTTTTAGCATGTTTCCCCTTTGCCACTTACCGTGCATCATGTCCATAAGTTCCCTATCATTTCTAGCTTGTCGCCGTTTCCATTTTGCGAGTATTTGGGTTTTGGGTTTCGCCTTTTTAATGCTGTCATTTTCCATTCTTTACTTACCCCACTTTCTTTTCTTCTTGCCAGGATGTCATCTCGCACCGGCAAGGGACCATCTTCCTCTGGCGTTCGACGTAAGACGACCGCTACTAAGCGAAGAGTGCGAAACCACTCTTCACCCGCACAGGAGACCGGACCTGCCGGTCGACCCTACATGACTATGATGAGGAGCACTTCCTTAGTGCAGGGCAGACCAATGGCCGATTTTCTGAAGAGGTCGGTGATGATGGAGAAGACCGTGGTAGTCGACGACTTCCACAAGGCTCGGCTTCAGGAGAGGTTCTCAGCACTGGGCTGGGATTCTATTCTTCACGTAGACCGACCATGCTACGAGCAGCTAGTCCGCTGGTTCTACTGCAACTTGGAGGTGTCTTATCCATACGGGGAGTTCACCATAAGCAGCTTGGTGAAGGGGGTAGACATCCAGCTGACGGTGGGTACCTTGGCCAGCATCTTGGGCATATCGGCAGCTGGGCACCATTCATGAGCTTGGAGACGCCGGACTTCATCTACGAGACTATCTGCGGCAGCAGTACCCGTCCGGAGTCCGAGACGTCCTTCTACCCCGAGGTTCGTTTATTTGCCCGGTTGGTCCAGTTCAACCTGCTCCCCAGAGGAGGTCATCGAAACCAGGTGGGTTTCATGGCGGCCTTCATCGCTTTCTGCATCTTCACGGCCGCAGAGGGAGGCGGCGAGCACTTATGCCTTCCGTACATCATCCTCAGGACGATGGAGCACCACACTTCCCACCCTGAGGATGGAGGATTCCCCTATGGCAGGATCCTCACCAGGATCTTCAAGTTCTTCGGGGTGGACCTGAGCGGGGAGGAGGGGAAGACTCCGGCTGATAGGTTCGACAGGAGTAACCTCCTGAGGATGGGTCTCTATACCCTCATGGATACACCTCTGA
Source organism: Macadamia tetraphylla (assembly GCA_022985045.1). Taxonomy (NCBI): domain Eukaryota; kingdom Viridiplantae; phylum Streptophyta; class Magnoliopsida; order Proteales; family Proteaceae; genus Macadamia; species Macadamia tetraphylla. Next base: position 18,454,303 of record CM040971.1, on the reverse strand, counting down.
GAGCAGGAGCTCAGAGAGGTAGGGGTAGGAGGGCTGCCCCTATTGAGGACGTCCACATGGAGGAGGAGTTCAGCGGGGAGGATGAGGACTACGTTCCTCAGGATGAGGGGGATGATCTGGTGGGTGATGGCATCCCTGAGGAGGCGCCTCAGGAGTCGAGAGGCCCCGGTCCTAGTTCCTCCGAGCTGCAGCCTCACCGATAGAGCCCCACCACAGGGAGTGGTGCATCGACTGAGGGCATGATGTCCACCATGCGGGCCTTGCAGGATGGCCAAGTCCAGTTACTGAGACGGCTGGACGAGAGTGCCTCCAGGGAGGAACGCATCCTGGAGAGGCAGGCCACTTTGGAGGATTCCTTCCTCAGGCTGGGTCAGGACTTGGACACCACGGCCAACACTATCTCAGCAGATTTTGGTCGGCTGAGGGAGTAGGTGGTGAAGCGAGGTTTGACTATTACGACCACCGCCTCGACGTCAACTCTAGGCCTCCGGCGAACGTGGTGATCATCGATGATGACGACGATGACCAGTGAGGGCTTAGCTTGCCCACACCAGCTGTTTATCTATTTTCCCTTTTTGTAGACCTTGTTGTATATTTCATTTCTTCTCATTCCTTGTATTTGTACTGTAACTGGACTCATTTATGGAATAATATCTTTTGATAGTGATTTTTTCTCTGTGGTGCATTTATTTGTTGAGTTCTTGTGTAGTTTGGTTGTGATGGTTCTTGTTACTTTTTATCTTTGTCGTATTGAATATGTTGTTTATCAGGTGTTGTGTGCAAAATTTTTGGAAATCCCATTTTACGCCGTTATGCTGTCGAAATTTCGTCAAACTAGTACGCGATAGGTTATATCACCAATTTAATTACCTTTTATCTACACTCACGTATGCCATGAATGAAATCCCTAAATGCAACTCTTTTTATACTTTCTTTCTTTGGCTTTTAACTCCTTAAAGCTTTTACATTGACCCAACCCCATTTTCCTATTATAGAGTCTATGGGATTCTAATGGTATGCTGTGAGTGGAGCAGAGCATCACGCTGTGATACCACCGTTGTCACACCCCGTTCTCACACGAATGGTCGACCGAAGTTAACACCGTTAACCCAAACTGTCAGATCATCGACATCAGATTCCACCACAACATACACACAACTAATATAAGCTCATCGGATCGGCGGAAGACTAAGTTTTACTGAATAATCCCATAATACTTGATACCCTAATTGTGATACAATAATTATATACATGTGGGCCCGAAGGCATGATATTTACACAACAAAAGTACAATTCATATATCAAGTATGTAAAGGAAATCATCAAAATAATTAAAGTACACAATCACTCGGCAACAAAGGCTAGAGCTCATTTCGCATCAAGGGTTGAGCCCACTCGGCATCACATAGTAGAGCTCACTCGGCCTCAAGTGGAGCTCGGCACGGCCTCGAAGCTGCGGTCCCGAGCACAACTCTCGCCGAGCGATCGTGTGTGTCTAACTCCTCAGGTCCACCGGTCCTCTTGAAACTCGATGGGACCCACCCCATGCTCCTCGATGTATGACCGAAAATCATCTAAAAGGTGGTGTACACGTGGGATGAGCTCACTAGCTCAGTAAGTGGTAAGATGGACCACACAGTAGTCCACACAGCAAAACACATCATATGCACTACATGTTATGCAATACATTTTAATTCACATCCACCTAAGCAACATTACTAAGTCCTTGGTTTTTAGTGCTACTACAGCCACAGTGCGTATATACTCCGGGTACGAGCCGCGAACTCCATCCCACGACGCCCATAGGGCTGTCGGAGAAGGCCCACCGTGAGTACTCGAAAAAGTAAAGATAATGCCGTCCACCGGCTCTCAACAAAAATGTAAATGACTGAAATTAAATGTGCTGACTCCAGCAATTTAAAAGCAGTACGATTGACCCTCTTGAATGTACCACCGGGTTCTGATCGTCCTAAATGACCACGGCGTTATGTCTAACCGCCAGGTGACCAGCGACCCGACCACTGCTTCCCCAAATGATAACCCAACACCTTAACCCTGTTGGGAAGGGTGAGACGGGATGGTGAAAATCCTAATACCGCATGCTCCTATATGACAATAGTAACGATTGCATAGTGCCACCGCGTCCCATTCCACGGCCACCAATGCACTTTCGTTTCCAAGCCGACTCGGCATCTAGTCTATCAATGCATCATGCACAATGATGTCCACATTCAACATATAAACATCTCATTCAATTGGTATTTGGAAAGTAAACATAGCACACATGCATATCAAGGTGAGGATGACTAATCTACATAGCATATTCATGATGGCATGACTAGACTAGATATAATTAAATGAATGCCAAACAATGCCTTGAAACAAGACCAAACGTCCTCTCCCCACTTACAGTAGCAAAGGATTCCGTTCGTGCAGGGTGAGATCCGGTGCGATTCGGGTAGGATTTGGTGAACCTAACATAATTGAGCGGGGTTAGTACTTCACCATTTTAGGACCAAAATTAATGAGATCCGATGATAAAATCATGTTTAGAACGTTAAAAGAAGGTCACACATCCGATTTGGGTCCAATCGGACGTAAGAATCACCTTCGGGGCCACATAGGTGGGTCAGACAGGTGGGCTGTCTGGCCCACCGGTCCTACCCACCGGTTTGGACCGACGGGTAGGGGCCAGGTAGGCCCGTCGGTTTGCCCGCGGTTGGGCGAGGGCCCTGCTAGGACCAGTGGTGGGGTGGCCCACCGTTGGGCCGTCGGTTGTGCGAAGGCCCCGCCTCTCGGTGGGTGCCCACAAGTGGTAGGGGCCCACCGGTCTTGGCAGGAAAACAGCCGTTTCTTCCCAACTTCCTCCATTCTTTCGGGATTCAAATGGGGCTTTTCCCAACCCATTCTTCACACCTTCAAGGTCTTATAGGATGGTTCTAACCTAGATCTAGGTTAGATTCAAGTGATGGGAAACCATCTTACCTTCTTTGCACAAGAACAACTTCAAACCCTCCAAATCACTTCAAACCCACAATGCTTCTTCCACCTTGTCAATACCTCTTCAAATCCTTCAAGATCAACACGTAAATCATCTATTAAACCTTAGATTCATCATTTCAAAGGGGATTTACAAGATCTCAAGAAACCCTACTCGAATCAAGGGTTTAAGCTTGGGTATGGTGAATATTTAAAGAAACCCGACTTTGCTTACCTCCAAATGTAGATCTAGAGTTGAAGATCACTCTTCCGGCACCGGAATGGGAAGATCAAGCTTCGGCGGCACTGAAATCCTTCTCTTCTTCCTCTTCCTTCTCTTCCCTTCTTCTTCTTCCCTTTCTTTTCTCTCTCCTCTTTACTCTTCTCACCAACGTACGGGTGTCATAAATGAAAAGAAAATAAAGTCATAAATGCTATATATATACTTCCTAAATAACTAAATAGTGCACATGGATGGGTCACTCAGGTGGGTGGGTGCACCCACCTGTCCCATCGAGGGGCCCAAAAATTAGGATTTTGACAGTTCGAGCTGGCGCGAACCCCACCATAGCAAACTGATGTAGTATCGATATACCTTAAAATACGGCTATAATACACCTTTATCCGTACATGACCTTATGGTAGGTGCATGTACAGGCTTGGCACTCCGTCTCTTCGCAGCTCGGACTTGTCGGGCCAACGGTGTTTTAAAGGGCACCCTTGCCATCATAGCCCATAAGGAACCCGCTCTAACTCCCCTCGTTCGGTTCTGCATGGTTTAACAGTCAACCGCTTAATCAGACCGGGCTTAAGAAGTAGGGTATTACATTATGAATCCAGTATATCGATATATATAGTTCGAAAGACATCAACCAGTGATACACCAAAACCCATAATACTTACCTGTAACGATAAGGACCTCTCAGGTCTAGAGATCAATCATAGACTACCAAAAGAATCTTATCCTTCAACAACTGATAGTATTCCATTCAAGATTCCTATTTGGTCAAATTCAATGTATACACAATATGTACATTCCTATTTGTGTCCCTGAATTAACATTCATGAGTACACACAATATAATGACCACATGAACAGAATGCCCATTTCTGCCCCAGTCATGAAAAAATTTAAGGTGAAAACCTATGGACAACCACAGCCCGTCAATATCATGCAATCATAATTACAAATATACAATTTATTTATAGATTTGATGGACATATTTTCAATAGGAGAGGGGAGGGGAGGGGAGGAGGGAGATGGGACATTTTCGATAAGGCGTTACTTGAGAGATTTTCAGTTATATTGTCCATTGCACTGGTAGTCGAAGCTGCCAGATAGGAAAGTAGGATCCCTCCTTCGAGTCCTTACCTCATCCCTCACTCAGCATCCCAAATTCTTCTTCGCCTTGAGCTCCAATCGGTCTCCCTCTCCCTCAACCTTAATAAGTGAAAACGTCTAGGCCTAATTTGTTGGGGAAATGCCCGTACTCCTAAGTTGGTAAGTTGATTTTGATGGCAACAAACATATGAATGTATTTAACATTTGTTTTGAATTATTATATCTTATAATGTTTCAAATCATTAAGAAGTTGAAGTGATGATTGGAACACTCTTGAAGACATTACATTGGTGAAAAGTAATGAAAATAGAAGTGGAGTGTGAGATCAAAGCTCAAGTCACCATAGTTTGACAGAAGGGAGATTTCAAGAAAGTCATTGAAAACTTGTTATTAGGAACTTACAATAGACCTCACATGCATTATATATTTGTATCTTGTATGGCATTGCATCCTTAAGTTTCTCTTAATCTAGATGAACCCTAGGAGATGCCCAATGACCATTCAAATAGATCCAAATAAGATTGGAAGTGTATTAGTTGTGGCAAGTCATATCATTTACTGAAGTTTCAACAAAGTACATGTTTTAGGGTATTTTGATCATTTCAAATGGAATTTTCAAAAAATGGGTTATTTTAAAAAGTTATGGAGAATCGAGTCATTAATTTAACACCACACAACTAGAATCGTTTCGATCTGAGTCTAGATGAAAAAATTATGCCCATTTTCTTATGATCGATCCGACAGGGAACATTTCTAGAGAACAACTGGATCTGATGAACCAAATCCCACAGGCTAAAACGCCTATGAGCAACAGCATAATTCATATACCAACCTACATGTTAGTTGAAAGATGACATGTCAAATCAGGATAGGGATTGGCCATTATTCTCTTAGTGGTTATATTGATAATGACTAGTTTATGAAGTGACGAGTTGGATCATAAAGCAATGAGCTTGATTGTTAAAAACCTTTCCGTTAGAGCTTAACTTAAAAAATATTTTATATCTTTAGTTATGTCTATATAAGCACACATTTTCACTTTTAAACACACAACATCCACTACTATTATGATCATTATTTAAGTTTTTAATTACCAAATTAAGTGAGGAAAAAGATATCAAGTATATCTATTTCAAAGAAGAGTCAAGTGATCTCAAGAATATATTTTGACACTCTCATCAACTCATCATCTATAAAGAAGTGAGCAAACGAGTTTTTAAAGTACATCACTTATAACATATTGCACTCTCAAGGAGTTCTTGTCACACTCTTTATTAAGTAACATCTCTTTAATTCCTATTTTATTTGTAATTATGTTTTGCACTGGAGTTAGTAGAACTCTAGTAGAGAACATATGCATTAATCTAAACTGTAGTTAGATTATTGTAAGGACCCTTTCATCCTTGAAAAATATTTGAAAAATTCTCTTATATTTTAAAAAGATTTGTGAATGGTGAATTTTCACTCTTAAGGTATTCTTAAAAGAGTGGATGTAGGCTCGAGGTGTCGAACTATTACAAATCTTATGTCTCTATATTATATGATTGTTGTGTGAATTTATCATACTTGTTATTTCGCATCATTTAATAATTCGTATAGTATCGTATTAAAAATAATAAAAAAGGGTTAATTCCACTAGTGATAGCCTATTAACCCCTTCTAAGTTATCCAACATAATTTCATAAACAATGGATTTTTTCTTTCTTTTTTGTTAATATATCCAAATTATTCAAATAAATTTTGATTCATCTGAATTAAATAAAATATATATACATGTTTGATAAAAACATAAAATTTTTTAAATCTGAATATGATGTCGATTCATCCGAATAATTCATAGAGTTTGGTTTGACAAACTATTCATGAATAATTCGACGAATTAAATAACTATGAACATCACAATGCACTCTCCTAACTATAAGTGTGAATAATCACTTTAGATTAAAAATTCATAAAAATGGATAGCTTGGACTTATCTTATGATTTTCATAAATATCTTCTATTTTTACATAAATGATTGATCACCGCTATTATTATTATTATTATGATTATTATACAAGGATGAGTTACGTTTCAAAAAATAACAAAATGGTGAAAAGATCAATACACAATAAGCAATGGACATTGAAGGGTAAATTAGGTGGGATAATTTAGATATTTTATTTATTTTTATTAAAATCTTATGATTATATTATAAAATGACATTTTAAATGGCATTTTATCTTTTTCACAACATATTCCATACCTTCATCCCTCCACTCGTTTTCAATAGGAAAGCCCTCTTTGAAGGAGCTCTGTAGTGCTATAGATATTAGGGTTTTAATATATTTCTGTAAATTTTGTTTCAATGAGGAGAAGGGTTATTCAGTGAGAGCATAAAGGTAGAGCTATTTAGGAAAAGAAGATTACAAAACATCATGTTTTTATATTTTACAATTATTTTGTCTTATCTATCAACGGTTTCAATGATATAAACAATCTTAATTTATTTCCTTGAGGTAAGCTTTAAACTTTTGTTTCAATACTCTGTCTTTTGTTGTTATTTGGTGTACTTTTCTGTTGTTATTATGGCTTAATATTATACCATGTTGGTTGATACTAATTTAGCTCAGCGAGGATATTTTAATAAGATATTTTTTAATTTGTAGTCATTTTCGTTGCATGTTCTTTCAATGAACAAGATGATATTTGTAGAAGTAAGGAGAAGAGTCACATTAAAATTAATACATAGTGAGTCTAGGGCATATCATGTATTTGAGGTCAATGGAATAATTTTGTTTCATATCATTATTAGTAAATTGTGAATATAATGATGTTCTCAGCGAAACACCAATAGTAGCATATCTATTGTATGCCATGGGTACATAATCTGAAACTAATAACATGAAAACTCATTCAATATTTTATAAATCATTAGCCATTTAAAATCCATTAGAAACATAAGCTGTCCAATATTGTATTATGATTTTATTAGTGTGATTATGCAGAAACTTGTTGTTGTAGGAGCTTAGCACAAGTTTTCCTCATTCTTTTGGATTGTGCTCTATTTACGATAGATTTTTTTTGCCCTAATGAATATGTTTTGATATTTGGCTTCTAAGGTTTAGCACATTAAAGCAACAATTGAGAGTTAGTATAATATAAATGAAATGTTGGATTTTTTTTTTTTTTTGGTGATTTGAATATTATATATATATTTTTTAATCTTGCGGTCCCTATAGAAATGAAGTATTTTGGCACTTTAACTAGTCAAGTGGGTTATAAATGTAGAGAAAAGCTTGAATTCCTGGTAAGAAAACGTGACTTATAGAATATTGATTCCCTTGTCTTTCATATGATATATTGGTGAGCAACAACTATATAAAAGAAATGAACCCAAAGTACATTGATGGTCGAAGCCACTATGAAAATGCTACTATATGTCTATGACGCCTTTATAAAAAAAAATCACCCAAACGCCATCATATCCACCGCTGCAAAAGAACCCAAATAAAATCTTTTCGGTTGTTTATAAATAAACGCTAATTATACACAATGACTTAAAACAGGTGCATATAGGGGCGTTTATTGCTAAATACAGCTAATATATATATATATATATATATTATCAGGGCCTTGGGTTAAAAGTCAGGGTTGGGTTGGTCGGGTTGGGCCGGGCCTAGAACTCAACCTTAGCCCAACCCAACCTTGACCCAGGGTTGGGATTTTTCAACCCTAACCCGCCCTCAGGGTCAAAAAACTTGGCCCAAGCCTTGTTAGGGCTCAGAGCGAGTTCGGGTTGTCAGGGCCAAACTTTCACCCCTACTTGGAACCCTCCACCCTAACGACCGTAATTACATCATGGCAGGAATAGAGCTACTACTTTACTTTTATACACATACTGAATATGCCTATAGAAAATGTATAATTCCCAAAACACTCCAAAGCAATGAAACAAGGGCTACAAGTGAATATCTGAAGTAGCGCATACCAAACTTGATTATAGCCAACTTAGATGAGCAAACTACAACCCTCGCAAAACACCCATCACTTCAATTTCTTCTAAGGTTAGATGAGGAGTATGCTGGAAAGAGATATGCAGAAACTATCATTTGCACAAAACCCCATAGGCCAAAAAGATCCTGCAGAAGTAGGATTAACAAAGCTTGTACAAACTAAAATATGATGTTGCAAAAAAGGAAGATGCATTGAGTTGTTCAACAACGCTTTAGATCGATCTATAATGGATGAAACAGTATTTGTTGAGTTAGAGTTATGAAAAAGCCGTAAATCACCAAGCTAACAATGTACATTTTGTAAGATCAAATGTGGATTAGGATCCAAATGTTGCTGCAAAATTGCATTTCGATGGCTCCATATGAAATAGACCACCATAAGGATAATTTGGAAATAGTAGCATGTTACCTGGATGAAGAATTTAAAATGGTGAAAAATGAACTTCAAAAGATCATGGACAAAACTAACCTGCACCCCTAGAGGTTTGAACTCAAGAGGACTTGCTGCCCAAACATGATCAGAAATACCCAAGAGTAGTGTATTTGATACCAAGATTGATGTACTTAACTTTCTAACTTTAATAGTCTATCTTTTTTCCTTCTTTTATTAAAAATAAAATAAAATAAAATAAAAACAGAACACTTACATACCAATGTCATAGGAGTCAATCCATTGACCTCTTGACGTCTTTTCAAGCAAAAACTATATGCCAGTGCACTAGCTAGGCACTTTTGAAATGACTCAAATCCTCTCCAGCCACTGAGCATCCTACCGTGCATTCAATATCTTGAAGGACCTAGGGTGCATGTTGAGTCCTCCCAGTATGCCCCAGCAGCTGGAGTGGATCTAAATCCCTACTAAAATAGGCATGCAATAATGCTGCAGAACACCAATCGATTGTATCCATTCAAGGTCTTTTTCAACTGTGGGCCCAAGATCTGCCTTAGCTTGGCTCACGGATCTCTTTTCGTTGATCAGGGATCTTATATCACCAACGTCAAATAGTCAAAGAGTTCCAATCCGACGGATTTTCGACGAGTTTTACGGCTCCTCTTCTTGATCCCAGCTTATTCCATTCCCTGTCTCCTTTTGTGGTGCTTGTTCTTGAATGTCTTAGCCGGCTGTAGGGTTCTCGGTGTTCGAAACTTGTTCAGGGACAAAGGAGCAAGAGATGGGAGGACATGCAGACGATGGCCACAGTACGACACACAAAGGCTTAACCTTGCATCGCCCTAAGCGATGGCACACCGTCACCGGAAAGGGCTTGTGCGCTATCATGTGGTACGATATTCGAAACCCCCCCTTTCGGATCTTATTCCTGCTTTCTCTTCACCGATCCAGTCTTCAAATCTTTAATTCTGTTCCCATATTGGTTTATTGACTTTTATTGCTGTAGTCAATGGATCTCTTTATATGAAACTAGGATGGGAAAAAAGAAGAAGAGAGAAATAAGAAATGGAAGATCAATCTTCATTTTCATGATCACTTATGAATTATGATCACTTTTGGTACTATAAGAATTCAAATGCATTCATTTTCTTTACTCTGTTTAAGAATCTCCGGATCCAAATCCCCTCATTTGTCTGGAAATCATGGATTATTGCTGTCGGTCCAGAGAAGAAGCTAAGATGCTTTAGATTTTGAAATTGAGGAATAAAAAATGAATTGGTTAATTGTGAAATTAAGGAGAACTGTTTGAAAATGACTTAAACCTCGGATAACAAAGAATAAGTCTATCCATTCAACCTATAATGTAATCTGTAATATTGTAACTGATAGAACTGGTTTATTAGAGCTTTTGGATACTGAAAATCGGTTGTCCTTAGGGTTGAGATGCCAGCGGGACCGTTCCATTTAGTCTGATGCCTGGTTTGGCTTTTCAGATCCCTTTAGCACTATTTCTGTCGCCTTTCTCGAGGCACTGCAGGTTGTCCTCAGAAGTTATTGGTTACCCAGTTGGCTGGTTGTTAAGTGACTAATGCAGATGTATTGATGTCTCTTTTGGATGGGCCTTTTGTGAAGAGACCTTTGGATATGTTTTCTGTTGCTGGGTTCAGGATGCAATGCAATGACGTAATTCTAGTTAAGATGACTTCAGAATTTTTGGGCCTTGTTGTCAGGTCTCCTTTATTTTCAGTGTTCCCGACTTCAATGTTTTGCTATATTTCTCCTCCTCTTTTTCTGGTGTTCCGTTGCAGAAGTATCTTGGGGCATGATGTTGCTAGAACACTTGAAGGTTGCTGGAACCCATGAATTGTTGAGTTGATTTTGGCTTTTTCAGTAACAAGTTAAAGATGGTGACGTGGGAATCCAATTAGGACTAATTCCAAGTGTTCCAAATATTGGAAGGACACAGAAAGGAAACCATAAAATATTATGAAAACTCCTAACTGAATCCCTGCAGAATGTAATTGATTGATTGTTTTGATTCTGACGTCATCTGTAAAGAAATGATCACTGGGAGTATGTTATTATTAGTAAATTGATAATTGGTTTTGCTATGTTTTTGTAGGTTTTGGGTATTCTACAGAGCTAAGCAAGATGGTCCCGTAGTCTTGGTAAGCTTCAATTTTTATCTTATCTTTCTTTGTAATTGGTTCCTGTTCTTCTCCTCTCCTTGGACTTGTTTTCACCAGCATGTGGGGTTTTCTGTACAGGGTTGGCGGCATCCTTGGGAGGGGCATGACTCCCATGGTCATGGGCATGGGCATGGGCATGGGCATGATCATTAGGTATTGCCACTAAAACTGAAATTGATGGAGTTTATTCTAGATCAACTAAGGCAATCTTATAATAGATAAGGATTTGAACTAGAGGAAGGAGGAAGGGTGAGGGGTAGAGAAAATAACAAAATATGGCCTCACTTGTGGGTCTTAATTCTAGTTTTGAACACATCAATCATGAGTTCCGGAAATAAGTAGAGGTCTAGAAAGATGGTTCTTACTATTTCCATAGCTGAAATTGGGTAAATTGCTTTGTGTATTTTGGAAAGTGAAGGAAGAAAATATAAAGTATTGTAGAACTTAACTTGACTTTGAGCTCAGGATCTAGTTTGGAAAGTTGTAAGTTTCATTGTTAGTGCGGTGCAGATGCATAAAATGTGATTCCCATAGTTAACTTATTTTTTCCATTAAAGATTGATATTTATGTGCATTTTAATATCAAGAGAAATTGATGCTATTGCTGATATGATCCTGGGGTTCAAAAACCCTGTCTGGGTTCTCTGTTGGCCCAATAGAATTATTGGAAACTCATTTCAAGAGAATAGTGTCAAAACAGTAAATATTCCTAGGCTTATTAGGGGGGAGTGGTAGTAACAAGTACGGCTTTGAATAGAGCTGATTGAAGGGTAAGGATCCATGTAGCTGACCCCATTTAGTTGGGATAGGGCTGAGTTGGGTTGAGTTGTATATGGGGGAGTGGCAGTCTAGTAAATAACCAGAAGTTTTAAGGTGCTATTTGGTAGACAATGATATAAAGGGGATAAGTATTTATTGAGTGAGGGTAAATTTGGAAGCCGAACAAAAGTAAGGATTAAAAAGGAGAAGAAAGGGGAGAGTCAATAAGGGAAATAAGGGAATAATATCTAATATATATTTTTTTGGGGTGGGGGGGGGAGTGCTTTGGTGGTAGGGATCTAGGGCTTTATTATCCCTAGAAGGGAGATCTATTCCTTAGAATTTGGGGTCGATCTGAGTTATAAACGAAGAGTTCCAGTGAACTCTTCTCAGACTGGTCGTTTTGTTACTGAGAAGACAAACAACGACTGGGGTATAGAAGAGGGAATATGGAGCAGGGAAAAGGGAGAGTAAGGAAGAAAAGAAGAGAATAATAGAAGTGAAGAAAACCATGGAAGACGTACCTGATTTGGATGAAGAAAGAGGAAATAGAGAGAGGGAGCACAGTCACACCATGCGGGTAATCAAACCCAACTGTTCTTCATTTAGTTCTATTTACCCTTTTCCATCGATGGGATTACATGGTATTTAAAAAAAATACTACTTGGTAAAGAAATCTACTCCCTTGAGAAGTTAAGACAAAATAAGAAACTAACCCTGAAACAACTCCCATGTATGGCTTTGTCCTAGCAAAAGAAGTGCAATTACAAGGATATCCCCAAGTAGCTAATAAACCCCCTAGCAACCCTTGTTGGTCCAAAAAATAAAGGTTGGGCCGATTCCATTTCGGCTTAGGTTTCCAAACCTGGTCTTGTTGGTCCAGCCACACTAATGCTACTGCATCAATTTCTGTTAGGGTTGTTGGGGTAAATGTGGACATGATGGTGATCGTAATAATCAATTAATGGCATGGTTATTGCTGTAACATCACAGCTTTAATACTTAAAAGCAGTGAAGGACAATCTTGTGTTTAATAGAAAAGAGGCCTTGTTTCATTTACTTTTTTCCTGGTGTATGTTTATTTAAGGGTTGGAAAAAAATAGACATTTAAAAAACCAATGAGGTTGCAGATCTATAAAGTAAGTTTGAAGTGATTTAAAGTTTAAAAGAAATGATTTAGTGCTATTACATCAGTCGGTCTATCTTAATAATGCCGCACTAATGGGTTTTCCTGGGTCACCTAAGGTTATGGTTCAGAAATCCCAATAAAACCAGAATCACAGGAATATGAACAGAAAACCAGTAAGCAGAGAATATAAGAGCTTGATAGAAACTAGTCTGCTTAACCAGAAATTCTGGTAGAACAGTCTGTTAGGTATGGGGCACAAGCCAGCAAAGTATGATTTAAATATAATGGTCAGGCGCAAAGATATGGAAGAAGCGTAGCATTAGGAGGCTTGAAAGCCCAAACAAATTCCAGAAATTGATTGCAAGTTTTGACAGGTGCAAATGGTAAGCTATTAATGATCTTAATTAATGAATAACAGAAACATGAGATCACCAACAGTAACTGATTGAGAGAATCAGTTCCAGAAACCAGAATTCAATGTAGTTGACTTGTATTATGATTCTTGGAAATCGGTGGCAGAACTAAATGAATCAAAGCAGAATTAACAGGAATTATTCAGTAATAGAACTTGAAGCGTATTCTGAAACCTGATTTGAGAAATCAGATTTAAAAACAGGGTGTTTGAACAAACATACTCCAAGGAGGAACCTAGATTCACTTGAAAGTATTGAGCATAAACCATAGTTGTCAAATTGACTAGGCAACCCAAGGCGTTGGAGGGGCAACAAGGTGCCCACCTAGGCTCCCTAGGCGTCTGAGGTGTCAGTATAATTTGAATTTTTTTACTTTTCCCTCTCACGGATCCATGTAGCTGACCCATTTAGTTGGGATAAGGCTGAGTTGTTGTATTTTATATAAACCAGAAAAAAAAAACTACTCAGCCTTATCCCAACTAAATACTAGGGCGATTACATGGATTCTTGCTCTCCAATCAGTTCTATTTGACATCATACTTGATACAAGGCCTAAGCTACGCATGTTTTCCCTCACCACTTTTCCTAAGGTCGTTTTATCTATGTCCCTAGCTCATTTAGATCCTTCAATCTGAATCAAATCGCTCCTTTGTATTGGAGTATCCAAAGACATACGTTGAACATGGCCATGTCTCCGCAAACAACTTTCTCGTTGCTTATCATGTATTGGAGCTAGGGGTGTCAATCCCAAGCTCTCATCAGTTAGACCGACAGGCGGCCGATTATAGCCTGATTAGGACTGGTTAAGCCCGGAACCCGACTGAGCCTGACATGAGACCGACCAAGACCGACTCGTTCTTAAATAGGTAGGTCAGGTTCCAACCGTATAGGCCTGTGAAGCCTGACCTAGACCTGCCTGGCTCGACCGATTGACACCCTAATTGGAGCTACTTTTAAACCAGCTGTAATATGATCATTCCTTATCCTTCTTAGTCTTACCACTCATCTATATCACCATCCTCATTTATGCTACAATGAGTTTATCTACATGATGTTTCTTCATTGGCCAACATTCCACACCATACTTCATCCATCTTATTTTAATTCTTTGTGAAACATCATGTTCTATATCACTTTCGTTATTTATGAGTGAGCCCATATACATAAAATAATCACTTTGCAGAACGTCCATCTCTTCAATTTTCACCACTTCATTATCCGTCCTTGTGACACTAAAGTTACACGTCATGTACTCCTTTTTTATTTTACTTATCTTAAAACATTTTGATTCTAGGGTTGATCTCTCCATAACTCCAACTTGACGCTATTCCCTGCTTTTATCTAATCCACCAAAATTATATCATCAACAAAAAACATACACCAAGGAATCTCATCTTGAATGTCTCTAATGTGGATCCATTCCTTCATTGGGCTATGTATCGTAGGCGGAAGAAGAGCCCGAACTGGAACCAGAACCAGCACTAATCTGGTTCCAGTTTGGTCCAGCCAGCCTAGCCAATCGAGCCAGCTAGGACCAGCTTCTAGAAGAACAAAATTCATTCCTATTGATTTCAGTTATGAGCTGTATTTTTTTTTTCTCTTTGTGAGACTTAGCCAGTAAGCAAGAGTGTGAATCGATTGCAGCATTTTAGAAGTTCATTTTGTTTCCTTTTTTGTGTTTTTCTTAGTGAACAAGTATTTAGTTTTAGTTATTTGCTTAGAAGTATCTTTTTGTCTTTCTTCTTGGCCAAGGAAGATAAAGTTTCATTTTATTGTACTTAACTTTTTTTAACTTTCCTATTTGGAGACATAGGCCACAATTATAAGTTGGCCATCAATTGTGAGGTTCTTCTACAGCTGAATTAAATGAATTTTGAGACCTCTTGCTTTCCGATTTATGTCTGAGAAAGACTAGTTTCATCATCTAAAATAGTTATGGGTGAGAGACCCGAGGCTGAGAGAGCCTATCCGAGCCACACCTATCCCATTGATTCTCCCTTATTCTCTCTTCTCTCTCCCTCTTTTTTTTTTTTTTGTCTGAGTGATAAAAATCTGTTGTTTGAGACTTACTGGAGCTGTTCATTAAGACATCACTTCTAGTTGCTGTTTGAAGACCTGAGATACAAGGACAGACCTATTGAACTCTGTTTTGAAGGATTTTTCTGGACAGAACTCGAGCAGCTGGGTCTCTTCAACCCTTGATCAACTTCAGCCAAGCTTGTGGGGATTTTTAAGGCACCCCAAAAGGGTCACTCGACCTGGAGTTCAGGTCCAGCCAAGGTCTGGGCTGGGAGTTATCAATTTTCTCCATATTGTGCCCTAAATCTGCCCTAGATTCAAGAAGCATCATATCTCTTTGTTCCACCATCAGATCCAGCAGGGATGTTGGGATTTACTGGACATCCTATGACCTTCATTTGATCCTAATTTTAGCCTCAACTGAGGCCAGGGCTGTGAGCTCTAAGTTATCTTATTTTGACCTAATTTCTGGTTTTATTTTCAGTTACAGCTTTTTGTTAGATTTGAATCTACTTAGCGCTTTTTTTTTGGAGCCTATTATTGTTCTCTATTGGGTTGGTTACATCTGTATCAGCTTGACATTAGTCTTTAGTTAATTCATCTATGATAAGCGCAAACAAATAGGGGCTTAAAGCTGACCCTTGATGTAATCCAATTATAATTGGGAATTCACTTTCTTGACTCCCCTTAGTTCTTACACTAGTCACCACAACATCATACATATTGTTAATTACGTCCACATATTTATTTGAAACACTTATCTTCTCTAATAATAGGCAGATAAACTATCTAGTGACTCTATCATAAGTTTTTTTTTTTGGGTCAATAAAGACCATATGGAAATTATCCTTGCAATCTTTAATTCTGACTGTAGGTCTTCTAAGTACATAGCTTTTGTCGTGAATCATCTTGGCATAAAACCAAATTGGTTCTCCATAATAATAGTTTCTTTTCTCAGGTGGGTTTCAATAACCCTCTCCCATAATTTCATAGTATGACTCATTAATTTTATGTCTTTATAGTTATTGCAGTTCTGAATATCATCTTTATTTTTGTGAATCAGAACCACATTACCTCTCCTTCATTCATCTGGAATTTTCTTTGTGATTGTAATATTCTTAAACAACTTGGTTAGCTAAGATAAATCAGGGATTCCTAAGTTCTTTCACACTTCTATTGGGACCTCATCTGGGCCTTGTGCCTTTCTTACTTTCATCCTCCTTAAAGCTTTTTTAACTTCAGTCACCCTAATTTATATAATTATGCTTATTTGCAACATAGAAGTAATGTCAAGCTGATTACTCAATGTTCAGACTTCAGATGGCCAAGCAGGCCTGGTCGAGTGTCCCTTAGGATGGCCTTGACTGGTCCTCAAAAGATGAAGAGAAGCAAATCACAGGGTTCGGAGATCTGGGTGATCAAACGCTGCCCAGAAATCTGTCTTGTTTGGCTGTCGCATGCTGCTATGTTCTCAGGTCTTCAATCAGCCAGCAATTGATGTTGAGGGCTTGTAAACAGCTCTAACAAGTCTCAAACAACAGGTTGAACACTCTAGGAAAACAGAATAGAAGAAGAGAGAACAAGGGTGAATCGACGGGAATGTGTGGGTGGGAGAAGCTATCTCAGCGGTTGAAATAAGTTTTTCGCAGACCAAATCGGCAAGCAAGAGCTCTCTACTTTTCATTAATCAACTGTAGAAAACCTTACAAACATTGACCAATACATAGTTGTGGCCTGTCTCCAAATAGAAAAATTACAAAGAGGAAACTATAAGAAAATGAAACTTTGTCTTCCTTGGCCAAGAAGAAAGACGAGAAGAAACTTTCTAGACAAATAATTGAAAACTAAGTACTTCTTCACTAAGAAAAACTCATAAAAAGGAAACAAATTAACTTCTAGAATGCTGTAAATCGATACACACTCTTGCTTGCTTCCTAAGTCTCAAAATGAGAAAATTACAGCTCCTAACTGAAATAGATAGGAAGGACTTGTGTTCTTCTAGAAGCTGTCCAAGGCTGGCTCAATATGATATAATCATGCTAGTAATGACCTAATATGTGAAAACCAACATATCATAAACCAAGCGTAGTATAAATATGAACATATTCATCAAAAAGCAAAGCAACAAACATAAATCAACGTAAAATTTGAAGTGTCAAACAAAGCATGTTGTCGCTTTGGGCCAAAGAAGGAGCTTGGATGCCTAGGGGGTGCCTAGGCGACACCTTGACGAGGATGGCATAAGTTGAATCTTATTTCTTTAAACAACTAGGCAATCAATGGTTGAAAACAGCAGGGGCTAATCACAGAATGAGTTAGTAACAGAACTAGAACTAAGCTGGAAATCAGAACTCAGATATTCAAGTAGAAACATAATTTTCAGGTTCAGAAAATTAAGATATACTGACCTGATTTCTATGAGAGAATAGAGGACATGAGAGGGGAACAGTCAGGCATCCACTTGATTACCAATCTGGAATCCACCAGATCCTTGCTGAATCCACTGTAATAACACTTCTGAATCCATAGAAGAAAAAACTCCGGAATCCACCAGAGCTGGCCTGGATCTACATAATGAAGTTGCATCCAAAAGCTTTCTTCAAGATTCAAATCGTGTGGGTGGCCGTTGGCTTACATCTCTTTATGGAAGACTGAAAGCTGGAAGAAACAAGTACATAATAAATAGAAATAATAATTATGCACTACTAATCCTGAACTAAGGAATTCCAGTTGAAGATTAGCTTGTGACAAGATTGTAGGTATAGAAATAAGGACTATATTAAGGGAGATTGAATAACTCAATCAGTATAAGTTTGATATGCATATAATTCTAATAGATTGCTCTTATCAGTCAGTGTAACAAGTCTACAAAAGGTGATCTAAATCTGTTGGACAGATACAGAGTTGTGAAGCAAATCTACTGGAAGTAGGAAAGCTAGAAGGCTGAAGAATTGCTGGACAGATTAGGGATCTAAAAACAGAACTAAGTTAAAGGAGTTAAGCAACTATTCATACAAAAAATCAGAAATCAGAAATCAGAAACCAGAAACCAGAAACAGAAAATATATTCAGAATTCTCTGATTTGAATAATTTATTCACAGGAGGATTTCAGAATTCGATTGAAAATATTAAGCTTGAAATCAGAATTGGAATTAGAAACTAGAAATTGATATGGAGAGAGTAGAATTTGAAGATATCAGAGAAGAATTAGAGAGAATAAGAAATTGAGAAGAAGAGAGGATAGATCACAACTGATCTCTGAGATGAACAGAACTGGGAGGAGGGAGATCAGATCTGGAACTCCAGTCTCGTTTGCATAACAACACCAAAACTCTTGATACAACTCTTTATCATTCATTATTTGTTTTTCTACCCCAGTGATGTTCCCCCAAGCTCCAATTAATCCAAGCACAATAACAAGGAAATCTGAAAACCAGATTTGGAACCAAACCCAAATCAGGGCAGAACTAGGGTAGTCTGTGATTTGAGATGGGGGCCTCAGAATGGGCCAAAATTAGGTTGAGTGGAGGGACTGGGGTGCTTATCAAAACCCCAAAAGATCTTGGAAAACTGATGGCTGGTTACCGAGATCTGTACCTTCCTGATTTCAGACCTAGAACCGGTAGAAGATGAATGGGAAAAAAAAAAGGAAAGAGAATCGCTGGGAGGGTTGGAAGGGGAAGAAGAATGGTGGTTGGGTTGGGTATCTCACCTCTCAGTTTTTAGGCATCTCACACTCTCAAATTTTAGGCATCTCACCCTCTCAAATAATAGCTCTTTCAGCCAAGTGTTAGCGTTCAATTTTCATTAATTCAACTTGTTTCTCAAAGTTGCAGCAATGCCTCTTTTATAGAGGTTTATGATTCCAACTTAAAATAGGAAATCTACATAACTTAGGACAACACATAATAAAAATCCTACTTAGCTTAGGACTTGAGCTTCTAACTAATTAATGACTTTGTCCAACAAAAACAACTTAAAAGACCTTCCAAAAATAGGCCTAACATGGAGTAGGACCCAATTAAAGCAATTAAAACAAATCCGAACTAGGAGAACCAAACCAATCAGTGGGCTGGTTCGATCAGATCAAACCAGATCTGGGATGCTGGTTGACTGGTTCAATGGGGCCAAAGGAGGGCCAGAATAGTATGCAACCTGGCCTGGTTCAATGGGTTGAACCAGGGCTGGATGAAGGGTTGAGCTGGACCATGATCTGGTCAGCTTGAGCCCTCCTCTTGGCAGCCCTATCTACATCAAGAACTACCTTTTTTTTTTTTGGGTGAGTCAAGAACTACCATTCACTATTTGCATCCTTTGATTTTATTATGGTCAGCTTGAGCCCTCCTCTTGGCAGCCCTATCTACATCAAGAACTACCTTTTTTTTTTTGGGTGAGTCAAGAACTACCATTCACTATTTGCATCCTTTGATTTTATTTAAATCATTTGTCCAACAACTCAAAAGTACCAAAAATTCATTTAGGATGGAATTAGAGGGGAATCATTCAGTGAATATCAATCCTTTCTTTCTTGAAATCCACCTTTGGGGTTCTATGTTTTAAGAGGGGGAGGGGGAGGGGGAGGGGGAGGGGGAGTGCTGGCGTTGGGTATGTTTGTCCCCAACAGGGAGGGTTGAAATACAATATAATGCTTGGTTGCTTTACAGAAACGATTATGGAAGGAAAACTATCCTGCCGTAAATGGAGCTTAATTTCCAGTTGTATTATTAATACATCATCTTACTCTACTAAAAGTCTCACTCAAGCTGTAGTAGTGTTCAAAGCAAATATCAATCCTTTCTTTCTTGAAATCCACTTTTGGGGTTCTATGTTTTAACGGGAAGGGGGGAGGGGAGTGCTGGCGTTGGGTATGTTTGTCCCCAACAGGGAGGGTTCAAATACAATATAATGCTTGGTTGCTTTACAGAAATGCTTCTGGAAGGAAAACTATCCTGCTGTAAATGGAGCTTAATTTCCAGTTGTATTATTAATACATCATCTTACTCTATGCTTAAATTTTTTCGCAAGTCTTACTTTAGGTATAAATAAAGCTTAAGTTTTTGGGATGAGCCAGTAAAAGCTTATTTGTTTTATCTACAAAAAGTTCCTTCAAAATCAATAATTAGTGGATGTAGAGAATATTAGTAAAATGGGAAACCAACTTGTTATGTCAAGGATGTTAAACAAAAGGACGTGATCTACTTCACTTCACTTCTTTCCTTTTGTTTCAATGACTTGCTAAACAACATTGCAAATCTCATATATAAATTTGATTATTTCTTTGACTTCGCATTTGTAATACAAAAGATGCTTTTAGAATGGATTAGTAGGAAAGTAAATGAATATTTATTTTAATTTTCCTTTTGTATTTTTCAGGCTTTTCATTGAAGAACTAAGAGAGGAATGCAAAAGCTTCTCGTGGATGGTTTTTGTTTCCATCTCTATGATGAATATGTGGTAGATCTGAATAAAGTCAATTCATGAACTGAAACCGTCTACCGTGTTTTGTGGATTCATGTTCAATTACATGAATGTCTAGCGAGGGTGTGATGTATACAATTTGGTTCAACAAAACTGAATTCAAGATACTGCTGATATTGTTATTCTCTGAAATCTTTGTTTCCATTACCGTGACAAAAACCCATTCGTGCTATTTGTTGCTGCAGGTCGTCTTGTCCTCCCATGTATGTGTATGTGTTTATGTGCGCGCGTGTTTGTGTGTGCAGGCATTCCGTTGGGGTGCTCCGGCAACAAAATCACATGCCTGGACCCTTAGCTTAATAGGGACTAATTTCTTAAACGGTCATGTATGATGGACACAATGGCGGCTGTATTGTTGACCATGTTCATTGTTCATACTTCATACACCTGGGTGAATTCTTTCACCAATATTAAAATAAGGTAATATTTTTCAGAACTTGCTTTGATAAGTTCATCAGGATGGCTATATCTGTCATGTGTCATTTGGATGGGGATCAAATTTTGCTGACATCTAGATACCAAGATTCCTTGTTATAATATAAAGTTTCTGTTTAAAAGGAGTGGGGTTTTTTTCTTTTTTGGTGAATGAATGAAAAATATTGTCCAAGTTTCTTTGTTATCATAGAAAGATTATGATGTTTAAATGGAGTTTTTTATTTTTTGGGTGAATAAAAAAAATATTAAAGAGAAAAAGCAGATACAACAAATAAAGCAGATTTGGCTAAAAAAGGTGAAGACCCTAATCAAAGGAAACCAACCCAAAATAAAAAGGACAAAACCAAGCCTTAGGAAGGAGGGTGCAACAAATCAAAACCTAAGGGGGTGGGGAGAAACAAGCAGAAGGAGAAGGGGATACAAGAAAATGATGGGAGGGGTAGGAACATATAAACAAAGCAAAACAAATGACACAACAGAAAGGATCTTTTTGGGCGGTGGGGGTGGGGGGAATAATAAATATAAAAGAACTAGATGATACAATGAAAAGTGGTAAGGGAAACAAACGAAGAATAAAGATAATTAGATGATACGACAAAACTAAAGAGGAAAAATAGGAAGGTATAATGAGGATGTCCGATATCTATTTCTACTTGTATCAAGATAAATACATAATTGTGGGAAATTTTATTTCTCATTTCAAAAAAATAGTGTCTTGAATCTACTCCAAGGTAGGCAAAGTAGAAGTTTCATCTTTTTTGCTTTATTTGTGACTAAATATGATAATTCATTGCATTAAAAGTCAACTTGCCAATAAAATTATGTAAAGTTTTACCATTAAAGTTTTTCAAAATCTAACTCCCTTCTCTTTCAACCGGAAGAATTAA
This sequence comes from Macadamia tetraphylla, assembly GCA_022985045.1. Taxonomy (NCBI): domain Eukaryota; kingdom Viridiplantae; phylum Streptophyta; class Magnoliopsida; order Proteales; family Proteaceae; genus Macadamia; species Macadamia tetraphylla. Next base: position 18,432,287 of record CM040971.1, on the reverse strand, counting down.
CTCTTGGAGTGGACCAAAGCTTTCTAAGAATACCTCCCCAAATAGACTTAGAGAAAGAACATTCAAAAAACATGTTCAAGACTTTCAAATGAATTCCAACACATGAAACAATTAGGTATAGAAATACTCCAATGAATAAGAAAAACAATGGCCTTCAGATCCTGAATGAATGCCTGGGGATGGTAGTAGAGAACCAAATCATATTAGACTACCATATTAGACTAAGGAACAATAGGGAGTTTGGATCGAACAAGGCTCTAAGCAGAAGATGTGGTAAAAAGAAATGAGGAGTTTGCCATCCACTGAACTATACCCCCACTACTCCTAGGTTTCAAGTGGAAACTTGGAAGCTTATTCCACCTATCAATAAAAAATGGAAGACATCTTTGCTAACCATCAGACCCCATATCATATTTAATTCTATCCAAATCAAGCCAAAGATGAGTGTTATAACCATCATCAATAGAAGTCTTGACATAACAAAAAAGAAGGTATTGGTATTTCAAAATTTCCCTCCAGGCTCAGGAAACATCCACAGTGCACATTGAGGTCCAAATGGAGTTCGCTTTGAGATATTTGGCGTACACCCAATCCACCCAAATGTTTTTTTTCTTTTTTTTTTTTTTTAACAAAATTTCAGGTAAGTTTAATACTACCAGATTATTGACTTCCTTGACTCTACGAAGACCCTCCATTTTGGGGAGAGAGAACTTGGCCTAACTCCATGGATGAAGAAAATTAGAGCTATTACTGAAAACAGTTTTGGATTATAAACATATATTTATTTTTTTGGTAACAAAGTAGGGGGATGCAAGTGGGTGGGGATTAGATGTGGAGTGGGAGTTCTCAAACCAAAGACCTCCCGAGCACAAGTGCCCACTACATTCTTTGCCAACCAACTACGCTAAGTAGCTGACCACAAAATGCAGGTTTGAAAATTTGAAACTATTAGAAAATACACAGTATGAATTTTTCTCAAAAATCCAAACAAAATCTTGACTTTTAAATCTGAATTATACGAATAATTCAGATTTATTTATACATTGAAAATAATAAACTGTTAAAAAACAAAAATAAAAATTGTAAATTAGAAAATAAAAAATATATAATTTAACTAATGACCACTTGGGAACAATACATTTTAGAAAAATAAAAATAAATAAATATTAACTAAGGCTCTCTTTGGTTTGATTTCTATTTGTATTTATTTGTCTTATTTCTATTTTTACAAGTGTTTGGTATAATTTATAGCACTTATTTCTATTTATAATAAATTAGAATAAATCAAAATAAAAAATTAGTCTCAAGCTATTTGTGATTTGTGGCAACAAATCATTTACGTTGATTTTTGCTACCTAAATGAGCACGCGTGCTAAACTACTCAAAATCAATGGTAAATAGGTAACTTCAGTATGTTTTATATTTTTCCAATAAATAGACCCAATCTATCATCTCTCTCGCTCGAAGCTCAAAGTTGAAGGTGAAAACTGAAACCTATTTTCTCATTATATAATCCATTTTATAAATAGTAACCAAACGAATACTATTTGTGGTCTATAATTTATTGTCACAAATGATTTCTAAAAAATAGTTAATAATGCATATGGAAATCATACCAAAGAGAGCCTAAGAGGAGTCTTCCATTTGAGAGTAATTGATTGTGTATTTCATAGTCCATTCCCCACCCAAGTTCAATTCGAAGTTGGTGATTACCCCTATTTATAATGGTTGTCACCCTTTTATTGTTTCATGCCTATCTAATGTGGGATTAAACTACCAAGACCACTGTTATTTATAGGAATCACGTCTTTCTATTGTTTCATGTTTATTTGATGTGGGACTAAACTACTATTTTCTAGTAATGATAATATCATTATTCTGGTCATCATATTATAATACAAATATGTATTCTCTTTTTTGATCTTTCAAAAAATTCTACGGAACCTTTTGCTAACAATTCAAAATGAGCTTTGTATGAAACTCTACTCAGAGTATAAAGATCATCTAACTCTCTTTGACTAATTGAGAGTCAGAAAATTTGTAGAGGTTTTAGCGAGAGCATAAAGCTGACTACTAGGAGACATACACTCATCATATAATTGTCCATTGGACGATGAATTAATCGAAGGTGATATACTATTAGAACAACCACACAAGCAAACAATCAAAAATGAATGACATAGGTTGGAACCACTACACATCATCTAGTAAATTGATAGCCCTAAGAATATAAGGAATGTAAAACAAGCAGTACAATAAATATTACAAAAAGAACATCCAAAAATTCCATCCTAATTTTTTATAATTCAACAAATAATTCCTGAATATGAGGCCAAATTTTATTTTGCTCGATTTTTTGACTGAATTCTTAAATTAACAAAGAGAATTGTATCAAATATTTATCTGCTCGAATAGTTCCCAAATCCAAAATTTCTAATTATGACAAAGGCGTGCATGGATTTATATGAAGATGTATGTTGACACATAGAAGGGTATTTGATTGAATTATGTTCTAAACTCTAACATACCGCTAATCCTGATCATGTATTATCTCATCAATATTCTAATTACATCATGCATTGTACTCCATGACCGACTCTCTCGCTCTCCCCTCCTCTTCTTACTCAATCTGTACTTCTTTTGTGAGAGTGCTAGGGTTTGTGTCTAGAAAAGTGATGGTTTCTTAAACATAAGGAAATTGTAAACGTTCGTCTCCTCATTATATGGAAGGTATTGCCATCATATATGCTACAAAAATCCCTTGTATTTCTTAGTAGATGAAAGAACAAGTTCCATAGGAAGCACTATGCTTGTAGTGCCTCGAGTTAGAGCTTACTGTTCTCCCCTTTCAATGGTTAGAAAATTTTGTTATACACTATACTAACATGAGGATTGATTCTAGGTCTAATAAGATTACAAAACTAAATATGATTTTTGTTGTATTTCCAATGAATCCTTGTAGAAGCTTGCTAGTATTCTTCTTCTCCTTCTTTTTGAAGAAAATGTAAGCACCAATTGTTTTCTCCACAATCAATTCCTCACTATTTCACATTTGAAGACCAGACAGAAGTTTTTGCATGTGTTCCTTCTGTTGAGTGATGAATGATATTGAGAGGGGGTGAATTAGTGTATCATATCCAAATTCCTTTTCTGACTATGCACCTGACGTGGCCACCAATGTCGGCATTGTAGCGTTACCCACATAGTCGTGTACAACCGGCCTCTTATCATAGGCACTTTCAAGTGTCCACAACCATCTTGCAACCCACACACTCCAAACATGATACAAATAGACAATATACTTACATACATAACCCAAGATTTTTATGAGGTTTGGTAATAAGCCTATTCCCCAGAGTAATGCTTGTAAAGACTTTGTAACTACTTAATAAATATTAATTTAATTGCAAAGCAGTAAAGAGTACACACACCAAGGATTTTCCTAGCATAAATTTGAGAGGGCACATAGTGCTAGTCACAAATAATAGCACAAACTGCTGGAGAGTGCACACTCCCAATCAGTAAATAAAAATAAGGATAGGCTTATAACATGTTGCCATAAAATCAGGATAGGCTTATAAACATGTTGCCATAAAATCAAGCTTAGTCTAATATAAGTATTCAACTCTATTCTCCTACACCTAATAAATATATATTCTGACAATGATTTCAAATACATACAAGGTTAAAGAGGCTTACAACCATTTGTTTGTGATGTTCTGATACTTTGAGATGTATCTGAGTCACTGAAATCTCCAATTTCGCCTTTGAAGGGAAAACTTGACTCTTCTAGTGTCCACCATTGTGACCACTATATCTCTGTCTCTTCTTCTCCAACTCAATAGAGTACTCTTTAACACTTTATTTACCTCTTTTTTTCTTCTTGCATTCAATAAGCTAGACCACCATTAATAGATTTAGTAATTCTCACTTGAATACTATGAAAAGTGGTGGGAGGATCTTCACTCCAAATTTTGTAAACTTCTTGCACCTATTCTCTATTTTTTGCTTCAGGCGGATAGAGCTTTCAGAAAAACGAAGAGAATGCAACTTGAATGGACCAAAATGACATTCTGCTTGGGGAGTTATGGCCATTTGAAGTTCAGCCAATCAGAATAGATTTAATAAAATCTTTGGGGGCCCTTTAGTACACCTGTGCTCCATTGGATCATGACATGAATATCATCTGTTTGATTAGGATTAAGAAAAAGTGCGAATAATGTGGTCCGTTTGCTATGAGTTAGAGCTCAGAGATGCCTTGCCCATGCAATCAGAATAGGAGTAGATCCATGTGACGCGTGGCTCGAGCGTGCTGTACTGTCACCAGGGGATGTTTCACCTTCCTATTAGACAACGAGGGGGGGGGATGGCTGTAAGTCATTGGATGTGTCAGGAATGAGAAGGCAAATATCCTGAGCACCGGATCTAGATCGCCGTTGAGCACACAATAAGACATTATGAAATGGAATGTTGAGGTGGCTTCTCCTACAGTCGCAAAGCATGGCGGATCGAGAAGGTGACCAATCGGGGAGGTCGTGAGGGAATCTACACCGTTCTGTGTCAACACAAAGTTGCGTGAGCCACTGGATGAGGATTTGATTCACTTGGCTCTATCAAGGCCACGAAGAGGGCATCAACTAAGCTTTTACAAATTACACTGACCTCCTCCCACGCCAAAAAACCCTTTGAAAACCCCCATCACACTTAGATTGAACTGGGGCTATTCGATTTGGATCAAATAGGACTTTCGAAATTGCAAAACACACCATTGAACTGTGGCATTTGTAGATACATAACTATATAAAAAAAATGGCAATAATAGCCATTTTGGATTTTCTTCATGGAGTAATCAGATGAAAAACTCCATAATTATTTCATATAATCTCAAAATTCAACAAAAAGAGTTGTGTTGCATTTCTGACTCAAAGCCCTACAATATTTTAAAACAACCCATCAACAGACTCAGGCATATAAAATGATCAAATTGGCTTTGAACTTTCTATTGGCTATATCTTCGTTTGATATTAGATCTAGGTGAATATGGGTGCACTGAAAAGAGTACAAAATACTTTACAATGTTTGAAGACGTTGACTCCCAAAAAATTCACACTTTTCGAAACTAAGCTTGGAATCCGAAACGAACACTACTGCCGCACTCACTACACTAAAAAAACCTCAGACATTCCACTCATCATTGCCATGTCATCAAGGTGATCGTATGTTGCCACATTATCACTATTGGCCATGTAGTCACTAACATGAGGCCAAGGTTTTAAACAAGGACAACCAATATACAACAACATACTATCCCTTGTGCCGCATATATATATCACTTCCTCTTCCATTTATGATGTTGATGCAAGCCAAGATCTTGTTCAATGAGAAGTGGTAAGTTCTCCAAGGTTGGCTAAACTAACATAGATTGTTCTTGCCATTGAAGAAGAGGTTTGTTAATCTTTGAAAACATGGACCAAGTCTTCATCTTATTCAACTCCTCTACAATTTGCAAGTAGAAGACATGCTAAAAGTGCGACCATGGAAATGTTAATATAAAGTTTATGTGAGGGAGGGTGGGGCATAGGCACACTCATGTCTATCGCTCTCTTCCCTCTTTGAAATGACCCTTGCCCTCTTATATCCTCCTAATCTTGCACCCTCATTAGTGCCACTAGTTTACCACATATGAATTTTGGCCAATTTCAAACTTTCTTGGGAAAATGGCACTTTCTAGGCCAATTTTGATATTTTCTAGGAAAATGGTGCTTTCTAGGCCAATTTCGAATTTTTAAGGAAAATGTTTATTTCCTGGCCAATTTCGACCTTTTATGGGAAATGGTGCTTTCTTAGCCAACTTTTGAACTTTTTCTGGGAAAATGACACTTTCTTGGCAAATTTCGAACATTTCAAGAAAAATGTTTCTTTCATGGCCAACTTTGAACTTTTATGGGAAAATGACACTTTCTTGGCCAATTTTTAATTTTTTAGGGAAAATATTCATTTCTTGGCTAATTTCAAACTTTTCTTGGAAAAAAATGGCATTTTTTCTGTCATTTTTTTTTGACACTTTCTTGGTCAATTCTAGAATTTTTTGAGAAATAACACATTCTTGGCCAATTTCAAACTTTTCTGGAAAAATGATGCTTTCTTAGCAATTTTTTTTGGAAAATATCTTCTTTTTTTGGTAGGTTGGAACATGACACTTTGTTGGTCGATTCCAAATTTTGCTTGGAAAATGACGTGAGTTCAACTCTCTTTGAGGCCTAAAAGAAAACTTTTCGGGAAAATGGCCATTTGTTGGCCAATTCCAACTTTTGTTAGGAAATTTTTTTTTCGACAAATGGGAAAATGACACTTTGTTGGCCAATTCCAAACTTTTCTGAAAAAATAACATTTTCTTGATCAATTTTGAGCTTTTCTGAAAAAAATGACACTTTACCATTGAATTTCATTTAAAAAAGGAAAGAGAAAGATAGACAAAATGGACACTGGCTTATGAAATTTTTCTGAAATTTACATTACAATGAACATCGAGATGATATAAAGGGATAGAGAGAATCTTATCCTCTTGCCCATAAGATGAGCATGTGATGTTAATGTGACTCTTCCTCTGTATTAGCTGACACATTATTTTAGCCTACAAGCTCCTCTGCATTCTTCATAACCTCCAATATGAATAGATAAGCATGTGATATCTTAATCATCTTGCTTTGTTTAAATTAGATCCAATTAGAGAGAGACACAACAAAGATGCCATACAATTTCTTACCATGTCTAACCAACAGACTGCGGGCACCATTAGTCCCACCACTATTAATACTATCAATTCTTTAGTTGTTTATACCCACCCATTATTCATATTTTTTATAGGTTGTTTTGGATTTGATTGGTAGCCTAGCTAGACATCTAAACTTCACCATCAAGATTTCTAATGCTCACATAATGAGTTTCCTCTTTGATAAATTTAAGTCAATGCTTCATGGTCCTTCTGTTGGAGACAATTTTGGAAGAGCCAGTTCATAAGCATTGCAAATTTTATGGTTTTGCAATATGGTAAGCCTTTAAATTTCTCGAACTTAAAAGGTTAGAGAAATTAATGTGAGGCTGTGAGCAGGGCAAGGATTGACAAACGGTGGTGTGTTGGAGGAATCAAGATTGGGTCCCCATGTGGGCACATTTGAGACACATCTCCACCCTCCACCCAGTGCTGTAACACTGAGTCCGAGGTGAGTCAATGTTAGGATGGAGGGTAGGAACATGTCCCCACCCATCCCCTCGTGGGACTTGAGCCAAACTCGTGTTAGGGAAGCATAGTATCCGTGTTCCATATATTTTACGAAGGCTACAAGATAAGAAAAACATTATTAATGTAGGCCAAACCCATATCGATTGGTTAACTATGGGGTTTGTTGGCTAAATATATTACAGATTGAAAAACACCAAGCCGTTGATACCAAAATGATGTAGCCTACTTAGTTTTGTTGCTTAAAGCTTTCATGGATGTCCTTGTCACAACTCACAACCCGGGAATAATGTGTTAGGGTAAGGTGTCTTGTATTTCATTCTAGTTTAATCTAGAAAATATTGGTGTAAACGTTTTAAATAACGGCGATTTGACTTACCGAGTCATATCGGTTGCAAGGGGGCAGGAGATCCCTTGGATAGGGGGTGTCGAGGAAGTAGTCCTCGTTTGATTTTTTTTTACTAAAGGTAATTTTGTACTTTCTGGTATTAGGGTTTTTTCGCTATATTTTTCAGTAAGGTTCTTTTTCTCAACAAGCAACTGAGAGAGGTGTGAAGATGAGTGATGTAATCTTATTCTTCATTGATAGTGAAATAGGATCTCATCTCGCCGAGGATGTAGACAATCTTGCCAAACCTTGTAAATCTGTGTGTGTTGTTTATTCTTATTTTTTCATTACTTTTTGTGATCGTTTTAGGATTGCGTTTCTACATAATGTGCAACAATAAGGAAGTAATCAAGCAAATAATCACTCAATGCAAGGAATTTAATGTGGTTCGGTATGAATGCCAGCATCTGCCTGAGTGAATAAAAGATTTTTTATTAACTTGAAAAACTCTTTACCCTAATCCCTACATAATTAAAATTCTATTCTATACATGTAATGGACTCAAAATCTGACCCAAATACTAATACAAACCAATACTTAATTATGTGGACACGTGGAATACAAGATATACCTAACCCCAACACTTTCCACCAAATTCACTACGTTATATAGATCAAAAGAATCTCAAAGTACAAACTCCATGTTTTACTTACGAAGATTTGATAGATGAGTAGATCTTGTGTACATTATAGTAAGTGTGGCCATAACTTGTTGAACAAGTTTACACAATAAGGATGATCTGTATTTCATATGATGGAAAGAGTTGTTTGATTTCTTTATTGCAGTTGACGAGGAAAGGGTTGTTCTCTGGATTAAGACAAGCATGGAGGGTCGTATTTCATGGCAAGGGGAAATTGAAATTTTTTAGAACCTCTCTCAGATTTAGTGTTCAATAATGAATTAAAACCAAGAAGGCAGGTCAGGGACAGTGGTGTACAAGGGGACAAGCTTTTTGCTTTCTTTTCATCCATGATTTAAAAAAAAAAAGAAGAAAAAGGCATGGGCATAGCATGCAAAATTTGGTATTACTTCTATGGATCCACATAAGTTATACAAATTTTGAGTCGATGTCTATACAAATATGGGTTGAGATAATGTCTATATATTGAGACTCAAGTACAAAATATTATTATAAGTTGAGCTTCCCTTTTAAAATAATTATAATTTTTCCTATTCTATACTTTTTATATTTACTAAGATATCCCATATCCGATCAAGTTTTAATTATTATTATTATTATTATTTTGTTATGAACTTTTAAATAATTAAACTCATACAAATATGGAGCGAGATACAAATATGATCTGTGACTAACTAGGGGTGAGACAAGGCTATGTGTTTTAAAACCTCAGCCAAATCTTGGTCCTCTTAAATTAACCTATGCCCAATCTGGCCTTGAGGTTAGGCTGAGATATCTCAACCCAGATGCATCCTTTCCAGGCTCAGTCCAGCTTAGCCCTAAGTGACCCAGGTTGGTCTTTTTTTTTGGCCATTTGTGTTCTTATATGCAGTAAATATGCAGTAAAAAGGGTTTATTCAGTGCACGAGGGGTCCAACTCAATCTTACTCAATCTTATGACCATTAGAATGCAATGAAACAATATTACCGTTGCATCGAAGTCTACCTTCTTTTTATATGCACTAAAAAAAAAAAAATTCAGCATAAACCCAACCTCAGGCTTGAAAATATCGGCCCAAGACTTATTTTGACTCAAGGCAAACTCGATTCACAAGGCCAAACTTACTCTTTTAGGCCTAACTTACTCTCTAAGGCCAACCCAAAAAAAATTAGACAATTAAAACTGCTGACTCATTTCTCCACGTGGCACCTAGAAATAAGTTTTTTACATACGAATGGCTTCGTCATCTTTGTGCACATCACTTCTTCAATCATTGCGATGGTCGTTCAATTGGTGTTCCAAGCTTGATCCACCCGCAAGGTTGTAACAAAGCCACCTACGTTCATTAGCGGAGCAAGAGCTTACGGGACGCATCACACCAGCGAATGTAACAGCCTTGGAGAAGCAATCAAAATAGTTTTCAGACTCCTGGGGGATGCATGGCCAATAGTTTAGGCTATTGGTCCTTCTTCTCCATCCATGTCCACTTTGCAGCTTTCTAGAGAAGATTCTAGTGAGCGCTATGTGGTGCAATGAGGTGTGGCTACTGGTGGTGAGAAGGAAAGAGTTTCTTCTGTCCAAGATTTCAGAGATTCTTGTTGGGAGAATGGGGAGTCATCTATGGGAAAGATGGATGTTGTCAATGGAATTCCTTTTGCTTCTTTATTCTCGCCGAATGTATGGAAGAATAAGGAGGGTTTTTAACTCAAGTTCATCGATCCGGTCATGGTGGGTGATCAAAAGGTTGCTAATTGTCCTACTGATTAGCAAATGGAAAAATGCTCTTATAGGGCATTTCATATGGAAGAGATCACCTTTTCATTACACTAAGGAGTTTCTTCTCAAGAAGTGGAAGATTTCAGGTAATGTTGAGATAAATCTGCTTGAAAGTGATGTGTTCATCTTCAGGTTTAACGTGCAAGAGGATAGAGATAAAGTCTTGGAAGGAGGTCCGTGGTATGTTCAGCGTAAGCCTCTTGTTCTTCGCTCTTGGAGCAAAAAGGTATCATTGGGGTAGATAACTTTAACCTTTATCCTGGTGTGGACTACTTTACACAATCTTCCCTTTCAATTCTGGTCTCCAGAGGTATTAAGTGCTATTGGGAGTGTTATTGGGTGTCAAATTTATTCAGATGTGAGGACCAAGACATTTGAGAGATTATGTTTTGCAAGGTTGTGCGTTGAAGTTAATGCTTCTAAAGAACTACCTTCGATTGTATTTATTAAGGATGAAGAAGGTCACATTTTTAATCAAGATATTAGATATGATTGGAAGCCTCCTAGATGCAATGTCTACAATGTTTTTAGCCATTCGGTGGAACATTGTGGTGGAGCTCCGGTGGTTCAACAAAATCTGAAAACAAAACCAGTTCGGAGAAAGAAGGAAGATGGTGGAGAGCCTACATTGTCGGCTGAGAATAGTGGACCTTCTTTGCACAAGAGTAGTGACTTGAGCAAGGAATCCGGACCTACAATTATCCAGAGTTCAAATTCATGTTTGAATTTTGAAAAAAAGTGGAGTAGATAAAGAATGATTCATTAATGGCAAATTTAGGGGTAAAAGGATTCCAAACAGAGAGGAATCAGCTACCCATGTTAATGCTTTCTCTTCTTGAAAGTTGACCAAAGATGTGCCAATTTCAATTTCAAAAGAGTCATTGGCTAAGGATGAAGAGGATGAGATTTGTGAGGAAGAAGTTTTGGAAGGTCAGTATATTACTGAGGTAGATTCGGGTTTCAACTTGGCTTACTCAAATGTGTTGGCGATTGAGGTGGAGAATATTTTGGTGTGCAATAAGGATATTTTGCTAGCAAATAGGGAGGAGGATTTGGAGGAAGGTGATCGAGTTGGCAATTATTCCATATATTAATGGTGTAAATAATGGGAAATTGATGGGGAAATTTTCAAATGAGGAGGAATTTCCTCATCAAGATATGTTGGTTCTCTCTTTGGAGAAAAATAAGGAGTTTGATGGAGAAAAATTAGGGGAGGAAGTGTAGGATTTGAATTTGGAGGCAAAAGTTATTAAGAATTCAAATTCTAATGAAGAAGTGTCTGAAGTCGTGGAATGCACCAGGGGACGAGATATTATCTCCAATTTGAACCTTATCCAGGATTCTCTTGACATTGAAGGTCGGCTGGATGATGAGGTGGCAAAGTCAACATACTTTATTAAGCAAAAGGGGGGTGACTCTGCCAAGGAAATCTCTTATACTAATCTTTTGACCACGGTTTTGCCTTCTTCAAAAAATATGGTAGAGAATATTCCTAAAAGAGACAATGTTGATGTGGCAGATGGAGAGGATAATGGTAGGTTGATTGAAGATTTGACTTCCAAATCTATAGCAGATGCGACTTATTTCAAGGGAGCTGAGAATCTTGTAGTTGCTGTTATTTCTTCAGAGGAAGAAACAGAGTGAATCATAGTGAGGAGGTGATAGATCAAGTTGAGTTAAACCACAGTGAGGAGGTGACCCATCAAGTTGATAATATAGAGAGTATACATTTGGATTTTTCAGAGGAAGCATCAAGTCATATGAGGAAGGTGGCCCTGAAGTCTTTAGAAACCTGATTCATCCAGTAGTGATTGGGCTACTTAATTCTTTCATAGCATCTTTTCCTAATTGTTAAAGCTTTTTTTCTATATTAGGTGAACTGTGTTTCAGGGTTTGTCTTGTTTGATTTAGGGATCTCTCAACCTTTCTTTTGGTCTGCCCAAAGAAGGTTGTAGGGGTTGCCTTAATCTGTATTTTTATATTTTTCTTTTTCCTTAATACATACAAATTACTTATCGAAAAAAAGAAAATGTTCGAAATAACCTAAATCATCTATTAGGAAAATGTCAAAGTGCAAAGCGAAAGTACAGTGGAAAAATTTAACTAGTGTACTTTTATTAGAACGAGGTTCTAGATCATGTGATTGCATCCATGGGTGAATTGGATGAGATTACACCACCTATCACATTTAAACAGGAAACACATTTCTAATTTATTATTGAGAGAGGGTTTTCTAAAAGACAGCTTAGCCCCACAACAGTTCTAGGGTCAATGGGAGCACCTACAAAAACATCAATATGAGGTGGGATTCTTGCCTTTCATGAGAAGTGGGAGAGTCATTTCACCCCATCTATGTCTAGGCGTAGAACCACACTGAATTTCAGGTTATTTTTTGCCCTTTATTATTTACTGGAGAGAGAATCTTATCGGTCTAGTGTTGTCTACGTCGACATGCAAGACCAATGAAAAAATGGAAAATTACATGATTACCCACTTTTGGGTTTCCCTTTACAAAATTACCCACAAAGTTTTGGTCAACAAATATCAAAATTAGGTTGGGTTTACAAAACTACCAAAGCAGTGATTCTCCTTCCTCGCCTATTTGTTTTGTCATTTTACCCTGGCCAAGGTTGTAGCGGCTGATGGAGGCCGAGATGGCGCCGGCCGATGGAAGCCAGGTGATAGCGGCTGATGGAGGCCGAGTGGTAGCCCTCGCTCAACCTCGCCTCCAGTAAGCCGTGCTAAACCTAGGCCTCAATCGGCGTGCTCCACCTCGGCCTCCATCGGCGCTGCCACCTCGGCCTCCATCGGCCGCTCACCTCTTCCTTCAGAAGCCGTCTTGAACCTAGGGCTCCATCAGTGCTTCACTCGGCTTCCGTCGGCGTGCTATCACCTCGGCTTCCATCGGTCGTGCCACCTCGGCCTCCATCGAGTGCTACAACCTTGGCGGTAAAATGACAAAACAAATAGGCGAGGCGAGAATCACTGTTTGGTAGTTTTGTAAACCAAACCTAATTTGGTATTTGTTGACAAACTTTGTGGTAATTGTAAGAAACCAAAAGTGGGTAATCATGTAATTCTCCCAAAGAAATATGCGGGAACATCTTTAGTACACTGATTGATGAACATCACAACCTTTTACGTTAACCTGTATTTAGGCATAGATAATATAAGACCGATAGGATTCTTTTTCCTAAAACTTATGTTGTTGAATGATGATAATTAAAATCCCACTCTTATCTTACTCTTTATTTATGTAAGGCTTGATGTGCATGCGGCAAGGACAGCGCGCGACAAGTGACGAACAACCCACTCGTGCATGCATCAATCTCAATATTTCTCCATCTCTTTACTCCATCTCTACATCCATCTGGACCTCCCTCCCTCCTAAGACATTTGAGTTTTGTAATGTTAATATAAGCTAGATACCTCAAGATTTCTTGGGATTAAGTGAGACAAAACATGGAAATCATACCCTATACTAAATGATGCACACGGGTTTGATTGCAATTATAGTAATCACCTCATTGGTAAGGTAGCAATGGCGGTGGTAATGACGGTGGTGTGCAGGGGCAGAGTCTTGGGAATCTCCACAACTCCCACGTCCATAAAATGATTTATGGGATGTGAGTCTCGTTCTTAATTTTTTATTAATCTTTTAACAGATGTCATGTAAACAGCCTACGTGAGTGCCCCTTCTTCCCTCGGCAGGGTAGACAATGAAGAAGATGGAAGCACCATTATCAACTTATAATATAGTTTATGGATAAATGATTAACTAATTAGAAAAAGAGATGCGTTGTATCCATCTCTTTGGTTGTAGAGTTTGCTGCCTCGAAAATGTGGCATCAGAACGGATTTCAAAGGGTGAGCCATCTCCGAAGCACATGCTCATCACTTAAAACACTTTTGGAGGTTCAGATTCTTTTTGTCTCCTCCTCCCATTTTGAGTTCGGATTTTTTATCCTCCCCACATGGTGAGAGCCAATGAAATAGAATCTTCACCTTATTTTGACATCTGTTGTCTAACCAATAAAGAAAAATAACTATATAAATAGAAGGGACAGGTGTTAGATATATAAACTTATAGAATTAGAGGGGTCAGATGGTGGAGATTTATTTTTTAAAGTTCGGTTCATATCCCCACGTGGAGATAAATGAAATACATCCCCACCCTTCATCCCAGCATTGACACATCTATATAGTAAATCAACGCTGGGATGTATCCCCCATGGGGACCTGATAGGGGACTCCTTGTGGTTGGACTCCGGAATCTAGATTCTCTCAGCATGTGGGGTGGAAAAGGACATACACTCACCTCATATCCTCCTATCTGTGGTGCTATATATAGGCAGATTGCTGCGTTCATTCTCAAGACCTGTAAATTAACAGAGATAGCAAAAATGGAAAGTCGTTACCATGTTCGCTCTATTAGCTTGCCTTCCAGGTTGCATTCTTGCACTGTTGGGATCGATGAAGAGCTAAACAAGCTAAAGATTTCAGAGGCATTGTCAACTTCATCATACAAGGCAGACACAATCCGTTCGGGTCTGTTTGGCCTTGGAGAGTTATACCATTACGTAGACGATCTCCTCCGTTTGCCACTAACCCAACGAGCCCTCGTCCAACATCAACAAGAGAAATGGGTGGGCGAGGTGCTTGATGGGTCAGTTCGATTGTTGGATATCTGTGGGACTACCAGAGATCTCTTGTCACAAATGAAGGAACGTGTTCGAGATCTTCAATCTGATCTCCGTAGAAGAGGAGGCAAAGAAATCAGCATTGGTGCTTATTTCTCAGCTAGAAAGAAGGTCAAGAAGGAAATTTTGAAGGGTCTTGAAGCATTGAAAAGAATGGAAAGCAAACTTGGGTTTTTTTCTATATTGGGTTTAGATCAAAATCAAGCAGTTCTTGCTAGATTGGTAAGAGAAATATGCTCTGTTACCATCTCCATTTTGAAGCTTCTATTGTCATTCTTGTCAGCTCCGGCGTCGAAACCGAGGTCCGGTCGTTGGTCAGTGGTTTCAAAATTGATGTTGCAGAAAGTGAAGGTGAGATGTGAAGAGGATGAAGAGAAAGCTAATGAGGTGGAGAGTGTTGATGCTGCCCTTCGAAACTTGTGGAAACAGACTTCAAGCAAAGATGTGGATGTAGAGAGGGTCCATATTCAAATGGCACAAACAAGATTGGAGGCCTTGGAAGTTGGCATTGAGTGTCTTGAGGGTGGTTTGGAGTGTATGTTTAGGCACTTGATCCAAACGAGAGTGTCTCTCCTTAACATCTTAACGCCATAGAGAACCTGTTAATTAGCCATTTGTTTTATACGTCTCAAACCCACCCATCCAGTCTCCATTTTAAAGGACCTGCTTATGGGTTTTACTCTTTAAAACCTTCTTGTAGGTACTTCAAATCAAACTGTATAGTGCAGTCCTACAAGGGGGGAAAAAAAACTGTATAGTGCAGAATTATACAATGCAATCTATCTTTCGCTCAACAAGCTTCTCTTTGCTTTTGTGGTTTTCATGTTTTATTTATTTATTTTTTCTGGATAAATAATCTCAACTTAATTGGAAGAGAAGGAAATTATTTACAACTCAAAGCAGCCAATTTAAACCTCAAGGAGAAGTCCACAAGACTAAGAAGGCTCCAAGGACCACTAAGCCAGAGTGGCACAAAAGGCCAACCAAAGCACCTAGAGACCAAGGAACAACCACTGGGATCAGATTTCTGAGGGCAAATGCCTCTCAATTTAAATTGGATGAACACCCTATTTCTAAGCTAGGTAGAGGTTTCTTGAGGATTTCCTGCCTTTAAGGACAACAACTCTACACTTATCCATGACCTCTTTGATATTCTTTATGATTCAAGTCAATGTCTTTGTCTATTACGAAATAATCAAAAATTTCTCTCCTTCCAAATGTGGGTAACCTAGCACCGAATGTCAGTTTCGCTATGCACCCTATAGAATCTCCCTTGAAAGTCTTCCCAATCCACATTGCTTCCAAAATTAGGCTCTCCAATGGACTTCTAGAAGGATGACAAAAACTCAAAATATCTCTCCAGATGAATGTTGAAGAGATTGGTGGGGCTAATAAGTCGTAGCACCAGTCATTATCCTTAAGATTGTATTCATGATCACCCTCTATGGTGTAATAGATTTCTTGTGAATTAATCTCCAAAAAAACGCCTTAATCCCTCTAGTAATTATTGTACTTACTGGGCGATGTTATGGAACTTTTAGGGTATGCTCAATCAACCAAAAGAATAACAAAGACAGACTCAAAACAGTAGGCGAAACTCAAAACACAGAGAGAGAGAGAGAGAGAGAGAGAGAACTTTGAAAAATATTGGAAGCACCTGTCCAAGGGGGCTTGAAAGGAAGTTTCTCTAAAGAGAAGACACAAAGTTTCGAGCAGCCGGGGTACTACCAGGCTTTGCTCAATCAATCAGTAGTATAGGTTTATTAACAATTCCAGTTGGCCCCTATAAAACTGAGTTCATGGGCCTCTCCTAAGCCCATTTAGGCCCAAGGTAGCAACCTTAGAAGTTTAAACCCTGATACATAGAGTGGGTCGATTTCTTCTTGGGGAACCCATTGAAGCAACCGAATTTCCGGATTAAGACTTATTTTAATGGTCATCGGGGCTCAACCTTGGTTCAAAAAGGACACGCGTTGGGAAATGTAGTGGAACTATGCGATGTACGGGGAGTGTGGATCAGGTTCTGGTATGAGAACCTTTCTCATATGGACTGATCTACACAGATAGAATTCACAATAGAGTTGATTGTTCAATAGATTCTATCTGTGCGGATCAACCCTGTACCAATTTTCATATGAGGACTGATCCACTATCATGTACAGCCCCTAGAAGCCACACTAAGGCCAAGTTGCAAAAACAATGATTATATGGATCTGATTAAATCTTTGAAGAGATCATTGCTTCACCAATGTGTGCCAACGAAGAATCTAGTTATGTTTGGAAAAGATATGAAAACATAAATAATAATAATAATAATAATAATAAAACATAAATAGTGATAATAATATTTATTAAATTAAGACAAAGTTTTTCTTCATTGATGATTGAATGATGAAACGATTTAAATGTGAAAGTTTTCAAATGATTGTCTATGTTGGATTTTTTTTTCACGGTTAATGAGTTTTCAAATGATAGGCAATTGAAGGTAAACGGAATAGTTGATTTTGCAACTATTTCGTTTGTGAAAGTTTCAGATCAACATGACCAAGAAATAAGATAAAAAAACTGAGACATAGAAACCTGAGAGGAGTAAAAAAATTTGGGAAAATGACATAATTAACCTCGATAATGAAATAATAATAGAAATTTTGTAAAATTAAAGGGGCATTAGCAAAAAAAAGGGGGGGGGGGGTCACATTTAGATGCATAAACATAAATCATCTACAAGCAGTGTAAAATGTACTCATCTCGAAACTACCCAATGAAGGCCATGAAAATTGAGAATGCCACTATTATCTCATGATTAAAGTCTTAAACATTCCCTAAAGGACAACTATAGGATATATTCTTGGGGCAATTACTATCACTCCTCTATACTCATCCTATATTTATTCGAAGTCCCTCATCAAAACTTCTTTTCGAATTCCCCCTAAAAAACAAAGTTCCACCCTCTCTTCTATACCTTAAGATTCTAAGTTCCTTTGCTCTTGGGCATGACTGATCTCAATTTGAGAAACATAACATTCCATAATTCGCCAGTGGAGATCACACAAGAAGAAGCAGATCTTCCGGTGTACTTTTATCCAGGGATAGTGATCGGAGCCGTCTTCCCTGCACAATGTGAAAACCTCAACCAATACAATGAACATGAACTGTTGGTTAAGTGATCAACATCCCAGAGCAGTATATGAAAGTGATAGTAATTGACCCTATATTTTTCTTTGGAAAGAGTAAGAACATTGTAACATTTTTATTGATGAATATAAAAAAGAATCAGTACTTGATAAAAAAAAAAATAAATAAATAAAATTAGTGAATCAGTAGTGCGTCCAATTTTCTTTCTGAACTACAACTAAAGCCCCATGACGAGCCCCCATAATATTGTGGTTGCCAGTGGGTTAGGGCTGAAGATGGAATCCTCATCTCCTAGCTATTCAATATGTTGAGAAGGGAGACTCTAGTTTGGACAAAACGCCTAAACATGTACCCCAATTCAACTTCTAGATCTTCAATGTTAATTCTCCAATGTCTCCAATTGCTTTGTTGCTGTTTGAATTGCGATTGCCTTATTTTTCTCACATAAATTTGGATTGTTGCCATGAAGGGCACCAAGTGCTGTATCCAAGCTCTCCGCACCATCCATTACATTCTCTTCCAATGCACTGGCTACTCTCTTCACACGCCTGATCTTCCAAATGAAAGAACTTCTATTTGAACCAGCTTTCTTCCTTGTTGTCATGGACATGTAGGATAGTACAGTCTCCACAATAGAGATGGTGGTCACCAACACTTGTTGAATAACATTAACAACCACCAAAAGACGGTGGTCGGTGTCGTGGGAGGCTGAGGGACTAGTAGAGTTGATCTTCATCGGTTTCAAAGAATCCAGACACTTTTAACATCTGTTTCTTCATATTCTTTCTAGAGAAGTTGTAAGCATCAATTTTGATTTCAAGAACTCTCTCCCCAACACTTCTGCGAAAAGCGGTTTGAAGGTCTTGCAAGTGTTCCCTTGCTAGCAACAGAACATTCCTAGTGGTGCCACAAACATCTAAAATTCTCAGAGATCCTTCCGCCACCTGGTTAACCCATTTTACATTTTGATGCTGGACAAGATCTTGTTGGGTGGCCGGCAACTGAAGTAGATCATTTGCGCAATCCTGTAAGTCTCTTAGGGAATTGAAATTGGGGCGCAACATCTTGTTAGCTTCTTATGTAGGAAGGAGAAAGCAAATGAATAGAAAGCTTGAAGGATTTTCAGATACCAAAGTAGATGATTTATATTTCTAACAGGTGAATACTCTTTGATTTTGGGCTAAAATTCTGGTATTAGCCGATTTGAATTAGAATTGGTCGTGAACTATCCAACTCCGGCAGTTCTAGAATGGTCAATTTAGAATTGGAATCACTAGAGGGATTGTTTTGATACTCAATTTCGAGTTTAAAATCATTGGTTGAATAAGCCAATTTCGATCCAAATCAACCATAGTAATACTTATCCAGGCTGTTTCAGAATAACTGATTATAAGGCTTTTGTGATTGATTCGATCCATTTCTGATTTTGGTCACTTTGATCTAGATTTTATCTAGTATTAGGCCAAACTGAAATCAATGTTGAATTTCAATTCAGACCGGTTCTATTTTTATTGAGTTGACTTAATGGCCTCTTGTAGGTAATATGTTCTCTTTTAGTAATTTTTTAAAGTTGCTTTAAGGTTTTTTACGATTTCGATTCGCTTGATCTGGTCCAATTCAATTTTTTACCGATTTGATAAAAACTCAAATCGATAAATGTTCGTTTCATGTTTCTCTTGATTAGTCCAACTTGCTTGGACTGAAAATGGACACCCTTACTCAAAGCAATAGACCCAATCACCCAATGGTTAATATAATTTTTTTTTTTTTTTTTCAATCCCATGTTGGACTTTAGAGAGACTGGAATTGAGATTTGAGATTCAAAACGTAGCCATGGGTCTATTTGAAGATAAAATTCAATTTCTATCATTTTTAAACACTTTGTCATAAAAAGTGATGCGGTAGCTTTTAAGTTTTTATTGGGAATATAAACACATGAAATTAGAATCCTCTTGAACCAATCATTTATTTCATGTTATAGGACTTTTAGGTAACTAAAAGTGGGTTACAAGCTTTTTATGACCTACCTAGATTACAACCAGACAAACCCATATATATATATATATATATATATATATATAAAGCATGTTGTGATGAAGATCAATCTTCAATCAGATCTATGATCTAAAGGAAAGGACGATGAGATCTCCTTCTTAGTACCACATTTTATTTAGTCTATAAGACGATAACAGCCCATGAACTGCTGTCAAAGGAGATATGAGGAATCTTCCTAGAGAGAGAGAGAGAGAGAATCTCCTAGTTGTTAGAGTGAGGATATAGCTGTTGTTGGAGTATCAAAATGGGAAAATATACATGCACGAGTGGGGGGGGTACCACCTTGTCATGTCTGGTTGCTACACTGTTTATTGCTAAGTAATATATATATATATATATATATATTTTTTTTTTCTTTTGTTATTGACTACCCAATCATCATTTAGAGCCTAGAACGAGGGACCATAGGCAGAAAGGGGGGGGAGGGGGGAAGAACATGACCTGCATCTTATGCCAGACCTATAGCTGGCAGTGCCCATTGAGTTACAAGTTCATTCTTAATAATCAACTGATTATGCTGATTATAGTTTATTAATTGTAAACAGGGATTAGTTGTGTATATGGTCTTGCTCCCCATGGCTATAGATGCTTATATAGAAAATATGGATACGTGGGGACACGAGGAAGGGCAAGAGAAGATTTTCTTGTACATAAGGAAGCCTACACAAACTTTGTGGATCATATCACCTACAACTGTGTTTTGTTTAGTTCTCTCCGTGCAGGGCAGACATTGAAAGCTTGGGAAGTCGATCATGTATATGTGGTTTGAAACCATCTTCCAAGAAACTAGTCTGAAAGTTCCACGAGAGCTTAAGGAGACATTTGATTAGACTCCATTTGGATATTTAAAGAGCTTTCTGACAGCAGCAAGTTTCTTGGAAGTTATACACTACAATTTTTTTAGCACAGAAGAGTATAGAGTATTTGCATACACACCAAGTAGACAAAACATAAAGCGGTGAATCTTCACGTATGTGAATGTACTTGAACGTTCCTAATCCGTAGAAATGGTATCTATTAAATGAGGAGAGATAAAATAGATGTCATATCCACGGACTAAGGACATTCACATACATTCACGTACGTGAAGATTCACTGAACTCGACAAAATAGATCAGCAATTTCTACCAAGTATTGATATGTGAATTTCCTCTAATTCTTCACATGCTCTGTTATGTGCACAGGTTCCCTCTTCTACCTATCTTGAAAGAAAAGATAAAAATCTCTCAAAAGAGATAATAAGGATCAATTTAATTTGACTAATTGATAGGTCGCTTAACCTCGTTCTCAATGAGAGAACTAAGGCATTCAATGTCTTATACTTCACTACAGTGGATTAAATAGGAATACATTGCCAGTAACTAGTAACCCACGTTGTAGTTGCTAACTGAATCATTCCCTCCACTAATGCATGATAGTTGAACTACTCCCAATACAATCAATACATGAGAATAACAATCCACTACAAATTGGTAAATAACTACCCATGTCTAACCTTCTTCACATGATAATTTTTTTTGGGGTGAATGGAAATGTATAAGAACAGAATAAAAGAAGATTGACAACGAGCCATTCTGACTAAGGGTGTCAATTCGGAATCGAAACAAAAAATCAAATCCAGTTCTAGATCGAATACCCTGAATCGAACCAAATCAATTATAATATGGTTACATCTTGGATCTGAAATGAGTGTTTATAATTCGTTTCGGTCCGGATCTGAATCTATGTCAAGAACCGATGGTTTTAACCGAAACCGAACCAAATACTTGATGTAACATTTTCCTCTTTTGAAAAACTAAACACTTGACGTAACTTAAATAGAAACCTGAAGTAATCACTTAAATTGTCTTATAGAGTTATAGTTATAGTCATGGTTTTAAGTATCGGTGCGTATCGTGCCGTATCGGCTGATACGTATCCGTATCGGTAGGCATCGGCACGATACATACCGATACGTATCATGAAAATTTTAAAACCCTTATGTATCGATACGTATCCTACGATACACACCGATACGCATCGATACACCACCGATACGCACCGATACGCACGATACTCACCGATACGTACCGATACTCTATGAAAAATTCAAAATTGAAGTGAAATGTACGTTTCGGTATGTATCGGTACGTATCGGTATGTATCGGTATGTATCGGTGTGTATCGGTATGTATCGACCGATACACACCGATACGGTCATAAAATGGCCAAAATGGGTAATTTTTTAGAAAAACATAATTTTTTGAGGTGTTTTTGTTCCAAAGTTGCTGCCAACCATTTTTCTCTCTAACTAAAGTGGAAATCAAGGTTGGGAACAAGGATTTTACATTTATGGGACAATTACAAACCTTGGATTCTTAGTGCGATACTCTCAATTTACTGTTTATGCATAATACATGTTATATATAACTTTTTTTAACTATTTTTTTATGCAAATATGTATAAAAAAGTGTTTCCTATCCATTTATGTGCGTATCTTTAGCTTATCTTAGCGTATCTCCGATACGATACGATACCCTCCGATACGTATCTTAATTTTGACCGACCGATACGATGACCGATACCGATACTTTAATCCTTGGTTATAGTCAAAGTTTAAAACCCTCTTTTGTTGGGGAAGACCAATAACCTAGTGGACGAGCATTTGTATTTTGTCTATTACATGCATAGCAGAATCGAATTCAAAACTAGACACTAGAACCAAATAAGAACCAAATACAAAACCCGAATAGGACTGGAACCATACCAGAATCGGACAAGTTCGGTATAAGTACTGATTTTTAGAACCGAGATGGGACTTGGTCCGGTTCTAAATCTCACTAACACTCCTTGGAACCGAAACCAGAACCGGACCGAATACATGGTTCCGGACTTATTGACACCCTTAATTTTGACAATCCAAGGGAAGGCTCTAACTCAAAGAACTAATTAACAACACCAACAAAGAGGGGGAAAACCAAACAAACACCAGAAGGAATACACTAAAATGAGGGGGAGAGAAGAAACAAAGCCAAAGATGATACATCAAAATTAAGGGGGTGGGAGAAATAAGAGGCAAATCCAAGAATGGCAAGATGCCTATTCCTATTCGAGTAAGGGCACATTAAAACATTGTGAATAATTTCTTTCAAACCTCAAATCATTTTACTTTTCACATGTTAATTAACTTTCCCTTTCATAGTGGCCATGCATGGGTAAGCTTAAATTCGTAACAATTCCTTCTCGCTAAGCTTTGGTCTTGTCCTCAAGACTTACCCAAGAACTCATGGCATCTCCTGCACCTCGTCAATTGCAGCTTCATCCTTTTCATCACAACACTCGATCAAGAATAACTTCTTACATTGACAACCCAGGACGAATTGTTTGTTGCAATTATAACATAATCCTTTCACTCGGTATTTTTACATCTCATAAGAAGTTAGTTGGTTGATAGGAAGGGGAGACCTCCCTTTTTCAACCTCCTTGTTGCTCAAAGAAAGTTGATTGAAATTTCGAGCTTCATAAAGATGAGATAAACTAATGGCAGAGGAGAGAGGCGAGATGACTAGCAAAGACATCAGCCTTGATCTGGTCCTTCAAACCGCTGACAAAAAATACTAACATGTAAGTGCGGAGAAAGAGGCTCTCCCTTGGAGAGTAGCTTCTTGAATCAAGATTTATAATCTTGGATAGTACCAAATTGTTGTAACTTCACTAGCTCTCCAAAACAAAACTTGAAAGGGGCCGTTCCGAACCACGATGAAGCATGTCACAAAAAACTTGCTAAGATACCACCTCCTGGTCTTGTTAAGAGCTCTTAACCCAATTACACATCTCCTTACAAATGGAAAGAGGCCAACACCACCATCTTTTCTACCGGGTTGGATGAAATTCAAAGAACTATTATTAAGCCCGAAAAAGCCAATTAGTCATATCTTCCTCACTGCGATAATGTGGGAAATGCAATTTAACCAACCTAGGTGTGAACTTTTGCCAGGAATTGGAGGAACATTGAGTCGGATTGTTGTTGAGCGGTTGTGTACCATGTGATTGGGTAGAAGCTCGAGAGCTTCCACATACTTCACGATGACCAATAGGGAGATCTATAGCCCCTTTAAATAACGAAGTTATCAATTTATATGGGGGAAAATTTATGGTTGCAATCATGTTTGTAACCAAGATTTGTAAACTCCTTGGTTACAAACATATGCATCAGCAAAGTAAACTATGAAGTATTTTATTCTATTTGTGTGGCTGATTAGTTCTCTGTTCCTATATTATTATTTACCACGGGTGCTTGTAAAGTCATATTATTCCTCTTTATTTCATGCAACTTGCTAGGGTTTTGCAAGTTTACATAGCTAGGTGGTGTCACACCCCGCCTCCACTCACCTGAAGACTGGTGACATGGACACATACACGTGCCCACAATCCATCCAGGATCCACAATGCAGTACTTTAAGTTCATAAATCTATGAAATGACTCTATGATAACATAGATGATAATAATCAAAATATATTCAACTAGTGATTTCTATTGATACTTACCAGATTTATCAAAAAGAGTATTTTCATAGCGGAATTATAATTATAGTTATGCCCCTAGGGCTACATCTGATTAGTAGAAAAAGAATCAAAATAAAATATGATACTCTCATCATCAGTGTGCTCCAAATGCACAATCACCATATACACAACCATCCTCGTGCATAGCTAGCTCCTCGTCCCAGAGGTCACCTCCATAGAGAGCAGTTCCTCAGCCACAAACTCCAGATGGTTGCCTAAATCAACATCTAAAAACAGGCAACAATGCCCAGGGGCCGGGGGTGAGCTTCCACGAAGCCCAATGAGGGGTGGATGTAGAGCCCTGCTCTTTAAACCCGGTTTATTGACCGGTTTGTTTGGTTTGGTCTTATAGGGTCCAAACCGGAAAGGGTCGATTCTGGTGCCCTATGATACATGACAGCAAAGGTGACGTCAAATGTGGGGTGGCTGGAAAAGATTGGGCCTGTACCCGAGGTGGTTTGCACACATAAGTCGTGCCCTTGTACGTATCACACAGCCATGAACGAATAGGAAAGGTATGTGGTCATGATGAATGATGAGAACTTAGTCCACAACACGTGGTAAGAGTGAGATACGCGTAAAATTACACTTTTCCCAAAAATACAGCAAGGTTGGATTTTTTTGGCTAACTGGTGGGTGTCATTGGTAGGTGCGAGACCCACCAGCGTGACCCACCTGTATGAGTAACGTGGACCCCAACACCCCAAACTTGGGTAAGCATGTGTATTTTGACTTCCTCATTGTAACGAGACCCCAAACGTCCGAAAATGTTGGCTATTTTAACCGGTGTCATGATTTAATACGTTTTGGTCCACAAAGTGGCAAAACCAAACAGACCCTAGTAGATATTTATAATACAAGGGTATAAATAGCAATTATGTTTCTCCCTCTCCCATTTTTGATCTCAGCCAAGGTTTGGTGAGGGGAGTAAAGACGAGGGAGAAAGGAGGAAGAAGAAGAGAAGGGAGAGGGAAGAAGATCTTCCTTTGGTTTCCGAAGTCGCGACCTACCTTTTTGTCACCAGAATAGTGTTCGGTGTCTTGGAATGTACATTTTAAGGTAAATAACACCCTAACCCGATGGAGTGTGATGAAATCCTCTTGTGTATAGTCAAATCAAAGTAATAATGGAACTCTTGTGTGATTTCCTTGAAATATTGAGCAAGAAAAATAAATATTTAGAAGCTATTGAGGTGACATTTGAGTTGGAAAGAGGATCCTAGGTTTTGGGCTTTCTTGAGGCAAGGTAAGATTTCTTTCCCCAAAACCTTGATGATAATTTTGATCCATGAAATGATTAAGTAGATGAAGTCAAAAATATGTGGGAAATGAAGTGGGAACAACCCTATTATGTTCCCAAGAGGTGGAATGAAGAAAGGAAGGAGAACAACAAAACCCACAGAATATCGGTGGGTGACACTAGCGGGTAGTGTGACCCTCCAGTGTGAACCCTAGTCTTGCCTGGGCTTCTAGCACAACCAGCAGGTAGTACTGGCGGATGCCACACCCACTGGTGTGACCCACCGATCTTCTTTGGGGCAACCGACGAGTAAGACCAATGGGTGCTTGACCTGCCAGTGTGATCCACTAGTCTCTCCAGTGTCTTTGGTCCTACCAATGGGTAGAACCAACGGGTGCCAGAACCACCGGTATGATCCGTTGGTATGTGTCTATGTGTTGTCTATCTGGGTAGTCTACACAAGTGGGTTCTCCTACCCACCTGTATGACCCACCTGTTTCCAAATGAGCTCCAATGGAACTCAAACTCGATGGCAGCCTTCCACATACCGTTAAACACGTCGAGGCCATATCTTTACCCCAAATTGGACGTATTCTCAACTCCTTATCTGTGTCAAGTTTTGAGAAACTCATCTTCCTACGCTGGATCTTGCCCATATCGTGCGTGCATACTATTGTACGAAAATAGGTAAGTGGGGAGAGGACTTTGGTCTTATTTTCAGGTGTGTTTTTGGTATCTTATGCATTCATATATTATATTGCCATCCCGATTGCCATTCTCATGCATATGCTTGATTTACGATTGATGCATTTAGAACTGAACATGTTGTACCTTAAATTTCCAAATGCTTGTTACTCGCTTGGAATCATGAGAATGGATTTATCATATGTTGGAATATAGTGATGATTTTCTAGACATGTGTGGGATTTCTAAAACAGATGCCATAGTCGGCTTAGAAACGAGTGCATTGGTACACCGTTGAATGGGATATAGAAGTACTATACAGTTGTACTATCTCATATAGGAGCATTTGGTTAGGATTCTCACATTCCCTCATGCTATGACCCTTCCCAACAGGGGTTTAGGTGTTGGGTTATCACTGGGGGGAAGCATCGGTAGGTGACCACCGTGGTGGTTAGAAGTACACCTGGTTGATCATTAGGACAGTTGGAAACCTTGGTGATATATTCAAAGGGCTAATCATACTGCTTATATTTTCTACTGTGGTTCGGCCACGATTTACATTTCTGCTGTGGTTCAGTCACGATTTATATTTTTACCGTGGTTCGACCACGATTTACTTTTCTGAATACTCATAGCTGGCCTTCTCCGACAGCCCTATGGGCTTATCGTGGGATGGGGAGTGTATCTCGTACCCGGGGCATACGAGTACTGTGGTTGTGAGTAGCATGTAACCTATAGCCTAGTAATGATTGTTTATGAGAAGTAGGTTTAAAATGAATCTCATACATATAATATCATTTGAATATAATTTCCTGTGTGCGTCTTTCATTCCATTTATTAAGCTAGTGAACTGATCCCTCATATATATATCTTTTTAGATGATTGTGTAGGCTACTCGGTAGAGGAACCCGTGTGGGTCCCACCGATGAAACCCTAGTGGGGAATTGGTGGGTCCTAGAAGGATTTGATCACAACGACTATTTTCTGTGCGAGAGTTGTGTTATAGGGCAATAGTAGTAGACTCTATTTGATGTCATCTTTTTGATTTTGTTGGGGTATTACCCCCTTTTGTGCTCTCAATAAATAAATTACTATTTCTTGTATAAATATCACGCCTACGGGCCCACATGTAAATACACTATGTATAACAATTTGGGTATCAAAAGCATATGGGGATTTACAGGAATTTATATATGACAAGACTTCCGTTGAATTACATTATTATATCCCATACTTATTTGTGGCTTGTTGTGCTGTGGTTAATGTATTAGATGATCCTGGTGGTTTTGGGTTACCCGGAGGGAACTAGATCACCTATCCAGTTTTATGTGAATGAGGCATGACAATAGTGGTATCAGAGACGATGCTTTAATCACACACAACTTGCAAGATTAAACCCTATAGAATCTATAATAAAACAAGGGGTTAGGGAAAACTTAAAAGACTTCATATAAAATCCAAAGTACATAAAACTTAAAAAAATTTCTATGATGCATTCATAAATTAAGAGTATCCAAAAGATTCACACCGAAGAGAAATTGCATAACTACAAAGAAAATTCTTTACACAAGATAGAATCTACAAAATAACAACAGACGAAGAGAATAGAAGAGTAAAAGGAAAAGAAGATAGAGTTTTCAGAACCACATTCCAAAAGAAAGAAAAGAGAATCATTTCAATTCAGCTAGACCCTACTCAATCATCATCTATATCAATGACCTCTTCCACCCAAGATCTTGAGTTGATGCAGAGATGCTCATCGTAGTAGTCAAATCAGTGATTCACCAAATCCACCTCCTCCTGAAGGTATTTTAGGCTCGCCGCCATGTCCTTGGAGGTGGAGTACACGGTATTGTCTAAATCATCTACATCTATAACCATGCTTGCCTAGGTCTCCTAAATAGTCTTCTATCTCGTCAAAAGTTTCTCTTGACATTCCTAGAGAGCCTTCAACCTGTCCAACATTCTCTGGAAGTCAAAAGCCCCACCTGGAGATAGTGGAGCCACATTGATGAGGACCTCATCCTCCATCACCACATCATCATCCTCCTCCTTAACCTCGGGCATGTAGTCCTTATCATCATCTTCCTCCTTATCACCCTCCTTTTCAGCTGCCTCCCCCATTGCAGGCTCCATCAAACCAAATAACTTCATCTTATGTAAGATGCCCCAAAAAAATCTATCCGAGGGGGCACTACCCTCCTCATCCTCAAGATCTACCCCGAAAGTACTCGAAGAGCTCAGTGAGTGATCGATTATAAGGGTAGTTACCATCAGAGGGCTGAGTTGTGTGGTACTCTATAGTCTTCATGATCACGTATGGGAGGCACAGGCGAGGTGGATTCCCCAAAGCAGTATAGATACATTATACTATGTAAGCAGCCATAAAGTTCACCTGATTCCAGTGCTCGGCCCAGGAAGCAGGTTGAACTGCACCAAAATGCAGAAAACTTAGACCTCAGGAAGGAAGGCTGTCTTAAACTTGGGATGGATGGCATTGCCATAAATTAGTCTCGTAGATATGCTTCTGAAGGGTCTTGCTCATGTGGGGACCCAAGGCCCAACCCTTGGGAGGGCAGTAGCACCAAGTACCCTCCAAGGAGATGCCCAAGATCCCCACCAATAGATCAATCGGGAGCTAGATGTCTCAACCCTTCACCCGACTGGTGAGGGTGTACATTTTGTTGTCATACACCACCTCGAGGTTGTAGTAAAACATCCTAATGAGGTCAGGGTAGCAGAGGCAGTCGACAGAGAGCATGGTTTCTCAACCTAGTGTAGTAAATCTCTCAAGCATCTGCACTCGAGTGAAGTCTTCTATCACAACAATCTTCTCCATCAGAATAGATCTCTTGGAGAAGGTGTCCCAAGTGAGTGTAGCCTCAAGACTGCGAAAAGTGTTATCATCGTAATCCTCTAAGTCCTCATTTGTCTTGGACCGAGCTCGAGGAGTAGAAGAGCTAGTGGCCGTACTCCTCTTCCTACTGGAGGCATATCCACTTCTGGAAGATGAAGCGGCCCATTTATGGGAAGTCATTCTGCAAATACATGTGAAAATATGAGAAAACCGATAAAATGCCAAGAGGAATTTGTAAAACAAGAGATAAAAGATAATGAACAAGAAAATAAGTTCACAAAGAGGTGATTAGTGAAAATGACACACCCTTACTGAGCACATTCAATGGGCAATGTATATAGAATGACAAATAAAAGAAGGGCCCTATAGTGAAAGGCCATAGTCACAATGTAGTCATATATGTGTGGTGGATTGACAAAACCACGTATTGACAAGTGAATGTCATGGGGTCATGATATTTGAAGCATTATACAAATGTGATATAAGAAAGGAAAACATCTACCTAAAACATGGGTTCATGAAATTTCCAAGTTAGCAACAATTCAGGGCATTGACAGATTTACAGAGAGAAAAAGGGGAAAATTCCATAAGAAGAAGAGCATAAAATAAGGATATACATAGCATTGATGAAATTTTGGAAATGATATGTGGAAGAAGATTTAATTCCATGCAAGCATACATATTTAGCATGATTGAGGTCAAACGGGGCAAAACCCCTAATTTTTCAAGAACCCTAAACCTAGAAATGGTGAAAATTCATGCCAAGGTGTGATAAGTGATGCATATGTGCAATGTGGCACTCCTACTACTATTATGCTATCAAATGTGAGTGGATAGACTCATTGAATCATACATTGTACAAGAGAAAGAGAGAGAAAAAAGGAGAAAACCCTAAAACAACAAAAAATTTAGAGAATAGGGTTAAATAATCCATAGAGATGACATATATGATGATTAAAGAGGAGAATCATGAAGTAGACATCATACCAACACAATACATTCATTTTAGTTGGGAGAAATCAAGAGAAAAAGAATTTTTGAGGATATTGAATAAGAATCGAAATCCCAAAGAGAAGAAGAGAAAAACCACTTACTTGATGTTGAGGATGGAGTTGTAAAGCTTTGAACCCAAGTGGGGGCATGAATAGGGCTTGTGAAGGGCTCCTAGGTCTTCTCTTGTTGCCTTGGGTGATTTGGAGAAGAGAGGGAAAAGAGAAAGAGAGAGTATTTTGAAAATAATAGCTTTTCTACCCTCATAACAGTTATGAGGGCCCGCATACGACCGACGGGTCTTGAAACCAGCCCACCTACCAGGCCACCCGCTGGTGTGGGTTTTTGGGCCAAAAAATCCCAAATTTTGAGGATTTGATTTTTAAGCCTTGTAGAATCCATTTTTATGTAAATTATAAGTTGATGTGCAATTAATATTCATGTATACTTATTTGGAATAATTATGTTACCATATGGAACATAATGCTTGGGATGCATGCTATGATGATGAAATGCACTATGACTACATAATCAGAGGCATGATGTACATTGATTTTGTGCTTACATGAAATAAATGTGGCACTTAATTGTACGTAATCTTTATGCAATTCAGGTACACAACACTGTGGTGGTACTAGATCCGGCATTAGTGCAAGAGGGGCCCCACGTGGTTCTCGTCCTGTTGGACGACCACCTAACCCTCGGGGACCTCGACTATAGGTGAATCCTAGACAAGAAGATATAGTTGAGGATCCACCTACGCATGAGATTCTAGATCCTCCTCCTAGTGCTACTCCCAATGATGTTGCAGCTCTTAAAATGGTATTAGAGCCTAACTCCTTCTCCGGCTAAACTTCAATTCTGGCTATCTCCCTTGTCTGGATTGAACCTGCTGTAGCTAAAGATACAGTCTAGGCCACGCCCTTTTACAAGTAATCCCTGCTTATAGTTCCTACTGGCAGAAAAAGACCCTTGAGCGTTGTGGGCTTTCAGGCTAAGGATGTCGTTTTGTGCCCTGTTTAGCTCAGGTTGCTTTGCAGTCAGGTACCGTAATCGGGGGGTTCTTGATCTGCCTCGACTAGCTGTGTCTTTACCTACTCCAATTTCTTTAGCAAGTGGTGATGGTTCAGATTTGAATTTTTCCATTTGATAATTGCCAACCGTTTTCCTTATTTTTATGGCTTCCCCTACTTCTTCTTTATTCTCGTCTCCTCGACGTTCTTCTTCTTCCCGTTCTTCATCTTCCTCTTTAGATTATCTCTATGAGCTTTATTATGTCCCTGATGATCAGGTTATTCCTGTAACTCCTACTCCCCTTCTTAATCCCTATACTGTTTTCCCAAAAACCCCTACACCCTCTAAGTGGACTACTCTTCTTAAACCTAAGAAGACTCTTCCCTTGAAAGAACTAGTTCAGGCTTCTCGCTTTGACCAACTGCAAGTCCCTGCTACTGATAAAGAGCAACTTTTTACCCTTGAGATACCTTCGGATCTAATCCAACAAGGTTATACTCCTCTCCACCTCGGAGCTATCAAGTTTGCTCTCTCTTTCCATGGTCGAAAAGGACTCCCAGTGGTTTCTCGGGTTGCTTTGCTTGACAGTCGATTTCTACGGTACCAACATGCCGTGATCGCCACTGTCCAGACTACGTTGAATGCTAGAACAGTGTTTTTAACACTGTATCCTAATTTTAATATCCCTCTATCTGACCCTCTTCTCTCCACTGCCCTGAAATTCCAGATCCATATTACTGGTGTTCCCCAAAATGCTATTACAAAGGCTGCCACTTTGCACTATCAGATGGCTTATCGTTTACAAAATCATGCATTTGATCTTCTTACCAGCCATTCTGACGATGCGTTATTCATTACAATGGACTCTACTCAAGTCCCTTGTTGTACTTATGTTCCTAGAAAAATTTCTAAAGACGACCTCCTTCGTCTCCTTCCTTCTTCTTGGGTAACAGCTTATGAACAACAGGCTTCAGCCTCACAACCTCAAGCCCCTCCTGAACCAGTTCAGTCTACCAATCCTGAATATATTACTCATTCTAATGGTGAGGTAGAAATCCGTTTTCCCGCTCCTCAACCTCGTCCTTCTCCCTTTCCAACCCCCTTTGGTATGATTCAAGAAAAAATTCCTATCAAGTCTTTTGATTCAAAGGGTAATCCGATCTTCTACTTTCAAGATCCAGTTACTGGACATAAATACTTCGACCTTTGTGACTGTGATGATTTTCTACAAGATTCTGAAGATGTTCTCGCCATTCTTCTGGACGAAAGTCTACCCAACAACGGTTAAAAGAACGATGTGAGGCAGGAGATCCTTCTGTTGGACCCCTCAGTACGGAATCAAAATACCCCTTTTTTGTCAAGTATGGAAATCCCAAAATCTCTCCTTCTCTCGCTACTTGTAAACCTCCTCCCAAACCTGAAGTACCACCTCCTATAATCCCTCCTTGTTGTATGTACACTCCAGGCTCTTCTTCTTCTCCTCTTAAATCATTTCCCGGACTTCATGATTCTGGTCTAGATGTTCATGGCATTCGCCAAATTTGGAAAGTTAAACCATCAGTACAAGCTACAGGACGTTCTGAACCCATTTCTCTTGCTGAAGCAGCTTTGAATTGGCAGGAAAAAAATGCTACAGTCCAGAACCAATACCTTGAAAGAATATTAGCTCAGGCTCAACAAACTCATGGTACTCTATCCCATCATGATCATCTTCTCCATTCTCTCCGAAGAGAAATTGACCAGGTTCACCTTGAACTTGCTGGAATTACTTCTAGTGTTGCTGATACCACTACAGCTTTTGCCCTTATTGGCCAAAAAGATAAGCATCTCAGGTACCTTGAAGCTCAGCTTCACCAAATGCAACAACAGCAACTTCGTGCTCCCTCTTTTGCTTCTTCTCATCGGCAACAACAACCACTTCCGGTAACAGTTCCCAGCTTTGTTCCACAAGATCCTTTTTCTATGTATGTCCCTCCTGCACCACCTGTTGTTTCTTCCTCAAGGACTTTTCCTACGGAAGAATTAAAAGAACTTCAACGCCAACAATGTGCTCTTCCCAAAAGAACATGCGCAGCTAGAGGACGTGCCCGCAGTCGACTCCCTCCAGTATGGACATCCACTGCCGCACTAAGTCACAATAGGCATTCCAGCAATAGTTACTCCAACAACAACAGACCTTAATGAATACTGTGCACCAACAGTTGCACCCTATGCAAATGGGTCAACACCCACATGGGGTACCATTCCAACAAGACCCTCCCGTGGTGCTAAGAGCCGGAGTCCAAACAAGGGGTCCATCTCCTCGAGCACCACCTGTTGACACATAAGGGAGTGCACCACCTGTTGTACCACCATAAGATTTACCAGGGGGTACTCCGCCTGTTGCTGCTCCACGGTTCCCTCCTTATGGCACCTCTCCATACATGATGCCACCCCCGTATCAGTACCACCCGGCTTATCCTCCATACTATCCACCAGCAACCACTATTGCAAAGGTGTTGGAATCCTTCAAGAGGCATTTGCCACCTATCTTCAGTAAGGTGGGAAGTGATCCTTTGGAGCCAAATCGGTGGATTCTAGAAATGGAAAAGTAATTTGAGGTGGTAGAATGTATAGAACCCCAGGAGCTCATCTATGCTGGGTTATAGCTAAAGAATGAATCTGATTAATGGTGGAAGACTTCTAGGCCTATCTTGGTAGCAACTCATCCGGAACCGACATTGGAACAACTTAAGGAATTGTTCTTGTCAAATTATTATCCCACCAGCTTCAAAGATAGGAAGGAAGCAAATTCTCAACTTTGACTTAGGAAAACAAATATGTCCTTGAGTACCAATAACAGTTTGAGGACTTATTCTACTTTGCTCCTCCACACTTGAAAATAGTGGAGGAAAAGGTAAAGAAATTTTTGAAGGGGCTAAAAGTGTCTATTGGTACAATTTTGGGTGCTATGGATTTGACTGACTATACCCAAATTGTACAAAAAACCAAAACTATGGAAGACATGCAGAAGGGAGAGTCTTCCACCATACTTGGACTTTGGAAGAGGTTCAATCCCCTATGAAAATTTGGGTAACCCGAATAAGAGCTTTCATGAGCTATGTAATTATAGTCCATCATATCAACAGCCTTATAGATAATCAAGTTATAAGCCCCGATCGGTCGACAGATCAGGTACTACCTCTTTTCGTCCAACCACTAACAAGGAGCCTATAGCTCCGTGGCACCTCGTTCTTTCATTGCACCGGGCTAGATACAAAGTGCACCAGTACCATTGCAGGCCTCCCAAAATAGGTGCTATGTTTGCCAATCACTTGGGCATTTTGTAAAGTATTACCCATACAAGCCAGCTGTGGCACAAAGTCAGCCTCCTACTTATAGGCCTGCTTTGACTCAAGGTGGTCCGTCTCAAGGAAGAATGTATGCATTATCAGCTGAAGAGGTTGAAGCAAGCCAAGATGTCATAGCAGGTACTCTATCTATCTCGGGTATACCAACTTTTATATTATTTGACTTTGGTGCATCACATTCTTTTATATCTAAAGAATTTTCTAGAAAGATTGACATGACACCCAAGGCTCTAGAAAGTAAATTGATTGTTAGTACACCCAGGGCAAGGTGGCATAATTAAATGAAGTGTATGTGCTTTGTCCCGTTGAAATAGGTGGAAAGAAGTTGAATGCCCAGCTTATCAAATTTCATATGTAAAATTTTGATGTTATATTGGGCAAGTATTGGTTATCTACTCACCGGGAAAATGTGATGTGTGTCGAGAAGCAAATTAAAGTAGTGAGTGATGAAGGTGAAGAGCTGGTGTATCAAGTCAATAAAATGAAGCGACCCAGGGAGGCTCTTATTTCTGCCTTATAGGCCGTAAAATTATTGGAAGACAGATGTTAGGGCTACCTAGCTTCGGTACAAGATGTAGAAGCAAAGGTCATACCATTAGAGGAATTGAATGTAGTTAGGAAGTTCCCCGATGTCTTCCCAGATGATCTAACCCGACTCCTGCCTAATCGGGAGTTAGAGTTTGCCATTGATTTGGTTCCTGAAGCAGCGCTAGTGTCTAAAGCTCTGTACAGAATGGCACCACCCGAATTAAAGGAGTTACAGACTCAATTGCAGGACTTATTAGAGAAAGGATTTATATGCCCAAGTGTTTCTCCTTGGGGTGCCCCAGTTCTATTTGTCATAAAGAAGGATAGGAGTTTGCGTATGTGCATCGATTATCGAGAATTGGATAACTTAACCATCAAGAACCGGTATCCATTGTTGCACATAAATGACCTTTTTGATCAGTTGCAAGGTGCTAAAGTATTCTCGATGATTGATCTCAGGTCTGGTTACTATCAGCTCAAGATTAAGAGCTGTGATATACCCAAGACGGCCTTTAGGACCTGGTATGGTCATTATGAATTCCTAGTGCTATCCTTTGCATTGACTAATGCACCAACAGCTTTTATGGATCTGATGAATTGAGTATTTTATGATGTTCTTGATAAGTGGGTTATCGTTTTCATCGATGACATCTTGATATACTCAAAAATTGAGGAAGAGTATGCACAACACTTGTGAATGGTACTTTAGAGATTAAGAGAACAATAGTTATATGCAAAATTCAGCAAGTGTGAGTTTTGATTGAAGCAGCTTGGATGCCTAGGGTAAATAGAATCTGAGAATGGAATTGAAGTTGACCCGGAAAAAGTAAAAGCAGTAGCACCGGTGGTATGTCAGTCTGCACAGATGCTTCCAAAATTAGGTTAGGTTACGTTCTTATGCAACAAGGCAAGGTAGTGGCATATGTGTCTAGACAGTTGAAGGAGTATGAGAAGAACTATCCCGCTCATGATTTACAGTTGGCGGTAGTTATTTTTGCCTTGCAGATCTGGGGCTATTACTTGTATGGGAAAAAGTACGAGATATTCAGTGATCACAAAGTCTCAAGTACTTTTTCGCCCAGAGGGATCTGAACATGAGATAGAGGAGATGGATGGAACTTATGAAAGATTATAACTGTGACATACAATCCATCCAAGTAAGGCTAATATGGTGGCGGATGCATTGTGCCAGAAAGCTCAGACTGTATCACTTGCTTATTTCGCCACTAGCCCACAACTTAAGTAAGAAGTTATGTTGATGGATGCAATCATTTTGAATGAAGGATCGACCTTAGAGCTTGATCAGCAGCCAAAAAATATCAAGAAGTTAACTATATATCTGGCACCTCTGCAAGTGCAACCATCCATCAGGTATGAAATAATCATGAAACAACACATAGATCCTGAATTATAGAAAATCAAAGTTAAAATCCAAGAGCAAAGGATGGATGATCCTGATTTCACAATAGCCAATGACGGCATACTATTGTTTTGTGGTAGGTTGTGTGTACCCAATGACATGGGGATACAAGATAAGATAGTGAAGGAAGCATATAGTTCTGAGTACACGCTTCACCCTGGAAGCATAAAGATGTACAAGGATCTTAAGTAAAGTTATTGGTGGCCAGGGATGAAGATTAAAGTTGCCTTATACGTGGCACAGTGTCTCACATGCCAGAAGGTCAAGGCAGAGCAGCATCGATCATATGGCAATCTTCAGCACTCCTAGTATCGGAGTGGAAATGGGACATGATCACTATGGATTTTGTCACCAGACTACCCTATACACCCAAGGGAATGGATGCAATTTGGGTGGTAGTTGATAGGCTTACTAAAACTGCCTATTTCATTTCAATCAAGACTACATACTCCATGGACAAGCTAGCGCAACTTTACATGAAAAATATAGTTCATTTACATGGAGTACCGATAAGTATTGTATAGGACCAAGACCCAAGGTTCACATCTAAATTCTAGAAGAGCCTCCAGCATGCTATGTGGACACAGGTGGACCTAAGCACTGCTTTCCATCCATAGACTAACAGGCAATCTAAACGGGCCATATAAATACTAAAAGATATGCTCAGAGCCAAGCAATGGAAATGAGTGGCAATTGGGAAGAAAACATACCTCTTATGGAGTTTGCTTATAATAGTAGTTATCAAGCCACGATCGGAATGGCTCCACATGAGGCATTGTATGGCAAAAGGTGCAGAACTCCCTTATATTGGGATGATGTAGGAGAATGATGAATGCTTAGGCTAAAAATGATACAGATGATGTGGATAAGGTTGATGTTATCCATAAGAAAATCAAGGTAGCCCATTCCCGTCAAAAGAGTTATGTGGACAATCACAGGAAAGATATTGAATTCCAAGAGGGGGAGAAGGTATTTCTAAAAATTTCTCATACCAAGGGCTTACACAGGTTCCACAGGAAGGGTAAGTTGAGTCCAAGATATGTTGGCCATTTTCAGATCTTGAAATGGGTTGGCTCAGTAGCATATATGCTGTCCCTTCTACCATCCTTCAGTAACGTACACAATATATTCCATGTTTTAATGTTGAAGCGGTATGTACTTAATCTGTCACATGTGCTAGCTATGGAATTGGAGTACTTAGAGGCTGATATGACTTACGAGGAACCGCCCACTAAAATCTTAGATCGGAAGATAAAGACCCTTCGCAACTGATCTATTATTTTTGTAAAGGTACGATGGGCCAACCAATCACTTGAGGAAGCGTCCTGGGAGAAAGAAGATGAGATCTAGGCTAAATACCCTCATCTATTCGGACAAATAAGTAACTTCAATTTTGAGGATGAAATTTTTAAAGGGGGCTTAGATGTAGAGCCCTACTCTTTAAACTCGATTTATTGATCTGTTGGTTCAGTTTGGTCTTGTAGGATCCAAACCGAAAAGGGTCAATGCTGGTGCCCTATGGTACATGACAGTAAGGGAGACGTCAAATGCGGGGTGGCCAAACAAGATTCGATCGGTACCCAAGGTGGTTTGCATGCTTAAGCCATGCTCTTGCACGTATCATAAAGCCATGTATGAATAGGAAAGGTATGTCGACATGATGAATGATGAGAACTTAGTCCACAATACATGATGAGAGCAAGATACGCATAAGATTACACTTTCCCAAAAAATACATAAGGTCGATTTTGTTTTGGCCAACAGGTGGGTGTCACTGGTAGGAGTGAGACCCACCAGTGTGACCCACCTATATGAGTAACATGGACCCCAACACGCCCAACTTGGGTAAGAACGTGTATTTTGACTTCCTCATTCTAACGAGACCTTGTACGCCCGATAATGTGGGCTATTTAAACCGGTGTCACGATTTAATACATTTTGGTCTATAAAGGGGCAAAACCAAATAGACCCGAGTAGATATTTATAACACAAGGGTATAAAGAGTATTTATGTTTCTCTCTCTCCTATTTATGATCTCAGCCAAGGTTTGGTGAGGGGAGTAAAGAAGAGGGAGAAAAGAGGAAGAAGAAGAGAAGGGAGAGGGAAGAAGATCTTCCTTTGGTTTCCGAAGCCACGACCTACCTTTTCGTCATCGAAATAGTGTCTGGTGTCTTGGGATGTACGTTTTGAGGTAAATAACACGCTAACCCGATGGAGTGTGATGAAACTCTCTTATGTATGGTCAAATCAAAGTAATAATGGAACCCTTGTGTGATTTCCTTGAAAGATTGAGGAAGAGAAACAAAGATTTGGAAGCTATTAAAGTGACATTTGAGTTGGAAAGAGAATACTAGGTTTTGGGGTTTCTTAAGCCAAGGTAAGATTTCTTTCCCCAAAACCTTGATGATAATTTTGATTCATGAAATGATCAAGTAGATGAAGTAAAAAATGTATGGAAAATGAAGTGGGAACAACCCAATTAGGTTCCTAAGAGGTGGAATGAAGAAAGGAAGGAGAACAACAAAACTCACAGAATACCGATGGGTAGTTTGACCAGCCAGTGTGACCCCTAGTCTTGCCTAGGCTTTTGGCCTGATCAGTGGGTAGTATCTGCAGGTACCACACCCATCGGTGTGACCCACCGGTCTTCTCATGGCCAACCGACGAGTAAGATCGACGGATGCCAGACCCACCAGTATGACCCGCTGGTCTGTGTCTATGTGTTGTCTGTTTGGGCAGTCTATATAGGTGGATTCTCATACCCACCTATATGACCCACCTGTTGCCAAATGAGCTCCAATGGAACTCATACTCGATGGCAGCCTTCTACTTACTATTAAATAGGTCGAGGCCATTTCTTTACTCGTTTTGTAGTCCCGAATTGGACATATTCTAAACTCCTTATCTGTGTTAGGTTTTGAGAAACTCATCTTCCCGTGCTAGATCTTACACTTACAGTGTGTGTATAATATTGTACGAAAATAGGTAAGTGGGGAGAGGACTTTGATCTTTTTTTTAGGATTGTTTTTGGCATCTTATGCATTCATATATTATATTGCCATCCCAATTGCCATTCCCATGCATATGCTTAATTTATGATTGATGCATTTAGAACTGAACATGTTGTATCTTAAATTTTCAAATGCTTGTTACTTGCTTGGAGTCATGAGAATGGATTTATCATATGTTGGAACATGGTGATGATTTGTCAGACATGTGTGGGATTTCTAGAATAGATGCTATAGTCTGCTTGAAAAATAATGCATTGGTACATCGTGGAATGGGACACGAAAGTACTATACAGTCGTACTATCTCATATAGGAGCATGTGGTTAGTATTCTCAAATTCCCTCATGCTATAACCCTTCCCAGCAGGGGTTTAGGTGTTGGGTTATCATTGGGGGAAAGCATCGGTCATGGACCGCAGTGGTGGTTAGAAGTATGTCTCGCTGATCATTAGGACAGTTGAAAACTTTGGTGATATATTCAGAGGGCTAATCGTACTATTTTTATTTTCTACTGTGGTTCGGCCACGATTGACGTTTCTGAGTGCTCATGGCTAGCCTTCTCCGACAGCCCTATAGGCTTATAATGGGATGGGGAACGCAATTTGTACCTGGGGCATACGAGCACTATGGTTGTGAGTAGTATGTAACCTATAACCTAGTAATGATTGTTTAGGAGAAGTAGGTTAAATATGAATCTCATGTATATAATATCATTTGAATTGTGATTGCTTGTGTGCATCTTTCTTTTTATTTATTGAGTTAGTGAGCTCACCCCTCGTATATACATCTTTTTAGATGATTGTGCAGGCTACTCGGTAGAGGAACCCGTGTTAGGTCCCACCGATGAAACCCTAGTGAGGGATTGATGGGTCCCAGAAGGATTTGATCACGGCGATGATTGTCCGTGTGAGAGTTATGTTGTGGGGCAATAGTAGCAGACTCTATTTGATGTCATCTTTTTGATTCTTTCGGTATATTACCCCCTTTTGTGCTCTCATTAGATAAATTGGTATTTTTTGTATAAATATCACGCCTACGGGTCCACATGCAAATACACTATGTATAACAATTTAGGTATCAAGAGTATATAGGGATTTATAGGTATTTATATACGACAAGACTTTCACTGAATTATATTATTATATTCCATAATTATTTGTGGCTTGCTGTGCTGTAGTTACTGTATTAGATGATCCTGGTGGTTTTGGGTTACTTGGAGGGAACCCAGTTACCTATCTGGTTCTATGTGAACGGGGTATGATAACGGTGGTATCAGAGCACGATGCTCTAATCACACAGCTTGCAAGATTAAACCCTATAGAATCTATAATAAGACAAGGGGTTGGGGAAAACTTAAAAAACTTCACATAAAAGCCAAAGTACATAAAACTTAAAAAAAATTTCATACTGCATTCATAAATTAAGAGTATCCAAAAGATTCACACTGAAGAGAAATTCCATAACCATAAAAAAAAATTCTTT
This sequence comes from Macadamia tetraphylla, assembly GCA_022985045.1. Taxonomy (NCBI): domain Eukaryota; kingdom Viridiplantae; phylum Streptophyta; class Magnoliopsida; order Proteales; family Proteaceae; genus Macadamia; species Macadamia tetraphylla. The sequence goes on along the minus strand of CM040971.1, from coordinate 18,391,256 downwards.
ACATAAGATAGAATTCACAAAATAACAACAGAAGAAGAGAATAGAAGAGTAAAAGGAAAAGAAGATTGAGTTTCCACAACCACATTCCAAAATAAAGAAAAGAGAATCATTTCAATTCAGTTGGACGCTACTCCATCATCTATATCAATGACCTCTTCCACCCAAGATCTTGAGTTGATATGGAGACGCTCATTGTAGTAGTCAAATTGGTGGTTCACCAAATCCACCTCCTCCTGGAGGTATTTTAGGCTTGCCGCCATGTACTTGGGGGTGGAGTACACGGTATTGTCTAAATCATCTATATCTATAACCATGCTGCCTGGGTCTCCTGAATGGTCTTTTGTCTCGTCAGAAGTTTCTCTTGACATTCCTGGAGAGCCTTCAACTTGTCTAAAATTCCCTGGAAGTCAAAAGCCCCACTTGGAGATAGTGGAGCCATATTGATGGGGACCTCATCCTCCATCACCACATCATCATCCTCCTCCTCAACTTTGGGCACGTAGTCCTCATCATCATCTTCCTCCTCATCACCCTCCTTTTGAGCTGCTCCCCTATTGAAGGCTCCATCAAACCAAACAGCTACATCTTATGTAAGATGCCCCAGGAAAATCTGTCCGAGGGGACACTACCCTCCTCACCCTCAAGATCTACTTGGAAGTACTAAAAGATCTTAGTCAGTGATCGGGTATAAGGGTAGTTACCGTCAGAGGGGTGGGCTGTGTGGTACTCCATAGTCTTCATGATCACGTATGGGAGGCATAAGCGAGGGGGATTCCCCAGAGCATTGTAGATATATTATGCTATATAAGGAACCATAAAGTTCACCTCATTCCGGTCCTCGGCCCGGGAAGTAGGTTGAACTGCACCAAACGGTTGAAAACTTAGACCTCAAGAAGGAAGGTTGTTTCGAACTCGGGACGGACGGCATTGCCACAAATGGTCTCGAAGATATGCTTCTGAGGGGTCTCGCTCACGTGGGGACCCAAGGCACTACCCCTGGGAGGGCAGTAGTACCAAGTACCCTCCAAGGAGAAGCCCAAGATCCCCGCCAATAAATCAATCGGGAGCCGGATGTCTTGACCCTTCACCCGACTGGTGAGGGTATACATTTTGCTATCATACACCACCTTGAGGTTGCAGTAAAACATCCTAATGAGGTCAGGGTAGCGGAGGCAGTCGATAGAGAGCATGGTTTCCCAACCTAGTGTTATAAATCTCTCAAGCATCTGCACTCGAGTGAACTCTTCCATCACAACAGTCTTCTCCATCAGAATGGATCTATTGATGAAGGTGTCCCAAGTGAGTGCAGCCTCAAGACTGCGAAAAGTGTTATCATCATAATCCTCTAAGTCCTCAGAACAATTTCTCCTGGACCGAGCTCAAGGAGTAGAAGAGCTGGTGGCCATACTCCTCCTCTTCCTACCTGAGGCATGTCCACTTCTGGACAATTAAGCGGCCCATTTACCTTTGCGGGAAGACAACTTGCAAATACATATGAAAATATGAGAAAATCGATAAGATGCTAAGAGGAATTTGTAAAACCAGATATAAAAGGTATGAACAAGAAAATAAGTTCACAAGGAGCTAATTAGCGAAAATGACACATCCTTACTGATCACATTAAATGGGCAATTTATATAGAATGACAGATAAAAGAAGGGCCCTATAGTGAAAGGCCATAGTGACAATGTAGTCATATATGTGTGGTGGATTGAAAAAACCATGTATTGACAAGTGAATGTCATTGGGTCATGATACTTGAAGCATTATACAAATGTGATATAAGAAAGGAAAACATCTACCTAAAACATGGGTTCATGAAATTGCCAAGTTGGCAACAATTCAAGGCATTGACATATTTACAAAGAAAGAAAAAGGGGAAAATTCCATAAGAAGAAGAGCATAAACTAAGGATATACATAGCATTGATGAAATTTTGGCAATGATATGTGAAAGAAGATTTAATTCCATGCAAGCATACATATTTAGCATGATTGAGGTCAAACGGGGGAAAACCCCTAATTTCTCAAGAACCCTAAACCAAGAAATGGTGAAAATTCATGCCAAGGTGTGATAAGTGATGCATATGTGCAATGTGGCACTCCTACTACTATTATGCCATCAAATGTGAGTGGATAGATTCATTGAATCATACATTGTACAAGAGAAAGAGTGAAAAAAGGAGAAAACCCTAAAACAACAAAAAATTTGGAGAATTGGGTTAAATAATCCATAGAGACGACATATATGATGATTAAAGAGGAGAATCATGAAGTAGACATCATACCTACACACTACATTCATTTTAGTTGGGAGGAATCAAGAGAAAATGAATTTTTGAGGATATTGAACAAGAAGAAATCCCAAAGAGAAGGATAGAAAAACCCATTACTTGATGTTGAGGACGGAGTTGTGAAGCTTTAAAACCGAATGGGGGGCGTGAATAGGGCTTGTGAAGGGCTCCTAGGTCTTCTATTGTTGCCTTGGGTGATTTGGAGAAGAGAGGGAAAAGAGAAAGAGAGTATTTTGAAAATGATGGCTTTTCTGCCCTCATAACAGTTATGAGGGCCCGCACACGATCGACGGGTCCTGAAACCAGCCCACCCACTGGTATAACCCGTCGATGTGGGTTATTGGGCACAAATCCTAAATTTTTAGGATTTGATTTTCAAGCCTTGTATAACCCATTTTTACGTAAATTATAAGCTGATGTGCAATTAATATTCATGCATGCTTATGTGGAATAATTATGTTACCATATGGAACACAATGCTTGGGATGCGTGCTATGATGATGAAATACACTATGACTACATAAACGGAGGCATGATGTACATTGATTTTGTGCTTACATGAAATAAATGTGGCAGTTAATGGTACGTAATCTTGATGCAATTCAGGTACACAACACCATGGTACGTACTAGATTCGGCAATAGTGCAAGAGGGGCCCCACGTGGTTCTCGTCCTGTTGGATGACCACCTAACCTTCGGGAACCTTGACCCCGGGTGAGTCCTAGACAAGAAGATATAGTTGAGGACTCACCTACGTATGAGATTCTGGATCCTCCGCCTATTGTTACTTGCAATGATATTGCAACTCTTAATCAATAGTCACAATAGGCATTCCAGCAATAGTTATTCCAACAACAATAGACCTTTATGAATGCTGTGCACCAACAGTTGCACCCTATGCAAATGGGTCAACACCCTCGTGGGGTACCTTTCTCATAAGACCCTCCCATGGTGCTAGGAACCAAAGTTCAAGCGGGGGGTCCATCTCCTCGAGCACCACCTGTTGAGACACAAAGGAGTGCATCACCTACTGTACCACCACAAGATTTACAAGGGGGTACTCTGCCTGTGGCTGCTCCACGGTTCTCTCCTTATGGCACCGCCCCATATATGATGCCACCCCCGTATTAGTACCACCTGGCTTATCCTCCATACTATCCACCAGCAACCACTATTGCAAAGGTGTTGGAATCCTTCAAGAGGCATTTGCCACCTATCTTCACCAAGGTGGGAAGTGATCCTTTGGAGCCAGATCGGTGGATTTCAAAAATAGAAAAGATATTTGAGGTGGTAGAATGTACAGAGCCGCAGAAGCTCATCTGTGTTGGGTTACAACAAAAGAATGAAGCTAATTCATGGTGGAAGGCTTATAGGCCTATCTTGGTAGCAACTCATCTGGAACTGACATGGGAACAGTTCAAGGAATTGTTCTTGCCAAATTATTATCCCACCAGCTTCAGAAATAGGAAGGAAGTAGAATTCTCGGCTTTGACTCAGGGAAACAAATCTGTCCTTGAGTACCAACAGCAGTTTGAGGACTTATTCTACTTTTCTCCTCCACACTTGAAAATAGTGGAGGAAAAGGAAAAGAAATTTTTGAAGAGGCTAAAAGTGTCTATTGATACAATTTTGGGGGCTATGGATTTGACTGACTATGCCCAAATTATACAAAAGGCTAAGACTATGGAAGACAAGTAAAAGGGAGAGTCTTCCACCACACTTGGACTTTGGAAGAGTTCCAATCCCTATACAAATTCTGGTAACCCAAACAAGAGCTTTCGAGGGCCATATAATTATGGTCCATCATATTAGCAACCTTACAGATCATTGGGTTACATGCCCCAATCGGCTAATAGATCAGGTACTACCTCTTTTCACCCAAACACTAGCAAGGTGCCTACGGCCTCGTGGCCACCTCATCCTTCTACTACACCGGGCCAGATACAGAGAGCACCAGTACCATTGCAGGCCTCCTGAAACAGGTGCTATGTTTGCCAATCACTTGGGCATTTTGTAAAGGATTACCAGTACAAACCAGCTATGGTACAGAGTCGGCCGCCTACTTATAGGCCTACTTTGACTCAATGTGGTCCGCCTCAAGGAAGAATATATGCATTATCAGCTGAAGATGTTGAATCATGCCCCGATGTCGTAGCAGGTACCCTATCTATCTTGGGTATACCAACTTATGTATTATTTGACTTTGGTGCATCACATTCTTTTATATCTAAAGAATTTGCTTGAAATATTGATATGACACCCAGGGCTCTAGATAGTAAATTGATTGTTAGTACACCCACGAGCAAGGTGGCACAAGTAAATGAAGTGTATGCACCCTGTCCCATTGAATTAGGTGGGAAGAAGATGGATGCCCAGCTTATCAAGTTTAGTATGTAATAATTTGATGTTATATTGGGCATGGATTGGTTATTTACTCATTGGACAAATGTGATGTGTGCCAAAAAGTAAATTAAAGTAGTGAGAGATAAAGGTGAAGAGCTGGTGTATCAAGCCAATAAAACGAAGCGACCCAGGGAGGCTCTCATTTCTGCCTTACAAGCCATAAAATTATTGGAAGACGGATGTCAGGGCTACCTAGCTTTGGTACAAGATGTTGAAGCAAAGGTCACACCATTAGAGGAATTGAATGTAGTTAGGGAGTTTCCCGATGACTTCCCAGATGATCGAGTTAGAGTTTGCCATTGATTTGATTCCCGGAGTAGCACCAGTGTCTAAAGCACTGGTGCTGCAGTGTCCGTACAAAATGGCACCACCCGAATTAAATGAGTTATAGACTCAGTTACAGGACTTGTTAGAGAAAGGATTTATACTACCAAGTGTTTCTCCTTAGGGGGCCCCAGTTCTATTTGTCAAGAAGAAGGATGAGAGTTTACGTATGTGCATCGATTACCGGGAACTGGACAAGTTGACCATCAAGAATCGGTATCCATTATCGAGCATAAATGACCTTTTGGATCAGTTGAAGGTGCTAAAGTACTCCCGAAGATTGATCTTAGGTCTGGTTACTATCAGCTCAAGATTAAGGGTTGTGATATACCCAAGATGGCCTTTAGGACCCGATATGGTCATTATGAATTCCTAGTGCTGTCCTTTGTATGGACTAATGCACCAACAACTTTTATGGATATGATGAATCGAGTAATTTATGATGTCCTTGATAAGTGGGTCATCATTTTCATCGATGACATCTTGATATACTCAAAAACTGAAGAAATACATGCACAACACTTGCGAATGGTACTTCAAAGATTAAGAGAACAACAATTATATGTAAAATTCAGCAAGTGTGAGTTTTGGTTGAAGCAGTTTGGATTCCTAGGGCACATAGTGTCTGAGAATGGAATCGAAGTTGACCCAGGAAAAGTAAAAGTAGTAGTAGAGTGGGAAGCACCCAAGAATGCTACAGAGATAAGAAGTTTCTTGGGATTAGCAGGCTACTGCCGATGGTTCATCAAGAATTTTTCTTGAATTGCCTCTCCAATGACCAATTTGACCAGAAAAAGTGTGAAGTTTGAATGGTCTAAGGAGTGAGAAGATAGTTTTCAAGAGTTGAAAAGCCAACTGGTGTCAACCCCAGTGTTAACAATTCCTAAAAACACTGGTGGTATATCAGTCTACACTGATGCTTCCAAAATTGGGTTAGGTTGCATTCTTTTACAACATGGCAAGGTAGTGGCATATGCGTCTAGACAGTTGAAAGAGTATGAGAAGAACTATACCACTCATGATTTAGAATTGGCAGCAGTTATTTTTGCCTTAAAGATCTGGCGCCATTACTTGTATGGGGAAAAGTGCGAGACATTCAGTAATCACAAAAGTCTCAAATACTTCTTCACCCAGAGGGATCTGAACATGAGATAGAGGAGATGGATGGAACTTATGAAAGATTATGACTATGATATACAGTACCATCCAAGTAAGGCCAATGTGGTGGTGGATGCATTGAGCCGGAAAGCTCAGACTATATCACTTGCTTATTTGGCCACCAACCCACAACTTAAGTAAGAAGCCATATTGATGGATGAAATCATTTTGAATGAAGGATCGACCTTAGAGCTTGATCAGCAGCCAGAAAATATCAAGCAGTTAACCTTATCTTTGGCAGCCTTGCAAGTGCAACCATCTAACAGGTATGAAATAATCATGAAACAACCCATGGATCCTGAATTACAGAGCAAAGAATGGATGATCCTGATTTCATAATAGCCAGTGATTGTGCACTATTGTTTTGGGGCAGGTTGTGTGTACCAAATGACATGGCGATACAGGACAATATAGTGAAGGAGGCACATAGTTCTGAGTACACGCTTTACCTAGAAGCATAAGGATGTACAAGGATCTTAAGTAAAGTTATTGGTGGCCAGAGATGAAGGTTACAGTGGCCCTATATGTGGCATAGTGTCTCACGTGTCTGAAGGTCTAAGGCAGAGCAGCATCAACCATATGGCATTCTTCAGCACTCCTAGTATCAGAGTGGAAATCGGACATGATCACTATGGATTTTGTCACCAGACCACCCCGTACACCCAAGGGAATTGATGCAATTTGGGTGATAGTTGACAGGCTTACTAAAACTACTAATTTCATTCCAATCAAGACTACCTACTCCATAGACAAGCTAGCATAACTTTACATAGAAAATATAGTTCACTTACATAGAGTACCAGTACGTATTGTATTAGACCAAGACCCAAGGTTCACATTTAAATTCTAGAAAAGCCTCCAGCATGCCATGGGGACATAGGTGAACCTAAGCACTATTTTCCATCCACAGACTGACGGGCAATATGAATGGACCATGCAAATACTAGAAGATATGCTCAGAGCCTATGCAATGAAAATGAGTGGCAATTTGGAATAAAACATATCTCTTATGGAGTTTGCTTATAATAATAGTTATCAAGCCACGATCGGAATGACTCCATATGAGGCATTGTATGGCAAAAAGTGTAGAACTCCCTTATATTAGGATGATGTAGGAGAATGATGAATGCTTAGGCTAGAAATGATACAGATGATGTGTGACAAGGTTGATGTTATCCATGAGAAAATCAAGGCAGCCCAGTCCCATCAAAAGAGTTACGTAGACAATCGCAGGAAAGATATTGAATTTCAAGAGGGGGAAAAGGTATTTCTGAAAATCTCTCCTACCAAGGGCTTACACAGGTTCCACAGGAAGGGCAAGTTGAGTCCAAGATTTGTTGGCCCTTTTCAGATCTTGAAATAGGTTATCTCAGTAGTATATATGCCAGCCCTTCCGCCATCCTTCAACAACTTACACAATGTATTCCATGTTTTATTGTTGAAGCGGTATGTACGTGATCCGTCACATGTGCTAGCTGTGGAACCAGAGTACTTAGCAGCTGATATGACTTAGGAGGAACAACCCATTGAAATCCTAGGCTGGAAGATAAAGACCCTTCGCAACCGAACCATTGCTTTTGTAAATGTGCAATGGGCCAACCATTCACTTGAGGAAGCATCCTGGGAGAAAGAAGATGAGATCCAGGATAAATATCCTCATCTATTCGGACAACCAGGTAATTTCTATTTTGAGAACAAAATTTTTAAAGAGCGGGGTAGATGTAGAGCCCTACTCTTTTAACCCGGTTTATTGATTGGTTGGTTTGGTTTGGTTTAGTCTTGTAGGGTCCAAACTGGAAAGGGTCAATCCTAGTGCCTTATGGTACATAACAGCAAGGGTGACATCAAATGCGGGGTGGCTGGACAAGATTGGATCAGTGCCCGAGGTGGTTTGCATGCCTAAGCTGTGCCCTTGCACGTATCATAAAACCATGTATGAATAGGAAAGGTATGTCAACATGATGAATGATGAGAACTTAGTCCACAACACGTGGCAAGAGCGAGATATGCTTAAGATTACACTTTCCCCAAAAATACAGTAGGGTTGGCTTTATTTTGGCCAACTGGTGGGTGTTACTGGTAGGTGCGAAACCCACCAGTGTGACCCACCTCTATGAGTAACGTGAACCCCAGCATGCCCAACTTGGGTAAGTACGTGTATTTTGACCTCCTCGTTGTAACGAGACCAGTACACCCGATAATGTCGGCTATTTTAGCTGGTGTCACGATTTAATGCGTTTTGATCCATAAAGGGGCAAAACCAAACAGATCCAAGTAGATATTTGTAACACAAGGGTATAAATAGCATTAATGTTTCTCTCTCTCCCAAGTATGATCTCAGCCAAGGTTTGGTGAGGGGAGTAACGAAGAGGGAGAAAAGAGGAAGAAGAAGGGAAGGGAGAGGGAAGAAGATATTCCTTTGGTTTTCGAAGCCGCCACCTACCTTTTCATCGTCAGAATAGTGACTGGTGTCTTGGGATCTACGTTTTGATGTAACAACCTAACCTGATGGAGTGTGATCAAACCCTCTTGTGTATGGTCAAATCAAAATAATAATTGAACCCTTGTGTGATTTCCTTGAAGGACTGAGGAAGAGAAACAAAGATCTGGAAGCTATTGAGGTTACATTTGAGTTGGAAAGAGGATCCTAGGTTTTGGGGTTTCTTGAGCCAAGGTAAGATTTCTTTCCTCAAAACCATGATGATAATTTAGAACCACAAAATGATCAAGTAGATGAAGCCAAAAATGTGTGGAAAATAAAGTGGGAACTACCCTATTAGGTTCCCAAGAGGTGGAATGAAGAAAGGAAGGAGAACAGCAAACTCGCAGAATACCGATGGGTGACACTGACGAGTAGTCTGATATACCAGTGTGACCCCCCAGTCTTGCCTGGGCTTCTGGCCCAATCGGCGGGTAGGACTAGCGAGTGCCACACCATCAGTGTGACCCACCAATGTTCTCTGGGCCAACCAGTGTGTAAGACCGGTGGGTGCTTGACCCGTTGGTGTGACCCACCAGTTTTGCCGGTGCCTCTGGGCCTACCGACGGGTTGATACCTGCCGGTATGAGCCACTGGTTCCCTTGAACCTATCAGTGGGTGCCAGACCCACTAGTATGACCCACCGATCTGTGTCTATGTGCTGTCTGTCTGGGCAGTCTGCACAGGTGGGTTCTCCTACCCACCTATTGCCAAATGAGCTCCATTGGAACTCAAACTCGATGACAGCCTTCTACGTACTATTAAACACATCGAGGCCATATCTTAACTCATTTTATAGTGTTGAATTGGATGTGTTCTAAACTCCTTATTTGTGCTAGGTTTTGAGAAACTCATCTTCCTGCGTCGGATCTTACATGTACCATGTGTGCACACTATTGTATGAAAATAGGTAAGTGGGGAGAGGACTTTGATCTTATTTTTAGAAGTGTTTTTGGCATCTTATACATTCATATATTATATTACCATCCCGATTTCCATTCCCATGCATATGCTTGATTTATGATTGATGCATTTAGAACTGAACATATTGTACCTTAAATTTCCAAATGCTTGTTACTTGTTTGGAATCATAAGAATGGATTTGTCTTATGTTGGAATATGGTGATAATTTTCCAGACATGTGTGGGATTTTTAGAATAGATGCCATAGTCGGCTTGGAAATGAGTGCGTTGGTACACCGTGGAATGGGACATGAAAGTACTATGCAGTCATACTACCTTATATAGGAGCATGTCGTTAGGATTCTCACATTTTATCATGCTACAACCCTTCCCAACAGGGGTTTAGGTGTTGCGTTATCACTGGGGGGAAGCATCGGTCATAGACCTCTGTGGTGGTGAGAGAAGTATGTCTGGCTGATCATTAGGACCATTGGAAACCTTAGTGATATATTTAGAGGGCCAACCTTACCACTTTTATTTTTTGTTGTGGTTCGGCCATAATTTACATTTTTACTGTGGTTCGACCATGATTTACTTTTCTGAGTGCTCACGGCTGGAGTTCTTTGACAACCCTATGGGTGTATCGTGGGATGGAAAACGAATCTCGTACCCAGGGCATACGCACATAGTGGTTGTGAGTAGCTTGTAACCTATGACCTAGTAATGATTTTTTAGGAGAAGTAGGGTTAAAATGAATCTCATGCATATAGTATCATTTGAATTGCGATTGCTTGTATACATCTTTCTTTCCATTTACTGAGCTAGTGAGCTCACCCATCGTATATACATCGTTTTAGATGATTGTGTAGGCTACTCGATAGAGGAACCCGTGCTGGGTCCCACTAACAAGACCCTAGTGGGGGATTGTTGGGTCCTAGAAGGATTTGATCACGGCGACGGTTACCTATGCGAGAGTTGTGTTGCGGGACAATAGTAGCAGACTCTATTTGATGTCCTCTTTTTTATTCTTTTGGTATATTACCCTTTTTTATGCTCTCGATAGTTAAATTACTATTTCTTGTTTAAATGTCACGCCTACGGGCCCACATGTAAATACACTAAGTATAACAATTTAGGTATCAAGAGTATATGGGGATTTACAGGTATTTATATACGACAAGACTTTCGCTGAATTATATTATTATATTCCATAATTACTTGTGGCTTGCTGTGCTGTGGTTATTGCATCTGATGATCCTGGTGATTTTGGGTTACCCGGAGGGAACCCGATCACTGGTCCGGTTCTATATGAATGGGGCGTGATAGTGGATATGTACAAACAATCATAGATACAACAATAAAAATTTACAAGATAAAACAAATTATGCATATGATGTAATATAATAGAACAATAAAGATTAAATGAGTGTAATTATGATCCAGATTATTATCACACAAGTCTATCCAGTAAAATAATTAAAATTAAGGTCTGAGTACTATTACAACACAGCGGATAGCCCTGGCCCCGAAATGTAACACATCGGTGACCCAGAGATATATGCTAGTTGCTAATCAGGAGCCTGTAGGTCCCAAAATCTAACACATTGGTCACCCCGTAAACCCTTAATGAATCCGCCCCTACACCACGGTCCCAGAATCCTACACATCGGTCACCAATGTTGTAAGACAATCACGGTCCCGAAAAATCCATTGGTCACCCGTGCTGTGAGATAGCTAGTACCTCACCCCTTACTGGCAAGGGGTGTAGCACCCGGGTCATTTTTCTAGTCAAAAGATTTTTAATTTCATATTGTATTTTTAGTGCTACTATAATGTAGGGGATATCTTTGGTCCCAGAAATCCCATCGGTCACCTAGCGATTTACGCTAGTTACTAGTTAGGAGTTTGTAGGTCATGAAATCCAACACATCGGTCACCCGTGTTGTAGGACTGTCACGGTCTCAGAAAAACCATCGGTCACCTATGCTGTAGGATAGTTAGTACCTCACCACTACTGCTAAAAAATGGTACTATACTATGCAATTTGAGAGATTATTACCTGTATACATGCATCTAATGTTCTAAAAGCTTTGGAAGCCCCAAGTTAAAATAGCCCAATGGGCTACAAGAAAATGAGATGTTGCTAGCTTTAGCTTCTCCTTACTCAATGGGCTATAAGAAGATGAGATTTTTTTCCTATAGATAGTATGGAAGTTAAAAACCAAAAACCAAGTACCATATTGTCTTCACTCTTCACTTTTACTAATAGGTTTTTTTTTTTTAATTAATTAATTTTTTTTAATAAAATTCTTATTTTACCCTTAAAAAACGGATACGCATTTAAAATGGTTGTTTAAAACGCAATTAAAACGGATTCATTTTCCTTTTTCATTTTTTTTCGTATTGTATAATAGCATATGGGAAAACATGTTTTAAACGGCAAAAAAATGCAACCACGTTTTAAACGCGTTTTAACTAATAGTGCTACTGCCCAACCCTGTTGCCCACTGCTGCCCACACCCGCCTGGCTACATGCATGCATGGCCAGCAAGCTAGGCTGCACACATGCGTGCGCTGGTGGCTGCCCATGCATGCACGCGCCCGCTGCCCGTGCCAGCACCACCTCAGCCATTACCATCTTGTCATCCGTCGTGCACCCGTGATGTCACTCGCACTACTTACCTAAACTGACCATACCTAGGGCACTTTGGCTTGGTCCCGTGTGCCGTCGTCAGCGGTTGGAATTGGTGTTTCTCCCTTCTCTCGTTTTCCAAAAATTACTCTTTTAGCTAAAATTTTTCTCTCCTCCTATTTTTTTGAAAACCCCCTTTTATCCACTGGAAGCCCTCCCCACCCATTTTTGCCTTCAACTCCCCCCTCTACCCACTGGATAAAAACCCTATCCCCTCACTTTAGGCAAGAGCCCCCCTTTTGTCCACTGGATAAAGAGATTCTCCCTCTTCTATTTGGCCAGAAAAAACTATAAATACCCCCTCCCTTAGAATAAACACCCCAACACACCAGAATCCCACTTCACTCTTTCATAGTGAAATTTTCCTCCCCTCCCCCTCTTGATTTTTTTCTGATCTTTGGAGCGATCTTTGTCAAGATCCAAAAACTCATTTGGATCTTCGAAGTGTTCTTCGGGATCTTGAAGATCTTCAATCCAAATTCTTAGTTAGATTCAGTTATAGCCAAAAATAGTTTGTTCTTGAGCCACCTCCCTTGAGTGTTCGAGTGTTCTTGAGCATTCTTGAGCATTCCTGAGATAGAAACCCCCCCTTTTTTTAGGTTCTTCGGGTCTACGAAGAGATCTTTTTTAAGATATAAAACTCTGTTTGGATCTTCAAAGTATTCTTCGGGACTTTGGAGTTCTTCAATCCATTTTTAGGTCAGCTTGTTTCTTTTCAAAAATAGCCATTCATGGCCAAACCCTTGTCTGAGTGTCCCTGGAATCTTTCTAGAAATAGCCATTCCCAGCGGAAGCTTTGTCGAAGTGCCACCTCATCCTAGCCCTCCCTTAGCTTATCCCCAGCAGAAGCTCTACTGGAGTGCCACCTCATCCTAGCCCTCCCTTAGCTTATCCCCAGCAGAAGCTCTACCGGAGTGCCACCTCATCCTAAATCCAGAAATAGCCTTCCCTAGCCGAAGCTTTTCCGGAGTGCCACCTCATCTTAAGCCCAAAAATAGCCTTCCCTAGCCAAAGCTCTGTCCGAATCCAAATCCAGAATAGCCTTCCCTAGCCGAAGCTCTATCCGAATCCCAATCTGAAAGTAACTGTTCCTAGCCAGAACGCTATTCGAATACCATCACAATCAGCATCTCTCAAGAAAGAAAGTTGGAGGTCAAGACCATCTTCCTCTGAGCCAAGAGAATTCGAAAGATAGTCCGAGCCGGTACTAATCAGATGCCCACCCTTCTTGACCCGAAACATGGGTTAAGCTCAGGTATAATTTCTCAACCAACTTATTATAATGTAGACTTTGTACATACTTTGTTTTAGTGTATATAGTAGTTTGAATTCAATTAATGTATATATGTGTGATAACTTAGCCATACATGTGGAATAGTAATAATTATGAAAAATGTTCGTTTTCAAGCATCTAGCAAGAAGACCGGTTGAACTAGGCAGATTGGGTGCCTGACACCTTCCCAATTATGTAACCTAACACTTACCCTAAATCTCTGGACCAGACCAAATTTTGAGCCATTTTCTCAGGAATCAATCCCACGCCTAGGTCCTAGGCCCATAACCCTAGGTGGCGACTCCAAACCCCATTTGTATGATCCCGATCCCCGAATTGGACCATCATCAAATCCCTATCTCAAATGATGAATTTTACACTCTTGAGAAATAGTCCTCCACGTATCTCTAAGCGGTGAAACCGCGATGTGGGGCTCGCAAGCAAAGCACACACGACATGAACCCCTCCCTTCACATGAAAGAGAGAGAGAGGAGAGAGGATGGGTGGTATAGTCCATTTCTCCGGCCGCTACCCACATAGGGCCCAAGAATTGGTCTGGTCCAGAGATTTAGGGTAAGTGTTAGGTTGTAGAGTTGGGAAGGTGTTAGGCACCCAATCTACTCGGTTCAACCAGTCTTCCTACTAGATGCTTAAGAATGAACATTTTTCACAATTATTTTTATTCTACATGTACGGATAAGTTTTCACACACATATATACATTGACTGAATTTAAATAACTATGTACACTAAAACAAGGTCGATATAAAGTCTACATTGTGCTAATTCTGTTGAGAAATTATACCTAAGCTTGATCCCTGTTTCGGGTCAAGAGGGGTGGACCCTTGATTAGCACTGGCACGAACTATCTTTTGGCTCAAGGGAAGATGGTCTTGACCTTCAACATCCTTTTCTCGAGAGATATTGATTGGACAGAGTCCCAATTAGGAACAATTACTTTTGGATTTTGACTGTGGTATTGATTCGACAGAGCTTCCTCTAGGGATGGGCTACTTCCGGATTTTGGTTGAGGTGGTACTCCGGAAGAGCTTCCGCTAGGGATAGGCTATAGGAGGGTTAGGCTGAGGTGGCATTCCAGCAGAGCTTCCATTGGGGATAAGCTAATCCTAGGGATTGAGGAACTTCAAAGGCCCAAAGAACACTTCGGATCTTATGAAGATCTCTCCGAAGACCGGAAGAACCTCAAGAGGGGATGGGAGACTAAGGGGAAATTTCTTCTACCCAAAATTCACTCAAAGAAGGCAAAGGATTGAAGAGTTTCGAAAGCCCGAAGAACACTTCGAATCTTATGAAGATCTCTCTGAAGACTTGAAAAACCTCAAGGGGGAAAAAGGGAGGAGAGAGGGCAGAGCTTCTCTTCAAAGGGATGCTCACTAAGAGGCTTGGATTGTTGTGGTGTTATGTTGTGAAAAACCAAAGGGAGGGGGTATTTATAGGATTCTTGAAGCAATGGGGAGAGAAAGGGAATTATCTTAGCCAATGGGGGAAAAAAGTGGCTTTTCTAAACTAATAGGATGAAAATATTAAAATTTGGACTAATGGGGTGGAAGATGATTTTCTTGGACTAATAAGGAAAAAGTAAGTTTTTTTGGGCCAATAAGGCAAAAAGATTCATTTTTGGGCCAATGGAAGGTTGCAGAGTAGGGTATGCTAGCGGGATAGTATAAAGTGCACAAGTGGGTGAAGAGACAATGAGTCATTTTTTTGGGCCAATAAGGCAAAAAGATTCATTTTTGGGCCAATGGAAGGTTGCAGAGTAGGGTATGCTAGCGGGATAGTGTAAAGTGCACAAGTGGGTGAAGAGATTTTCTCTTCACCCAATGAGTCAGCGAGACACATATTTTGACCATTGACGGTGGCACACATGTTGGGTAGGGGTGCACGGGGCATCCATGGGTGCATAGAATAGGCTAGGTGTGCACGAGGCTGGCAGGTAAGGGCATAGGGCTAGCATGCGGGGTCACACGACTAGCGTGTCCGGTGTGTGGAAGTTGTGGGCGCAGGCTAAGATGCAGGGGCCCACGGTGGCAGGCGAGTGCACCGGGTTGGGGAGGTCATAGGGCTGGCACTCAGGGCACGAGGCTGGCAAGCGTGGGCGCACGAGGTGGGCAGGTGAGCGCATAGGGCTGGCATACGGGGGCACGCGGGGGTGGAACGTTGGGGTGAGCAGGGCTAGCAGGCTGGCTGGCCAGTGCGAATGGCATGCATACAGGGCTGGCTGGCTAGTTGGCTGGCCGTAATGCGTGCAACTAGGTGTAAACTTATAGTAGCGATTGCGGAAGATCCAATGGTCCGATTTTGACATACCATATATCGTTGGAATCATAATTCCAAGTATTATCATCTGTATACTCATCGTGATTAGATTCTTTCGTATATAAGAAGTTATAATTAGACCCTCATTTCTCCCACATGGGATTTTCAGGGTTTTCAGGTAGGTTGGGGATGTTTTTGGGTTTCCTTAATCAATTATCATTTGTGTTGATCGGAAGCAAGATGTCACGTCCAAGATCCACAATTTATCATAGCCAGAGGAGGTGACAAAATTGGGTGTTTACAGGACTATACTTGGAAATGGACTCGCATCATGGCCGATGGTAATTCCGGTGTCGCGTGGTCTACACTAACTGTATCATTATGCAAGGCATGTAGGATATATGTGGTTATGTGACATTCCCTATGCTACGTCCCCTTGCCAACAAGGGGTAAGGTGTTGGATAACCCAATGGTGGTATGTTTGATGAACCTTTCCGAAATATTACACTCGTGGTACATTGTGATTGTTGCCGGAGGTGGGAACTAGTACTGCATGGTCGATGGTAATTCCGATGTTGTGACTATCAAGAGGGGGTTATCAGGGGTTTGCTGAGTGACCGACGGTCGCATTCTGAGACTGGCAGGCTCCTAATCACGACTAGGGTTTGTATCGCTGGGTGACTGATGCGTGAGTGCTGGGGCCAAGGATACAGCCTAATGTGTCGTAGTAGCATTTACTAGACTTATTTGTATTGTTAGGTGGTTTAATAAATAAATGGATTGTATCATTCACATCATGGACTATGCATTTAATTCCTGTATTTATGTCATCATGGAATATTTTATATGTGAATGCTTGTGCTTGGTTATGCATAAACCCCACCCCTCACTGAGCAAGTTGGAAGCTCACCCCACGTATATGCTACTTTTTAGATGATGATGCAGCTACAGTAGTGCCGTTGGGTGGTGCCTCAACCTCATCGGGGTCAGACTATGGAGTAGGTGACTGGTGGATGCCAGAAGCCAAAGAGCATGAACAGGACTGTGCCTGTGACTATTGTGCATACGTGGCACCATGAGTTGTATGGATCTCTTGTGATTATTCTGATACTGAACTGGTGAATTGTATACTTTTGGGTTTATTATTTATAAGTCGTGGACGTTTGTAAACGAATAACTTGGTTATGATTATATAATATCATTTAGATGATTTTCCATTTAAATTATGATTCCGCTATTATACTCTGATTCCGCTGCTACTGGTGTGGTTCGTGTTGTGAGATTGTAAATGTTAAGGTACTACTATCAGAGATCCCAGTAGATTTATAAGACGGGTAAGCGTAAGCGTCTTACTCACACCACTGGTATTCCTAATGGTAAGTTGGGTCTACTGGAGGTGGGGTGTGACACTCCAGTTGCGAACCAGTTTAATCTCTCTCTTTCACACACACACACACACACATAATCACTGAGAAGAATAACAGGTTTAGACCTAAAATAATCATTCAACTCACAATTCAAGTATGGGATGATATGTTAAGTTTGCAGCTTTTAGCACCATATTAGTTGCAAGGCAAGACTAGAAAAAGGAAAAAACTTTCTTTTCTTAGTCTTTTTTCCATATTTCTTTATGTGTAATAGCTGTGAACTTTGAGAGCACCTATTAAAGGATCAATATTTCGTATCAATACCAAGGGGTAGGCTGAAATTGACTTGGTAATAAGAAGCTAGAAAAGATAAGGATGGATTTGGGTTGACAATGAACATGGCTTTACTGCTATCCCGTTTTCTAGGCAATGCCTCAGAGTGAGGATGACTTGAAGAAGAATTACTGCCGTTGATTGATGATACATTTGTACTTTTTTTCTTTTCTTTTCTTTTTTTTTTTATTATTATCTTTCTAATTTTTTGAGGCCTTGAGCATAAATTCAGTTCTTTTGGAGTTAATTTGAAGAAGGAGAAGAGAATGAAAGATGGATAATAAGTAATAAGATAACAAATACTGAGGACTAGTTAAAGTATGCAAGTCATGTTTCTTTTTAGATAATCTTATATGACTAGCTGTCAATCTATGAAGACTTTTCTGAAAAAAGCAACTGGCTTGAAATAGTGAGCAAAGTTACATTTCAAAATTGCTTACTATTAATCTTTTTAACAGATTTATTTTATCTTCTGATGATGTTGACAGTTCACTCATTCGATTATATAGATTATAGATAATGTAAAAAATAATCATGAGAACATGTACATTTGCACGTGCAAGTTTTCTAGTATATATATATTATATATAAAGCTAAAGCAATTGTAGTATTTATATCATTTGTAGGTGCACCTAACTCCCCATGAGGTAACATTATGATTTTCCAAAGTAAAAGAGCTCTTGACCACTTCGAAACAAAGATAAATAAGAACATGGTTTTTATAAAGGGAATCCAAGGACCATATTCTTCTTCAATCTGAGTTTTGCTCTAGTCTCGAATGAATTCAAGGACATATTCAAAGAAATTCTGACCATTGGGCAGAATGGTTTGTGGATTCTGAATATAAAATTTGAAAATTCCATTCCTAAAGCATAATCAACAACAAATGAATTAAATTTTTTTTTAGAACAAATAATTTACATTTAATCTATAATAAATTGAATAACCACCATTTAGGACTAAAATTATGATTGAAGAATCAATAGATTTCAGAAGTCCAATAAATTTGTTAAGCAGTTGATGGGTAAAGGAGCAAGGGGCTAATGGATATGGGCCATGGGATAGTATTTTAATTAATGGGCTGGGCCTTGTGTTATATGTACATATGTAATAGGTCTCAATTTCTATATAGGCAAAGAAACGGCTAAACAGGTAGTGCAAGACTTGCTTACCCATATATTTCCTGTTTAGCTAGGCAGGTAAGGATCTCCCAGCCCTTACTGTCTACTCCTTTTTTTTTTCGGTAATAAGCCTTTATTGTCTACTCGCAGGCCTAAAGATCAGTCCCTTTACAATCTAATGTATGGTAGGATGAAGCGAATAAGTGGGTACCCATTTGCTGCTTCTCAACCCTAGGCTGCATAGTTAAAACCTAAATTGTCTAAGCCATTTTTATATTGGACTAATTCATTCAAATCTTAGCATGATGATGTTGACTGGGGTTGGATAACCCTTGAGGCATCCAGCTAATAGAAAACCCATTTGGAAAACTTAGGGGTCGTTTGGTTCGATTTATCCATCGGACCAGATCCCAGGGAATCAGTTTCCCATTAAATTTAAACCGTTTGGTTCATTTTTGTGAAAAATCAATTCGGAGTCATGGTGGCCAGGAGAATCAGGGATTTCAACTAAAATCCATGATTCATCCGGATTAACCTCAATAGGTTAATCCGGAATCGAGTCACGTTTATTGGGTTCAGATAAAAGCCATGGATTCAACGGAGTTCATTTCACGGTTTCTGTGATTCGACGGTGAAGTCTCGACCGAGGTTCAACGACGGGTGAAGCAACAGTAAATCTGATTCTGATTCTTCTTCTTCTTCTTCTTCTTCTTCTTCTTATTCCTCTTCTTCTTCTTCTTCTTCTTCTTCTTCTTCTTCTTCTTCTTCTTCTTCTTCTTCTTCTTCCTCCGCTTCCTCGCTTTCTCGCTTCGTCTTCTTCCGCTCATCTTCTTCTTCTTCCTCTTCTTCTTCCTCTTCCTTTCCTCTTCCTCTTCGCTTCGTCTTCGTCTTCGTCTTCTTCTTCTTCTTCTTCTTATTTTTCTTCTTTCTTCCTTCTCTTTTTCTTCTTCTTTTTGTGTTTAGGTTTCTCACATTTACCCTCTGTCCATGACAGATGCTCATCTCGAGAAGAACACCTAAAACCGAGTTGATTGAAGGTGAGATTCCCTCTTCTTTGTATTCTTCTTTGTATTCTTGGGCTACATTTGTGTTTTATTAGGATTATTGAAGTTCGGTTTCTATTTTTCAGGTTGTAAACTTCATATCTAGGGTTTACCCTATTTCCAAATCAGACGATCGACTCCAAGGTTTGAAGAACTAGAATCGAAGCTTGATTTAAGGTTAGATTTCGATGCTTATGTGATTTTTTTCTTCTTCGTATGCGTGTTCTTACTGTAATGGAAATTCGGTTTCAGTTTTTTCTTCTTCTTCTTCTTCTTCTTCTTCTATGGTGAAACAGTATATGATGATTCATATGTTTCCTGCTCTTCATTTCTGTCTCTGGAGAAGCATATTTGAAGGATCAAATATTTCTTTAAAAAGGGGGTTCAATGGAACCATCGATTCAGAGTCTCATAAAGGAGAGGAAATACCCCTTTGTGTAATGGTTTTCCATACTGTGCCAGTGGATGCTTTTTTTCCTCTATGTTACTACTTTTTTTGTTCTTCCTCTTTCTTTGTTATGTTCAGTGTTAGTTCTAGCAGGGCTTGTTTGGTGACATTAGGTTATGGGAGACAGCATGCCCAGCGTGATTGTCTCTCTTCCCACCCCATGGAAAAGAATCCCCTATCTCTTCCCACCCCATGGAAAAGAATCCCCTAAAACCTATTCGGTTTAATTATTGACATAATCATAGGAAAAATGAGGAAAGCACAGCATCCAATTCCAACCCGGACCCTTACTTTATTTGTGTATTTCTGTTAATATGATTTTATTTGTCTGCTCCTATTACTATGATTCTATTTGTTTATTTCTAGTAATATGAATCCCATGAATTTTGGTTACATGTTCTGTTTTTGGGTCATGTAGACTGATGAATATCTGACATGGTATGTTATGGAAGCAGAAAAAAAGGTTGAATCTCACAACCTTCCCGTGGGTACTCAGTAACAATTTGTTTTTTCTTTGCCATTGCTTCTTTTTACCCCATTACATGAGCTCTTGATGTCTGTTAGGATTTAGGAAGAGTCCCCTATCTTCTGTCATGTGTGAATCTTTTAATTTTTTGTTCTACATCAAACATGAATTGCATTTGATGATGTTGAAGATGATAGTTCTGATGGCGAGGATCATGTGCTGGAGAATGGTGATTGGGATCTATTTCGAGAACAAATTGCTGACCATATGTGGGCTGATTGGGTTGCAGCCGATTTGTCCAACTCAGATTGAGTATTGAAGAACTAGAATATTTGTTATTGATTAACTTCTATTTGGAATGTAACTTTTGATGTGGACAAATTTAAATTTTTTTTTTTTGCATGGTTTGGGATGACTGTATAAACATACTTGGAAGCAGATTTTATTGTAGTATGTGGACTATTATCTAAATTGCAATATTAGGTTTATGGATTCGAGTATTTAGTAATTGTTATTATTGCTTGATTTAAATTTTTTTGTTGTGGGATGCATGTATGTGGACTATTATATAAATTGTAATATAAGGTTTATGGATTTCCCAATTAGTAATTGTTATTATTACTTGGTTTAAATTTTGGTGTTGTGGGATGCATGTTGCTGGACTATTAACTAAATTGCAGTACAAGATTTATGGATCTCTCAATTAGTAATTGGGCTTCTTGCTTGGTATCAAATTTGTGCTATGGGATGCATGTATGTGGACTATTATCTTTATTAAGCAACTATTAGGTTTATGAATTTCCCAAGTAGTAAGTGTTAATGATTGCTTGGTATTAATGAAATATACTCACATTGTATATGGTGTATTTTGTTAGTTTTGATGTGATGGAACCAACAGAGATTCTAATAGTAGGTCACGGACATTGCTTCATGGCCTAGCGCTGCTTTCATTACATGTTGGAGTGTGTATTGAAGCAGACAAGAGTAGTAAGGGTGGAGATAATGGATCAAAAAGGAGCAGTTCATTGAAATTGCCAACCAACCGAAGGAGAAATTATTTACTAGTTACGTGTGAACAAGTGAGAAACCACTTCGGATTTGGAAGCAAAGGCTTAGAGCATTGAGTGACCCATGAAGCAAAGTGGATTGGGTTGGAATGCATCGATATGAGATTTGATGCTCCTCAACACTTCGGAATGATTATAGGGTATAATGGGATTCTTTAAATTGTTCTTTCTATATAATTGTGTTTTTTTTCTTACTTACAACATAAGCATTGACATTGTCCTTTATATTGCTAGAAAAAGAACAAAAGTATTGGAAGGAACATAGTGTGCTCCCAATTCACCTTGAAGTTGGAGCTTTGCTAAGGAAAGAGATGGCAACGGAATGATTCAACATCCCCTCTGTCGCCACGGGTTATGATGGACGTGATGTACTCATGTTGAGGGAATAGGAACAATGATGGTGTTGACTATGAACCTATTGAAGAAGAAGAAAGTGTTCCTTCCACTCCCATTGGTAGTACCAGCCGCTCATGAGGAAGACCTCGTGGGTCCGCTAATAGTGGCAGAGAAAAGAGGAAGAAGGGTGTAATAAAAGGTGGTAAGTCCATTGAAATCGATTGCTAACTCAATCGAGAAGATGGTAATGAGTGAATCTCATGAATTTGGGAGAGCCATTATAGATGTGTTGATGCCATTCCGACCTCAATTTTTAACAAAAGTTTAAGGCCAAGGAATATTTCATGGCAAGCGGAATTCGCCATTATCTTCTTGGAAACAAAAGTAGAAGATAGGCGAAATCGCTTGAGATGTACTTGCCGAGATTGAGAAGAATTGAGGTGATAAAAGTAAGTGTTTGGACATTATACGACAATGGTTTTATTGAGCAAGAAAATGTATCTGCTTGGTTTAAGTAACTTTTGGTTTATGTTAAGTCTGTGACAATGGATTAAATGTAGTATTAAGACAAAGTTAAGACAATGGTTCTTCATATGTTTCTATCTAATGATTTCAAGGTTTAAATATGGACAACATCATTCTTATTTGTCCATTTATATTTTGGTTTATTTGGTATGGTATAAATAGGAGCGATAGGAAGCCGCTTTATTTGGTTTATGTGCCATTGAAGTCTCCTATTTTTGTCCATCACACTCGGATGGGGGTGTACTTAATAATATTTTCTATGCATATAGACTATTGAAAATGTTTGTGTTAACTTCGATGACATCGAATATATCCGCTTGTGATATTGCAAAGTGTGATTACTCGGGAAAGGTTGCTCGTTTTCACTTCTAAGTCGTGGTCACATGTTGGAAGGAAATTTTTAGGGCGTTGGTTCAATTATCCGTTGGATCGATTCTAAGGATTTAGGATTCGGATCTAACTCATATGAATGAGTTTCTTTGGAATAATTACCTTTTGGTAAAAAACTGTTTGGTTCCCTTGATTCTCCATTTGAGTCTGAGTGAAAATTGTTTGGTTACCCCGATTACGTACTTGATTCTCGAGTGAAAACTGCTTTGGTTACCTTGATTCTAGCCATTGATTCGAGTGTAAACTGTTTGGTTACCCTTGAGTCTTTGAACCCATGTTCTGTTGGGTTAAAAAAAAAAATCCAAAAAACAAAACAAAAAACCAAATGATTTTTTGCCACAAATCACAAATAGCTTGAGTGTAATTTGCGATTTTTGATTTATTCTAATTTATTATAAATAAAAATAAGTGCTATAAATTATACCGAACACTTGTAAAAACATAAATAAGTCAAATAAATACAAATAGAAATCAAACTAAAGAGAGCCTAAGACCATTGATAGCTAGAAAATCGAGGATGGAGAAGTCGAACCAATGCCGATGTAGTTAAAGTTGTTTCTGTTATACAGTTCAAACTAACCTTTTCAGAAATTTTCCTGTCCAGTTTTTCTATGGACTGTACCATTGTGATTTGAGAGTTCTTGGCATCGGCTAAGTTCCTAATGCTTTGCAGTTTCAGACTCCCAGCAGTTGGACTCGCATTTACAACATCTTCAAACTAAGAAAATATAGGAATTTGTAGTAGCATAAGCTCTTACTAGTCCATTGAAGGTAAATAATGGTACTATCAGGCAGACTCCTCTACCCCCCCCCCCCCCACCCCAACCCCTTTTCTCTTTCCTCAATGCAAATTTAATGATACATAATTATTTATTCATCTCAGTTGCCACCCAGGGTTGCAACATAAATGATTTTGTACCCTGTGTTGCATTGCTATTCAAAGTAAAAGAAAGAGGATGACACTGTATGTAAGGATGAAGGGCTTCCTCATTTATCCTGCATGTGTGTTGTACTGGAGACTAGCTAGATAGAATCATCTATCTGAATACTGACTGCAGGAGCCAATTGAGAATCAAATTGTTGTTTTTCATCCTTCTCTTAGCTTCATAAAACTAAGTGAATAAGATACATTTTACCTCAAATGTATGATCTTAAGCAAATTCGAATTCCCTAAAGTATATGAGTCTCCTTACCGTTCCAAGATCTGTCATCTACCTAAACCTTGGAAGACTAACAAATGTTCCTCGAATTTGTCTTGGTCCTGTTGGTTGGTGGCTTTAATTTGTTCAGTTTAAGCACTCACTAGCCTGTCATAGTTTAATTTTTTAGTCTCTCAAAAAAAAAAAAGGAAGAAGAACTAGAAACAAAAACAGACCAAATCTCCAAGATTTCTTATTTCTTCATCAGAGTCGGAGCCAAACATGGAGAATTATATATACAAAGACAAAATCCAGAAAAAATATGAACAAACTACATTAAGGGACAAAAAAAGGGCAGAAGAAGAAAGGAGGCAGAAATTTTCAAATGAATCCTAAGAACTTAACTCTGCTCATGACTCCTCCTGGAGACTGAGAGATGCTAAGAAAGACAGTTGCAATACAGAACTAAGGTTGTATTTGCCATCTCAAATTTCAATCAGACTCCAACGAAAGCTCGACATTGGGATTCCCAGTGCTCCTTTGCCTGCTTCATCCTCTCTTCTTTCTGTCCGAAGCCGTTCCTCCCAATATTCATGGCAACTGTTGAAAGATGCAAAACAGAGGAAATGGGTCAGACTACATTTCTTGTTGAAAGCAACAGGATGAAACTTAACCATTTCATCCCACAATACACATTATTTCTTGTTTTGGTTCAGTAATGCTGCCTAAACATTTAATATTTTGAGTGTTTTTAACAGAGGCATCTTGAGGTGATTAAGTCTTGAGATGACAGAAGCAGATTAGTAACCAGACATGCAGTGTAGAATTCAGTGTTTGATCAATATGTACCTGCGACTTAATAAAATGTTAAGCTCCTCCAAAAAGACAAAACCTTCAAAAACTCTGGCCTGAAATCCATTTCAGAAGTTAATTCATTGAACACAAACATACTAGGATTTGAAAGATATCCAAAATGAGGCCCACCAACTGGTGATTCCTGACTTGCATTGACACAAGGATAAGGAAGACAGCTTCTATTGCTGTCACACAAGGATTTAATAAAGAAAATAAATAGAACAGATACCTCTCGACATAGAGGGCATTTTGCTTTATGGTCTGTAGACTTTAGGCCATCCACGATGCTTACTGATGCTGCAGAGCATGCACACATGTAGCAGAAGATATGGCCACATGTGAGAGACACTGGATCAAACACTGTGTCCTGTCAATGATAGAAACCACAGAAGAATCAGGAGATTTAATGAAAATGATATACAACATTTATTTAGGTCCTCACAATTATCCAAGTTAAAACACTAAAAAGATTGTCTATAAACTTAATTGGGAGGCCAGGCATGGGGACGTCAAGTTTACAGTTCTTATCCAGGGTATACATTATGATACTATATTTGATCAAAAGATAAAATATCTTTCCTTTTAAGATTAGGAGTTCTCATAGTTGTGACAGTGTCCAAAAGAATACGACACATTGATACCACATCCCAGAAGGAAACTGACAGTAAAACATTTAGAAGATATTATGTAATACAACACTAATACTGATCAGAAGATTATGGCCATCATCCTTCAACAATTCTTTAGGTTGATTGTCATGACATGAAAGTTTCCTAAAAAAATAAAAAAATCTCAATCGATGTTTATCATCATTTATTGGGACTGAATTCAGGTGCAATTGATCAACACACTTCACTGACAAAACCCAATAGACAAACTCACCAAGCATACAGAACAAGTAAGATCAATATCGAGCTTCACTGAATCAAAGATCGCACAAGAGAGTGATGGAAACCGAATTTCCATAATCTTAAGAACACGCATACGAAGAAGAACAAATCACATAAAAAATGGAAATCTCACCTTAAATCAAGCTTCGATTTTGCAGATTCAAACCTCGGATTCGATCGTCTGATTTGGAAAGAGGGTAAACCCTAGATATAAAGTTTACAACCTGAAAAATAGAAACCGAACTTCAATAATCTTAATAAAACACAAATGTAGGCCAAGAATACAAAGAAGAGGGAAATCTCACCTTCAATCAAGTCGGTTTTAGGCAATCTTCTCAGATGCGAGCATCTATCATGGACAGAGGGTAAACGTGAGAAACCCTAAACACAAAAAAAGAAGAAGAAAAAGAGAAGGAAGAAAGAAGAAAAATGAGAAGAAGAAGAAGAAGAAGAAGAAGAAGAAGAAGAAGACGAATACGAAGAGGAAGAGGAAGAAGAAGAAGACGAGCTGAAGAAGACGAAGACGAGGAAGCAGAGGAAGAGCTGAAGAAGACGAAGACGAGGAAGCAGAGGAAGCAAAGGAAGAAGAAGAAGAAGAAGAAGAAGAGGAAGAAGAAGAAGAAGAAGAAGAAGAGAATGACGATTTACCTGCTTCTCACCTCCGCCGCCTGCTTTGTGGAGAACCTCGATCAGGCCAACGTGAGAATCGCAGAAACCGAAGATTTTGTGTCAATGTGAATCCATGTTTTTATACCAACCCAATAAATCGTGATTGATCCCGATTAACCTATTGAGGTTAATCCGATGAGTCATGGATTTTAGTTGAAATCCTCGATTCTATCGCCACCATGACTCAATCGACTTTTCACAAAAATGAACCAAATAGTTTAAATTTAATGGGAAATCGATTCTCGATCTGGTCCGATGGATAATTCAACCAAACGCCCCTTAAATGTTCAATGAATTGCCACTTCTTCATGTGGGTTGACCATCTTAAGATGTGTGATCGTGGAACGGCCGTAAGGTCGAATCGAAAACAAGTGCAAATTATGGTCGATATTTTTGGTGCCGCCACAATCAACTGGGTATGAATTTCTTAAATTTTTTGTTTAATTTAATTTTTTTTTTCCAGATGTTTAAGATTTGAATGTTTATTTTCTTGTATTCTTATAAAATGATTATATTTGCTTTATAGGTTGAAAACAAAGGTTGTGGAATGTTTGAATGGATATCAAGTTCAAGCCCAAGTTGTGATACTTACCAGACTCCACCTAGGTCCCTATGCTCAGAAACATCAACTTCATCATCTCCTTCCCCTTCATCAGACTATATCAAAGGATACTTGAACGGTGCAATAAAAGAATCTGAGGGTCATATGAGGATGTTGAGAGATGTTCTTGACGTAGTCAAGAAGCTTGATTTAAACAAAAATGTATGATGAACTTTTTTGAAATTTTTTAGAAAGAAAAGTCTGAAGCCATTGTAATGATATTGAGTTCATTATCCATTTTTATATATTTTTTTTTTTGATAGAAAGACTTAATTAGCATTTACTAGTACCTGGATGGACTCAATACTATATTCGAGTATTCGAGTATTCTTGTAATGTTCTTCTTTTTGTCCTCTTCAATTTACAAAAAAAAAAAAAAATAAATGAAAAATAAAAAAAATAAATTACTGCACTACACTATTAGACTAAAAGGTTTAGGGTTACACTTTTTTTTTTTTTTTTAAACATATTACCATAAAAAAGAAAAGGAAAAAAATTAAAAATAAAGTACATGTGTGGACCAAATTGTATTTTTAGGTTTTGTTTGTGGGAATTTTTTTTCAAGTAACATGGGTTCAAAGACTCAAAGGTAACCAAACAGCTTTTACACTCGTAATCAATGGCCGTAATCAGGTAACCAAAAGTTTTCACTTAGAATCAAGTGATGTAATCGTGAAACCAAACAGTTTTCCACTTAGAATCAAGTGATAGAATCAGGTAACCAAACAGTTTTTACGAGTTGAAATGATTCCAAAGAAACTCATTCATATGAGTTAGATCCAGAATCCATAATCCCTGGGATCTGATCCGATGGATAATTCGAACCAAACGCCCCCTTAATCAATCATATGCCACAATGAGAGAGAGAGAGAGAGAGAGAGAGAGAGAGAGAGAGAGAGAGGAGATTTTATAAAATATTCACATAAATGTGAACATGTTTATTACAAGTACTAGCTTTATTTGGTTGTTTCTTTACATAATTTAATCAACTAAAAATCAATCAACCTAGAGTATGGACTAAAGCACTATGTACAACTACTACTACTTCCACTCCTTATCATCGCAAGTGGAGCAACCTTCTTGGGCTATGTCACTGATTTGAACACCTGTATCGTAGACAACTCCAGCCTTCCAATCAGCCGGGAGGACCTTAGGTGCCCACACCCACTTCCCGTCATATCCTCCCGTCACCACCAACCGGAACTGCAACGATCCTGCCGGAACCCTACTTGTGTCCCACACTGCCCCATATTTTCTGCTCATGAAATTCCAACTTGAAGAACCAACCTGCAATAATTTAACAAAAAATAGCTCATGTTAATTTCTTTACTAACTTAAATAGCTTCTAATTAATTAACTCTGATCCCACCACGACCCACTTGCTAAATTTTTTTTGGGAGACAAAAGATTCTTTTTTCTTTTTTTTTGAAAAGAGAGAGAGAGAGAGAGAGAGAGAGAGAGAGAGAGAGAGATTGGTTTGTCCACCTGAGCTACATCGACGCCCATAATGTCCGTTTGACCACCTTGGAACAGAAACTTGATAGCTAAATAGTGTGGTTTTTGACTCGTCTCTTCCACTCTTACAGACAGATTTTGGTTTTTATAATCACAGGGTATCCTGCATCATTCAATCAAGAAATCCTACGGTTATAATCAAAATGGTAATTAATCAATCTAGAGGTTGACTACAAAAGATTAATGGACAAGCAAGAAATGTTTGGTTGTCCCTAGTGGATCCGTCCCTACTCCCTAGTCCCTACAGACTAAAGACACGTTATCTTAACGTGGTGGGTATACCAAAACCTTTATTAGGAACCTTTTAAAAAAGCAATTTGGTCCAAACTCCCACGGTTTTAAGGTGCCTTTACCTTTTATATTCCACACCGATAATCCCAAGCTTCAAAATGTCTCGTGTCATACCCTTATTGGCCATAGCCATGAAAGCTCTCCCACTGAGGACGAAATCTGTTTGGTTCTTCTTATTAAGATCTGTTAAAATAACTCTAGTCCCTCCTCTGCTACAAAGGGTCTGGTTCTTGCACCTTATCTGCCACAAATATTAAATTTATTAATCAAAACAGAGAGGGATCTCAGAAGAAAAATACCTTTCTTCTCATCAGTGAATTATCTAATTCTGGTCTAAAGCTAATCAGACATACCTGAAAGCAACCTCCACAGCCAACTCCACCTCTGTAAATGGAAGGAACAGCAGCTGCAAGGTGTCCACCATTAAAGCCCAAGGCCAAGGAGCTATACCCACAAGAGCCAGCTGCAGTAAATCAACAAAATAAACATTACCCATCAAGTATTTCAAAGAAATATCATCTGGGTCTCTGTCCAATTCATCCCAGTCTTGACATTGGAGTCATCAATCAATAAAATGGAAAAATATTGAGAGGAAACAGAGAACTTACAGGAAAGGGGAGCAGAAGAGGAGAAATAAGTTGCTTTGGATTGATGTACACATCTGTCGCAAGCAGCTGCAGAGGAGAAGAGAAAGTAAAGGAAGCATAGGAAGATGGCCATATTTGTGCGAGTTGATTACGAAAGGAGGAAGAGAGGATCGTAATCTATTTCTAGAGAAGAGTGGAGGACTGAGCGTAGGAGTAAGGAAAGGGACAGGAATTTGCACAAACGCGGCAGCCAAAGAAAACTTTTGGGCCCATCTCTCACCGACTCTCCTTACCACGAGCGCAAAATCCTCAAAACAGGCAAAACAGCTGTACTGTTTACTACCAACCACTGGTGCACTGCTGTGAGCAACAAAAGGATCCTCCAGTGGGGTTTTGAGTGCTTTATTTTATTGGTTTTCATGAAGCCATAGATGGCATATGTCCATGAGAAGAACAAAACTTCCACCTTTGACTTCTGGTGGGACCTTTTATTCTTTCTTTCCCCTTTGATCTTATCTACTTCTATTCTTTGCTGGAACTTTGGCTGTTTCTTTGGGCGGGCCCCTCAAGCCTTGGGCTCTAGTTAAATGGAGGGCTGGAGGGATAATCCCACATCTGTTGTAAATTATGAGATATGAAAACTTATATTCAATTCAAAGCCAAAGTTAATTCTAGGTAATTGTGGGACTATAACTTCTATAGAGAGGAAGGCTGTGGAATGCAAAATTTTGATTCTCCCCAGTCACTTCATCACAAAAACAAAAATAACGATGAAGAAAGGAATGTGTGAAGTGATCTTGAAGAATTGAGAAGGGTTTTCCACTAAAAAGTCCATATTTCCCTCTTTCGAAGCAAGAATAATGGCATCACAAGTTCACAACAGCTATGGTCCAACATCTATACTGCCATAGAAAACACATTAAAAAATTACCTTCCTCCTCCCCTGTTTCCACCAAAGCATCTCTCTCTCAGAGATAATTTGCAGCCAAGCTAACCAATTACAACAGATTATTGTAACCAAACTTATTTACCCATCTCACATTATTTATCAGATCTACCAAAAAAATACTTATCAATTACTCAATATAAGGGTTTTCTTTATAATTTCCTCCCCACCTCCCTCCTCCTTTCTTCTTTGTCTCTGATTCCCCCTTCTCATCATCCCTCGCCCTCACCCTCTCTACTCTCGGCAGCACCCAATCCCCTACCACCGAGCTCGGGATCAGTCTACAAGTGTCCATATATAGTCTAACACTGGGACACATGGCTTAATCTCCTCCCATTTCTCATCCATCATAGTGCAATGAGAACAACATCCTCAATCCCCCAGTCAAATCGATGATGTCCAAAGATGAGGAGCAACCGAAGACGGGGAAACAACAGGCGAGATGTGGACAATAGTTTAATCAATTGTTGTATCAGTCAATATGGATCGATTTTCCCAAATAAGAAACCGCATATCAGTTATCTTGTATCCCATTGATACAACCATCTATCATATTTCACTCTTCATATACATGGCAAGTGTGATGGATGTAATCAAAGATATAGCCAGCCTTATTTCCACTCTCCAAACATATGTAAGTGTGGATATGCACAGTTATCTACCATATACACTCTCCATATATATGGCAGGTGTGGATCTCCTACCATTGTAAAACAATAAATATGGTAACCTTGTATTCTAAAGATGACATGCGCATATTCTGTAATTCTCCTAAGATAGTATCCTCATGTATATAAATAGGTGTTATATCAATGAAAGATCTTAAGATATCTATTCACTATTCACTGTTCTAGCATGCTGAAATGCCATTACTCTTTACCATCTCATAATTTTTTTTTTTCTTTCAAGATCTTAAATGCAAGGGAAGACATTATGTTATAATCCCATAAGTCATATGAGGGGTTGATTTCACAACGATTTCGAAAGAGATTTGATATGAGTTGATATAATATTGGGTTCCCTCACCTTGTAAGCTAGTTTATGGGATTGAATTCTTTCAAGTTTATATCAAATTCAATGGTATCAAAGGATCCGATCCCTAGCCCAACCCTCCTGCAGAAGGAGCGACTGGTGCCATTCTAAAGCTCCGAGGAAATAATACCGTATCAATCATATGGGAGGCTAATCGTACATCAGTTTCGAAAGAGATTTGATGTGGTTGTGGCCACCTTCTAAGTTGGTTCAAGTGGTTGAATTCTTCCAAGTTAGTATCACATTATCATTTGTCTCCTTGAAGTAGAATATGCTGGTTTATAGAGTTGAGTTCTTCCAAGTTCCTATCACATTATTTTTTGTATTCTAGAAGTAGAACATTAACCCCATTTGTCCCTTTATGGATAAGTGTTTTATGAGTGCGTGTGCGAGGGCCACCATTTCCCCCTTGGGTCCAAAATATACTTGTGGTATGTGGTCTGCTATAATCTTGCGTTATAGCAGATATATTTCTGGAAGTGGAGTTTCAATAGTGTTCCCCACGACAATTTTTGCAATGTAAAGACTTTGTGCTGGATTAAAAGTTCCTTCAATGGCTTTGTAGTGTGGTTGTGACAAATTTTAATCTATGAGGTAAAATTGAAAGAGAGGCAAACCCCATCTCCTTGCAGCTTGCGTGCATCATCTCCTCCTCCCACCATGCACCTCTTTCACCCCTATTTCCTCCCTTCCACCACAGATCTTCTATGGACCCTAGCCATGAGCAACCTCCTTACCACGTATTAAATGGACTCGCCATAAGCGAATGATTTTATAATTTTAGCCTCTCTGCTTCAAAATCATAACCCACCATGTGTGTAACCATACCTTTCCCCAACCCAGCAAAGGGAGATTTTATTATATTTTAAATTTTTAAGCTAGAAAATTTGAAGTTTCAATTCCAAGGTTCACACTTAAAATGGGATGAGAATTAGCTAAGCTGGAACCTGAACCCCCAATTCCTTCCTGCCCTAACCAAAACCTAAGGCTATGTTTGGTTGCATTCTTGGAATGCATTCCAAGCTTAGACTACGTTAAGAGGCAATAAAAATGGAGTTTGGTATCAATTCTCGTTCTTGGACTTTGGAATGTGTTAGAGAACGTAGTCTGCTCTAGAATGCTCAAAATAACCCATTTAGTGTTCTGAGGCAAAGAGGAAAAAACACATTATAAAAGCCCCAACGAACTCGATATAACCCTCGATAGATCGAGTACTGTGAGCTGAGGTTTCTTCAACAAGAAGAACCTCTGAGCTTAGAGAGATTCAACAAGATTCAATGAAGAACTTGTAAGCTTAAGGAGATTTAGTGAAGAAGTTATGATTCCTTCAAAAAGATTCGATGGATTTCTACTCTCTCTCTCTCTCTCTCTCTCTCTTGATATATATGATGTGCAAATTACACTCCATTTGGTTGAAAGTGTTGGAATAGGGGGATAACTTGATTTTCATCTTATCGTTTTAGGGTTTCGTTGTTGGAGTCTATGAGGGAGCTGAAGTGAAGATCTGTGATTACTTCGACTACAAACCTTTATAGTGTGAATTACGAGAGCCAAAGCTTGCTTGTTTGATGGTAGAGCCTGAGGACGATAGGACAACACAACACTTAGAAGTTATATCATTATAATTAGGAGGAAGGCTGCATCTGCGATATTAGAGAATGAGGATGAGAATTTGATTTTTTGAAACAAAGCTTAGAATTTTTTTTTTTGTCTAAATAAGAAGAATTTGATTTAGGTTCACTGTAAAGGCTTGATTTCATATTTCTATTTGATTTTTCTCCGTCTAGTGTGTTGTTTTATGATTGTCCTTGTTGGCAACATGGCCATGTGGCAGTGATGATGTGGCTAGCTTGGGTGACGTGGATGAAAATGATGATATGGCAGTATCACCGATGATATAACAGAGCCGCTTGGTATACATGGAGTGGTTTAATACATCATTAGTAGGTGGTGCGGGTTTCTGGGTCAAAACTGGTAAAATTGGCATATTAATGCTCAGAGGCATTTTTGATAATGAAAATGACATTTTTGGAAGATCGGTTTTTCATAAAAAAGATAGATTGTAATTTACCTAGTCCAGTGCATTTGATTTTGTCACATTCCGATACCTTATGAAGAAGTTACAACTTTTGCAGTAGTCGAGGGCAGTTTCGACATTGAAGATGAAATTTTTAAAGCAAGTGTTCTCATGTACCAATAAGACAAAAATCCAATCTTTCCAACAGTTCTGATTTCATCGTGTTCGGATTCCATATGAGAAAGATGCGTCATTGGAAAGGTCTAGGGGCATTTTGGTCTTTTTACATGGTTGAGTCAAATGATTGAGTCTTCTGGAGAGTCGTAGAGTGCCCAGTTACGGTTCTAACGCACTTCATTTCATCTCGATTAGATATCGTATAAAAAGTTATAAGTGTTTCCATAAAGCCGGTTCGAAAATCCAAACCAAAACTTCATTAGTATGCTCTCGGTGTTGGGTGGACTTTTCGGAATTTATTTTTGAAATTTGAAGGGCTTTTATGTAATTTTAAGATTTTGAAGGTCTTAATTGATAAGGGGTGTTTAGCATTGGAAATATGAAGGCAGGGGCTTATGTGTATATAAGAGAATCAGAGGGATCCTTAATACACAGCTCAGATTGAGCCACGCGTCGATTCAGATCCATGTTCGATAAGAGCTACATTGAAGATGCTTATCCGAGGCTTCTCATTGGTGAGGTGTGTTAGATATGATGGTGTGGCACCTCACCATATTGAGTCTTGATTTTATGTAGCGCATGTGCATAGAGTCTATAAAGAGATTCTCCATATCTTGATCTGAGCCAATCATATCAGATCGGTTCCGATCTAACGGTCAAGATCAATGGAGCTTATTAAGTTAGCCAACAGCATACTGTGAAACTTGCTACGTCAACCAATCGATGATCGACAACGTGTCTGACAATATCAGCGTGTACATCAGGATGACATCATCGAGATTCAAAACCTATGGTTTAGATCTATTGTCCGTTGGTTTAATCGGACGGATCATATTAAGAGATACCTTTCGATGAGATCTACGGCCAGATCTGTGCCTCTGTTGCGTGTGCCACCGGTGTAGCCTACACCACCCCTACGAAGACTCTATTTTAGGCTATTTCATTGCTCCAACTTCAAATGGTCATATCTCCCTCATTTTAACTCGGATTTGGGTGAACCAAGTTGCTACTTCTTCATTTTTTTCAATCCCTACACTATGGAAGCAAGAAAAATGAGTTTTGAGTACATGAAGGCTAAAGTTTTGGTATAAGAAGTTTCCCTTTTGATGGGTGATCATTGAATGAGGTTTATTGCTTGATGGAAGGTGTCTTTACTCCATTAAAGTGGGCTTGAGAAGGTAGTTGAGTGTTCTTGATGTTTCATTGATCAAAAGCCAAGAGAAAAGAGAAAAGAAAAGAGGATTTTTCTATTTGTGCTTCAAAGTATAAGAAGACAAGGGAGAAGACTTGTGAGATGCCATGGCCATGTTGAGCTTACTTGAAGATTCAAGTCTCCTACTCTAAAGGGGAGTTGAGGATTCCAGTGTATAGAGACTATGCTCTAAGACAACTCTGCTAACAACAAACAAGTCCTGTGAGATTTTCTAACCCTAGAATTTACATTATATGCATATATATGATAATATGTATGTATATTAGGATTAGTCGTGGATGAATATTTACATGCTAGGTTAGTTATGGATGAACTGTAAACATACTAGCTAGTTGTAGATGTATTTGCTAGGCAAGGCTTAACTGTAGGGTATTGATATAAGCCTAAATTTACTGTATTATTTATTGAGTGCTTAGTGGGTGCTAAGCACCGGAAGTGGGTGCTCCCGTGTAGTGGGTGCTACACATTGTACTGGCACTACGAGTGTCATCTTAGCTTCGGCTTAAGAAAATTGGGTGTGGGTGCTTCCGACTGTGGGTGCAGTCAAAAGTAGTAGATTAAGTAGGTACGAAGCCTTTATAGCCATTACTTCAGAGATGTAGGAAAATTATCGAACCTCGTAAAAATCCTGTGCTGTGGACATAGTTAGCGAATTCGGATTCGAGAATTATTCGGGTGGAGAATTATTCGAAATAATTCGATTGATTAATTTAAGGATTCGGTCAAAAAAGCAGTCAAAAAAGCGGATAAAATAAAAATTGGAGTCAGATTCGGATTCAAGAATTATTCGTTTAAAAAAATAAAAGTCAGGCAAAAAATTTGGATATTATTTTTATAGTTTATTGTATATTTTTTATTTATCAAGTTATTAACTTGATTTGTATACTTAGAAAGACCAAATTACTTTATACAATAAAGTAAAAAACTATGAAATAATTATCGTTGAGCGATGGAAGCAATGGTTATTGTAATCCAATTTCTACTCTTGAAATAGATTAGGCCCCAAAACAGTGAAAGCAAGATTACAACTACAATAAAAAAAATAAATAAATTAACCACAAAAAATTTTCACTATCCTTTTACTTGGGTTCACAAGACCCATATTGCACTAAGACGCAATAATTTTTTAAAATTAAAGCAACAATATAAAAGAAGATTGATTGATACGGCGATATGAATCTATCCTGGTCCCCCGGAACCTCAAATTATCCATCAAGGCTTGATATCTCCCCTATCTTAGGATGAACTGATGAAGTTATGAGAAAGAAATGAAACAAAGAGTAGATTCATACGATTGTTACAGAAGAATTAGGTGGAGAAAAAAGATGGGAAGAAGGAGGCAGAAATTTAGGGGAGAAGAAGATGAAAAAAAAAAAAAACTATTTCGGTGGTGGGTGCCGTGGGTTTCATATATGACGTTTTGTTTTTTTCTTTATTTTTTTTTTAAATACTGTTTAAGTGGACCAAATAATTCGGTTTAATTCGGTTCGGCCTGTATTATTAGCGTTTTAAATTCAAATTAGTAAAAAGCGCGTATTTTACCGAATTTTATTTTTAATTCGGATTCGTTCAGAATTTTTGATTTAATTCAAAAAAATTCGGTTCGACCGAATAATTCATGAATTATTTGGCCGAATTGTTAACTAGGGTTGTGGATGCTTATTATTTACATTTTATATTAAAGTGCGTGGAATATGGAATGGGTGTGTATTCTTGGAAGTGTCTATGAGAGGCTGAGTGTGCATGCGACTGTGTGTAAACAGGGACAGATATATCAAGTTTTTCTTGGCTAGACATCCGACAGGTTTTTAGGGATTGGAAATAGACTCACTGATTCACCCCCCTCTCAGTGACTGCCGGGTTATAGCAATTGGTATCAGAGCCGATATTCAATGATAGTTTGATCAACAGCTGAGTGATCCAGAGGCAATGGCAGTGGCAGTGACAGTAACAATATGGCAGGTGAAGGTTATTCAGGATATGCACCAAAGTTTGATGGATCTGATTTTATCTTGTGGAAGAGGAGAATGCAGTCGTATCTAGGTTCACTAGGTTATGATGTTTGGGCATCAGTTCTGATTGGGTACAAGGAACCTGAAGGAGGTCCGGTTGACAATGAAGCTAAGAAGGCTTATTGTCACAATCAGAAGGTTGTGAAAGTAATATTCTCAGCATTGGATAAGAGGGTGATGGCTGAGGTAATGGATTGTGACTCAACCAAGGATATCTGGGGAAGACTAAAGAGTATTTATGAAGGAGATGAAAAAAATAAGGAAAGCAAAGCTTCAGACCTTCAAAGGCCAGTTTGAACGGGGAGTCCTTTATCTGCATCAGTACATCCGTTCTTCTCCGATTTAGGGGTGCATATTTCTCGAACTTCCTTGGTGGACTGGGTGCCCGACCGCACTCAGACTTTCATCTTTTGCCTTCTTCGGAGGGTTTGTCGTCGCCCCTTGAGATCCTTTTCCTTCCAGTCTTCCTTTCGGCTTCTTCATCGGCTTGAAGGGTTTCTTCCATCTGGATGTACTTATAGCATTGAGCTCTCAACTCGGCCAGGTCCCTAGGTGTATGCTTCACCAAAGACCTTTTCAGCTCCTTATCCTTGATGCCTCCCAGCAGGGCTGTGAACTCTTCTTTTGGGTCCAGATCTCTGATCGTGATCTTCTCTTGTTGGAAGCGCTTTATGTAGTTCCGCAGTGATTCTCCTTCATGTTGCTTGACATTGGTCAAGTTCAACATAGTCTTCTGAAGGGGTTGGCTACTGGAGAATCCCTTCACGAAGAAGTAACTTAGATCGCTGAAGCTGTGGATCGACTTCGTCGGCAGATGGTTGTACCATAGCCTTTCTACTCCTCTGAATGTCAATGGCAGGGCGCGACACATAATATTTTTCAAGACTTGATGGAACTGCATAGCGACCTTAAAGCCTTCCAGATGATCGACAGGTCCCTGCACTGCCGAAGTGTCATCGGGCAAGAAGCTGATCGGGAGTGGGTCCCTCATGACCTCATCAGCTAGAGCCGTGTCATTAGTGAGGTCTGGCTCACGAGCTCCCGTTTGATTTTCTGCCACCTTCTTGATCTCATCTTTCAGGTCCAGGATCATCTGCTTAACCCCGAGTTCTCGTGTCTCTGTTCGTCTCCTTGGCGTGTTTCCCCATGTGGGTCTCTGGCGGTATGCCGCGTCCTTCCCCTGGGTGTGGGACTTTCCCTCATTGCTCGGTTTCAAAAATTATGACTGAACCTTATCGATCTTGTACTGCTCTGGTCCTCGTCTCGAGCTCTCTAGGGCTGGATGTGGGGGCCTCGTGGTGCTCCGTCGATCTTCTGAGAGACAGCTTTGGAGACTTCCTTCATTGCCTCGGCCATTCGGTCATATTTGTCCTAGAGGGCTTCAAACTGCTACCTTGTCACATATTCCTGCGCTCCAGGAGGGGGCGGAGGATTACTATCTCTGCACACCGAATATTCTACTAATGCAAGAGGGAGAGTATATTAACACCTATATGATCAGGATAAATGAAGTGGTCAACTCTATTAAGGGTTTGGGAGCCAATCTAGAGGATTCAGTTGTTTGTCAGAAAATCCTGAGATCTTTGTCTCCCAAGTATGACTCCAAGGTGTCAGCTATTGAAGAGGCAAAGGACCTAGACACTATAACTCTTGATCAAGTGCATGGCACTTTCACAGCTCTTGAAATGAGATGGAAAAAGGGCAAGTCCACTGACAAACAAGCTACTTTCAAGGCAATGAAAAACTTAAAAATCAAGGAGAAGAAGAAGCAGTCTGTGGAGGATACTAATGAGAGTGAAGATGAGATTATAGCTCATTTCACCATAAAGTTGAAAAAGGGAATAGGAAAATATAAGGACAAGTTACCTTTCAAATGCTTCAACTGTGGAAGGGTTGGACATTTTGTAGCCAAGTGTCTTAACCAAGGAAAAATAGAAAGTGATGAAGATCAAAGTGAAAAGAAAAATCATTTCAAGAGAAAGAAGAAATTCTTCTCAAATAGATACAAGAAAGGCAAGGACAAGAAGAAAAGTTTGGTTTCTAAGAAATGCAGTGACACATCTGATGAATAGTCTGAAGAATCATCTAATGATGAAGATGATGAGGCTATGTTTATGGTCTCAATAGATATGGAAGAAAATAAAGAAGATTCTTCTAGCAAGGAAAATTTTATAGAAGAAGAAGAGGAAGATGAAAAATCACATCTAGAGGCTAAACTCACAGTTGCCCTTAGAGAGCTTAAAAGAGAAAGGAAGAAAGTGAAAAAGGTCACTCAAGACCTTAAGGGGCAAGAACAAATAGTTCTTGAGTTGAGAGATTAATCCATTAAGTCAAGGAAGACCTTAGATGATCTTGAGTATCAACTCTCACAGAAGACCATTGACTGCAACACTCTTGAGTTAGAGAAAGTGGCTTTGAAAGCACAACTAGAGGAGCAATATGAGATTCTTACACAATTTGATGGTTATGCAGATGAGCTAGCCTTATTAAAGGCTAAGGTTGAAGACTATGGGAGAACTAAGATTGAGAGAGACGAATTAGAAAATGAAGAAATTGAAGATGACTCTACTCCAAAAGAGCATCCTAGCAGTAAAAATCTTAATGACATCATCAATGCTCAAAGACCGACTCACATCAAATTTGGGCTTGGATTTATTAGGGAATCTTCTAAAAATACCAAGACAGGAACGGTACATAATCCTATCAAAGTCAATGACAGGAATACTCAAAGAGGAAATGCACATGTTACTACTGCTGGTAATGTCAAGAGAACAGTACAAAAAGATAAAGTGCAGACTGGTCCAATCAGAAGAGGAAATCCATCTATATTCCATAAGACTAACTATGCTAGACAACCACAGTTGACAAGGCCAAACAAGAGAGCAAAGAGCTATGGATACAGTCAAGGTCCTCAACAGAGACCTAGAGCATTTGATAACTTTAGAGCTCCTTACAGATGGCAGATAGAACCTATGATGCAGAGGCACACCTTTCAAGGTTATTATTACAAATGTAACACTTTTGTACACAAGATCTCAGATTGCAAGTTTAACATTGGTCCAAGGAGTTATGTGGACAGAAATCCTTTTGCACCCCTTATGGAGAAAACAGTTGAATGTTATAGATGCA
This sequence comes from Macadamia tetraphylla, assembly GCA_022985045.1. Lineage (NCBI taxonomy): Eukaryota > Viridiplantae > Streptophyta > Magnoliopsida > Proteales > Proteaceae > Macadamia > Macadamia tetraphylla. The sequence goes on along the minus strand of CM040971.1, from coordinate 18,351,287 downwards.
ACAACCTTAGACATATTTAGAAGGAATTGTAGAACTGTGTTTTTCCCACAAAGACAGGAGAATAGAGGTAAGCAGAGAGTTTTCAGAAACATAAAAGATGATGAGATGGAGAGACAATTCCCAAGACAAAAAAAAAAGCAAAGAAATCTCAATCTGTCAAGAAAGTCTGGGTTCAGAGAGAGAGAGAGAGTAGAAGATGAAGAAGATGCAGCAGCATTTGTTATTCAGAGAGCTTTTAAGGCTCAAGGAGACTCTACTCCATGGATTCTTAATAGTGGTTGCTCAAGCCACATGACAGGAGATAAGGAAAAGTTTGAACAATTATATGACTTTGAAGGAGGATCTTTGAAGTTTAGCAACAACAATGATGCCAAAATTACAGGGAAGGGATCCATAAGTCTGAACTATGGAAAGGTGAAATCCCTTAATGTCTTGTATGTTGAAGGGCTCAAACACAATCTTCTCAGCATTAGTAAAATTTATGACAAAGGGTATGAAGTAACTTTCACTAGTAAAGTGTGTGAGATAAGAAGATCAAGCAGTGGAAAGGTTTTAGCTACTGGACAGAGAACTTCAGGAAACTTGTACACCTTGACAGAGTTAGAGAATGATTCTTGTATGATCAGCATAGATGAGGAGACATGGTTGTGGCACAGAAGACTTGGGCATATTGGTTTCAAGAACCTTACAAGGATTTCTTCGAAGAAGGCAGTGAGAGATGTTCCTGAGTTGAAGAAGCTCTCTAATCCTATATGTGTATCTTGTCAGAAGGGAAAGCAAACTAGAATCTCCTACAAGTGTAAGGAGTACTATTCTAGTTCTCCATTGCAGTTGATTCACACAGACCTATGTGGTCCTATGAGGACACCTAGCACCTTAGGAGAGAGATACATTATATTGTTTGCTGTTCAAGAATGGTGTGGGTGATGTTCTTGAAACATAAGTCAGAGGCTTTAGAAAGATTTAAGATCTTTAAGAAGCAAGTTGAGAATCAGACAGGGAAGAAGATAAAGTGTTTGAGATCTGACAGAGGAGATGAGTACAGTTGGGATAATTTTGAAGAATACTGCTATGAGCATAGTATCAGGAAACAAACTTCAGCTCCAAGAACACCCCAACAGAATGGTGTTGCAGAGAGAAAGAATAGAATAGTGCAAGACATGGCTAGAAAAATGTTGACAGAGAATGAAATGGGTAAAAAGTTCTGGAAGGAGGCAGTCCTGACTACAGTGTACATCCATAACAGATGTATGTTGAGACCTCATGAAAACAAGACTCCATATGAAATCTGGTTTGGAAGAAGGGCTACAACAAGACATTTCAAGGTCTTTGATAGCAAGTGTTACATCAAGAACACAACCCAAGATTTGGGTAAGTTTGATAATAGGGATGATGAGGGTATATTTTTAGGCTATTCTACTTCAAGTAAGGACAATAGATGCTACAACAACAGACTTGAAAAAATTGTAGAGAGTACTGATGTCACAATTGATGAAAAAAGGGATATTCCTTTAGGCTCAGGAAATGAACCTTCAAAATTTAAAAATCTTGATGATGAGAATGACCTGGTTGATAATAGATCCAAAAGCAAAGATAAGGTTGATGTTGAACAGGATGAGGTAGATTTAGATGAGCAGAGGAGACACAACAGAGTTGATCAACAGGAAACAAATGAGTTAATCATTGATGACCCCACTATAGGTGTTCAGACTAGAAGAATGAAGACCAACACCTACTCTCTTCTTTCGAAGATTGAACCAAAAACTGTTGATGAGGCAAACAATGATGAGAGTTGGATGAAGGCCATGAATGAAGAACTTGATCAGATAGAGAGGAATCACACTTGGGATCTAGTCCCTAGGCCAGTTGACAAGAATGTGGTTGGTCTAAATAGGTTTTCTAAATAGGTTTTCAGAAACAAACTCAATGATGGTGGTCAAGTGGTGAGGAACAAAGCAAGACTTGTATGCAAAGGGTATGCTCAAGTCGAAGGCATTGATTTTGAGAAAACTTTTGCTCCAGTGGCAAGACTTGAGGCTATCAGAATATTTTTGGCTTTGTCAGTATACAAGGGGTTCAAGGTTTATCAAATGGATGTCAAATCATCTTTTCTAAATGGAAAATTGGAAGAGGAAGTTTACATAGAGCAACCTGATGGGTTTCAATTGAGTGAGGACCCCACTCTTGTGTGCAGATTGAAGAAGGCATTGTATGGTTTGAAACAAGCTCCAAGGGGATGGTACTCCAGATTAGACTCTTACTTGTGCAAGTTGGGTTTCAAAAAGGGCTTAGTGGACAGTAATCTCTACATCAGAATTGAAGAAAGCAGTCAGCTTATGGTGGTTGTATATGTAGATGATATCATCTTTGGGGGTCACAAAGCTGAGTTGTGCAAAGATTTTACAATGAGGATGCAAGATGAGTTTGAGATGTCCATGTTGGGTGAACTATCATTCTTCTTGGGCTTGCAGATCAGTCAGAATAAGGAAGGTATCTTCATATCTCAATCCAAGTATGTGAGAGAGATGTTGAAGAGATTTACTGTGGAGGATTGCAACCCAGTTAGTACACCTATGATGACTGGATGTAAGTTGAGCAAGGAAGATGACTCTCCATCAGTTGACCACACCTTATATAGGTCAATGATTGATAGCCTATTATATCTGATAGCTAGTAGGCTTGACATCTTACAAGCTGTGTGCATGGTAGCCAGATTTCAAGCAGGACCAAAAGAGACACACATGGCAGCAGTGAAGAAAATTTTCAGATATCTGAAAGGGACTAGTGAGTTTGGATTATGGTATCTGAAAGTTAAGAGCTTTAGTTTGTCAGCTTTTTCAGATGCAGATTGGGTCGGATGTGTAGATGACAGGAAGAGGACCAGTGGTGGTGCATTCTATTTAGGGAGCAGCTTGGTGGCATGGCACAGTAAGAAGCAAGAGTCAGTATCTCTTTCAACTGCAGAGGCAGAATACATTACAACTACATCTTGTTGTACACAAGTATTGTGGATGAAGCAGATGTTAAAGGATCTGAATGTGGAGGTTGAGCAAGCAGTACCACTATATTGTGACAATACTAGTGCTATCAACATCTCTAAGAACCCGATGATGCATTCTAGAACGAAGCACATTACTATCCGGTATCATTTCTTAAGAGATAAGGTGATGGAAGGTGAAGTAAGGATGGAGTTTATTCCCACAGCAGAGCAGGTGGCTGATATCTTCACTAAATCGCTTCCCAAAGATCAGTTTGAATTTCTCAGACAGAAGCTGGGAGTGGTGGTTCTTCCAAAGCACTAGTGGCATTGGGAGAGGGGGAGCAAGTTACTTGATGTTGCTACCCCCATATTGGACTCAGGGGGAGTCCATTGGTTCCACCCATTGTACTTGTTGTCAAAGGGGGAGAGAGTTACTCATCAGAGCTTTGGAGTGTATTAGTAATGAGGTGGTTGCCAATAACTCCAAAAGGGGAGATTATTGTTTTATGGTTGTCCTTGTTGGCAACCTGTCCATATGGTGGTGATGATGTGGTCAGTTTGGGTGACGTGTATGAAAATGATGACATGGCAGTGTTCAGTGTCACTGATGAGATAACAGAGCCGCTTGATATGCATGGAGTGGTTTAATACATCCTTAGTAGGTGGTGTAGGTTTCTGGGTCAAAACTGGTAAAATTGGCCTATTAATATTCGGGGGCATTTTCGGTAATAAAAATGATATTTTTGGAAGATCGGTTCTCATAAAAAAGATAGATTGTAATTTACCTAGTCCAAAGGCATTTGATTTCGTCACATTCCGATACCGTATGAAGAAGTTACAACTTTTATGGTAGTCGATGGCAGTTTCGGCATTGAAGATGAATTTTTTAAAGGAAGTGTTCTCCATGTAACAATATGACAAAAATCTAATATTTTCCACGGTTCTAATTTCATCGTGTTTCGATTTCGTATGAAAAAGATGCGTCATTGGAAAGGTCTAGGGGCATTTTAGTCTTTTTACATGGTTGAGTCAGATGATTGAGTCTTCCGAAAATTCATAGAGCATCCAGTTATAGTTCCAACGCACTTCGTTTCATCTCGATCGGATATCGTATGAAAAAGTTATAAGTGTTTCCGTAAAGCCGGTTTGAAAATTCAAACCGAAAATTCATCAGTATGCTCTCGGTGTTGGGTGGATTTTTCAAAATTTATTTTTGACATTTGAAGGGTTTTATATAATTTTGAGATTTTAAAGGTCTTAGTTGATAAGGGGTGTTTAGCACTAGAAATATGAAGGCAGGGGCTTATGTGTATATAAGAGAATCAGAGGGATCCTTAATACACGGCTTAGATTGAGCCACGTCTGTCAGATTCAGATCTGACAGTTCGTGCAAGAGCTTGTGTTGAAAATGCTTATCCGAGGCTTCTCATTGGTGAGGTGTATTAGATATGATGGTGTGGTGCCTCACCATATTGAATCTTGATTTTGTGTAGCGCATGTGCATAGAATCTATAAAGAGATTCTCCATATCTTGATCTAAGCCAATCATATCAGATCAGTTCCGATCTAATGGTCATGATCGATGGAGCTTATTAAAGTTAGCCGACAGCGTACCGTGAAACTCGCTACACCAACCAATCGGTGATAGATAATGCGTCTGATAATGTCAGTGCGTACGTCATGATGACACCATCGATATTCAAAACCTATGGTTTAGATCTATTGTCTGTTGGTTTAATCGGACGGCTCATATTAAGAGATACCTTTTGATGAGATCTACAGGCTATCTCATTGCTCCAACTTCAAATGATCATATCTTCCTCATTTTAACTTGGATTTGGGTAAACTAAGTTGCCACTTCTTTGTTTTTTCAAGCCCTACACTATAAAAGCAAGAAAAATGAGTTTTGAGTGAAGGAAGGCTATGGTTTTGGTATGAGAAATTTTCCTCTTGATGGGTGATCATTGAATGAGGTTTATTGCTTGATGGAAGGTGTCTTTACTCTATTAAAGTGGGCTTGAGAAGGTAGTTGAGTGTTCTTGATGTTTCATTGATCAAAAGCCAACAGAAAAGAGAAAAGAAGAGAGGATTTTTCTATTTGTGCTTCAAAGTATAAGAAGACAAGGGAGAAGACTTGTGAGATGCCATGGCCATGTTGAGCTTACTTGAAGATTCAAGTCTCCTACTCTAAAGGGGAGTTGAGGATTCCAGTGTATAGAGACTATACTCTGAGACAACTCTGCTAACAACAAACAAGTCCTGTGAGATTTTCTAACCCTAGAATTTACATTATATGCATATATATGATAATATGTATGTATATTAGGGTTAGTTGTGGATGAATATTTACATGCTAGGTTAGTTATGGATGAACTGTAAGCATACTAGCTAGTTGTGGATGTATTTGCTAGGCAAGGCTTAACTATAGGGTATTGATATAAGCCTAAATTTACTGTATTATTTATTGAGTGCTTAGTGGGTGCTAAACACCGGAAGTGGGTGCTCCCGTGTAGTGGGTGCTACACATTGTACTGGCACTACGAGTGTCATCTTAGCTTCGGCTTAAGAAAATTGGGTGTGGGTGCTTCCGACTGTGGGTGCAGTCAAAAGTAGTATATTGAGTAGGTACGAAGCCTTTATAGCCATTACTTCAGGGATGTAGGAAAATTATCGAACCTCGTAAAAATCCTATGTTGTGGGTGCATATTGTTTACATTTTATATTGAAGTGCGTGGAATATGGAATGGGTGTATACACTTAGAAGTGCCTATGAGAGGCTGAGTGTGCATACGACTGTGTGTAAATAGGGACAGATATATCAAGTTTTCTTAGCCAGACATCGGACAGGTTTTTAGGGATCGGAATTAGACTCACTGATTCACCCCCCTCTCAGTGACTACCGGGTTACAACATGGTGGACAAATGAGGTGATGTGTCCACAAGTGTCTCAATATTTTGAGATGGGTTGTGCCTGAATTGGTGGGTCCTGTTCTTAAGGAGCAAGATTTAAGATAGGTAGGTGCGACAAAAAAACTGGAGAGAACTTTGTAATGGGCCCGAAGCTGTTGAAAATTCTATAGAGGTAGAGGCGTAGACCGATGATAGACTTTGTATAGCAATAAGTTGTTAATTGGTTAGTCATTGTCAGTAAGTTAGAGTTAGTTATAGCAAGTTGGTCTAATCAGTTGGGAGTTTGTTAGTTGTTAAGGAAAGGAGTATTAAGAGTAGAAGGGTTAAGGTGAGAAGGGGAGAAAAACTTGTTAGCTTCTAGCTTCTCTGTTCTTAGAGGACCACTACCCTCGAAGTAGTGATTCATACTGCAACTTCTTAGTAATTCTTTCCTCAAATTTCACTTGCTTGATTCAAAGATCATATCAATCTAGTGCTTTCATTGATCCTCCTGCCATGGCTGAAGGTACTAGATTCTGTCAAATTGAGGAGTCCATCAAGCTTTTACACGAGACTTCTACAAATCACAATGATTGTCTTGAATCATTTTAGACCACCATTGCAGACCAACAAAAAGCCATGTCCGACTTGATTCTTCATCTTACAACATTGGATGGTTGAGAAGCTCTGCGATTGTCATCTTCTCTGCCTCAAGACTTGATTTTGGTATTATTTTCTCTAGGAAACAAGATCAGAGGGCTAGGAATAAAATTTGATGATGATTTCCTAGTGGTCTATAGCCCTTAATTCACTACTAGACTATTATAGTCACCTCATGACAACTTACAATGCATTGAAGGATCAGTGGGGCATAGGATGAGCTGATAGATGTGGTGACATAGGAAAAAAATACACAAAACAAGAAGCCAAGGTAAAAAGTGCTAACTCAGATAAAAGGAACTTCTTCAGCTGGTCCTGTCAGAAACAACAAGAGGTTCTCTAAGAAGTTGAGGTACACCCCCATATAAGAAGAAAACGAATTTTTGGGCAAGGGAAGGCCAACAGTCAGGGGGTCAGAAAGGCTTGAACAACATTGAATGCTTTTAGTGCAAGGCAAAGGTTCACATGAAGAAGGAATACTTCAAGAGGAAGGCCTATTTGGACCAAAAGAAGGACATTGGTATACACATATCTATGTTTGCTTTGAATCCTATCTTATTAATGCTCCAGTTGACTCTTGGTAGTTAGATTCAGCTCCATCCTTACTCATTCCTTGTAGGGTTTTCTATGCAGAAGGGTGCTAAGCAAGGATGAGGTGAGCAAGTTCAAGGGAAATGGAGCTCAAGTAGCAATGGAAGCCATAGGAACTATGAGGCTATCTTTAAATTCATATTTATTTTTAAACTTAAAGAAAGTTATTTTATTCCCTCAATGAGGAGGAATTTGATTTCTGTTTCCAAACTCTATTCAGATGGATACTCAGTCAGTTTTAATATGAATGCCTTCACGTTATTATATGATTATGTTGTTGTGGATTTTGGTAGTCCAGTAGATGGACTTTATAGACTGAATTACAATTTCTCAGGGGGAATGAATATTGGTTTGAAGTGTTCACTGCTAGATGACAAGTCTTCAGTATTGTGGCATAGAAGATTGGGTCATATCTTTAGAAAGAGAATGGAAAGCTAGTGAAGGAAGGAATTTTGGAAAATATAGATCTATATGAATTGGGGACCTGCATTTACTGCATTAAAGATAAGATGACTACCTCTAGGAAGAAGCTTTTTGCAGTATTGGAGTGTTAGATCTCATACATATGGACATTTATGGTCCCCTTCCAATACCAACACTGAATGGACAACATTACTCCATACCGTTCATTAATGATTAGTCCAGATATCGATACATTTTCTTGATTAATGATAAATCTAGTGCATTTGACTCCTTCAAGATTTTCAAGGCAGAGGTAGAGGTTTGACAGCAGTGGAGAGTATTATGGAAGAAGCAGTGACTCCATGCCTGGGAGGCTGGGATACCACAGCAAAATAGAGTTGCAGAAAGAAGAAATGAGACCTTGAAGGACATGGTTAGAACCCTAATTAGTAATAATGATCTACCAGAGTCTTTGTGGGGAGAGGCACTCAAAACTACCGTATAAATTCTTAACAGGATAACTAGTAAGGCAGCTACCAAGACCCCTTACAAACTCTGGACTGGTAGGAAATATGGCTTTAGACATTTACGAGTCTAGGGTTGTCATACTAAGGCCAAACTTTTCAATCCCCATGAGAAAGTTTGGGGCCCCCAAACTATGAGTTACCGGTTTATTGGATATCCAGAGAGATCCAAGGGCTATAGATTCTACTGTCAGGGTGGAGGAAGTAGGGTTGTAGAGACTACCAATGCAAGGTTTATTAAGAGCAATGAAGATACAACAGTACCACGACATCTAGTGTTTGATGATGAGATTAAGAGCAATGAAGATACAACAGTACCACGACATCTAGTGTTTGATGATGAGTTAGTTGAAACATCTACTATTATTCCTTCTACGCCCATCCCTCCACGTTAGAAAATTCTCATTCTCTTATACCAGATGATGAGAATGTGTCCATAGAGCCAGAGATGATAGATGATCTTGCACCCACACCAGTAGTAACACCATTTTCAGCTGACATAGTTGGAGCACCAGAACCTTCAAGGAGATCCATCAGGACACACAAGTTCACCATTCATCTAGATTATGTGACCTATCAGTATGAGTATGACATCAATCAAGAGAAAGATTGTAATACCCTACTTTTTAAACCCGGTCTGATTACACGGTTGACCCGGTTTAACTATGCAGGACCCGAACCGGAGAGAGTTAGAGCGGGTTTCTTATGGACTATAATGGCAAAGGTGACCTTAAACACCGCTGGCCCGACAAGTCCGAGCGCTCGAAGAGGCGGAATACTAAGCCGTACATGCACCTATCATAAGGCCATGTACGGATAAAGCAGGTATGTAGCTGTATTTTAAGGTGTATATGTATATTACATCGTATGCCAAGGGTGGGGTTCACGCTGAGGCCCGAACTCTGTCAAAATCCTAAGTTTTGGCCCTCAGGTGGGCGGACAGGTGGGCGGACAGGTGGGTGCATCCACCCACCTGAGTGACCCATCCATGTGAACTATTTAGTTATTTAAGAAGTATATATATAGCATTTATGATTTTCTTTTCTTTTCATTTATGACGCTCATACGTTGGTGAGGATAGTAAAGAGGAGAGAGAAAAGAAAGGGAAGAAGAAGGGAAGAGAAGGAAGAGGAAGAAGAGAAGGATTTCAGTGGCGCCAAAGCTTGATCTTCCCATTCCGGCGTCGGAAGAGTGATCTTCAACACTAGATCTACATTTAGAGGTAAGCAAAGTTGGGTTCCTTAAACATTCACCATACCCAAGTAAAACCCTTGATTCGAGTAGGGTTTCTTGAGATCTTGTAAATCCCCTTTGAAATGATGAATCTAAGGTTTAATAGATGATTTATGTGTTGATCTTGAAGGATTTGAAGAGGTATTGATAAGGTTGGAGAAGCATTGTGGGTTTGAAGTGATTTTGAGGGTTTGAAGGTGTTCTTGAGCAAAGAAGGTAAGATGGCTTCCCATCACTTGAATCTAACCTAGATCTAGGTTAGAACCATCCTATAAGACATTGAAAGTGTGATGAATGAGTTGGGAAAAACCCCACTTGAATCCCCAAAGAATGGAGGAAGTTGGGAAGAAATAGCAGTTTTCCCGCCAAGACCGGTGGGCCATCTGGCCCGCCTGTGGGCACCTGCCTGAGAGGGCAAGGCCCTCGGGCACAACCGGTGGGCCAGATCGGTGGGCCAACCTGCCCGCCGATCCAGACCGGTGGGTCAAACCGGTGGGCCAGACAGGTGGGCTGTCTGACCCCCCTGAGAGGCCCCGAATGTGATTTTTACGTCCGATTGGACCCAAATCGGACGTGCGACCTTCTTTTAACGTTCTAAACATGATTTTGTCATTGGATCTTGTTAATTTTGATCCTAAGATGGTGAAATACTAACCCCGCTCACTCATGTTAGGTTCACCAAATCCTACGCTTCTCGCACCGGATCTCACCCGTACCGAACGGGAATCCTTATACACTACAGGTAAGTGGGGAGAGCACGTTTGGCCTTGTTTCAAGGCATTGTTTGGCATTCATTTAATTGTATCTAATCTAGTCATGCCATCATGAATATACTATGTAGATTAGTCATCCTCACATTGTTATGCATGTGTGCTATGTTTGCTTTCTAAATGCTAAGTGATGAGATGCTTATGTGATTGAATGTGACATCATTGTGCATGATGCATTAATAGACTAAATGCCGTAGTCGGCTTGGAATCGAGTGCATTGGTAGCCCGTGGTATGGGACGCGGTGGTACTATACAATCATACTATTGTCATATAGGAGCATACGGTTTAGGATTTTCACCATCCCGTACTACGACCCTTCCCAACAGGGGTTAAGGTGTTGGGTTACCATTTGGAGGGAAGCAGTGGTCGCGGTTGTCGGGTCACTGTGGCGGTTAGACATAACGCCCGGTGGGTCATTAAGACAGTCGGCAACCCCGGTGGTATATTCAAGAGGGCCAATCATACTGCTTTTAAATTGCTGGAGTCAGCAACTTTAATTTTCAGTCATTTACTTTTCTGTTGAGAGCCGGTGGTCGACATTGTTTTTACTTTCCGAGTACTCACGGTGGGCCTTCTCCGACAGTCCTATGGGTGTATCGCAGGATAGAGTTCGTGGCTCGTACCCAGAGTATACGCGCACTATGGCTGTAGTAGCACTATACCAAAGACTTAGTAATGTTGCCTAGGTGGATGTGATTTAAAATGTATTGCATGGCATGTAGTGCATATGATTGTGTTTTGATGTGTGGACTACTGTGTGGTCTATCTTTCCACTTGCTGAGCTAGTGAGCTCATCCCACGTGTGCACCCCTTTTTAGATGATTTTACAGGTCATATATCTGAAGAACACTGGGTGGGTCCCATAGTCGAGTTCCCCGAAGAGGACTGGTGGGCCCCTGAGGAGTTAGAGCACGGCACTGATTGCTCGTGTGAGAATTGTGCTGCGGGACCGTAGTTCTGATGTCGAGCTGAGCTCCACTTTTGAGGCCGAGCTGAGCTCTACCATGTGATGCTGAGCTGGGCTCAAACCTTGATGTCGAGCTGAGCTCTAGCCTTGATACCGAAATGAGCAGATACTCGATTTTTATGGTTTCCTTTATGTACTTGATATGTGAATTGTACTTTTATTGTGTAAATATCATGCCTTCGGGCCCACATATATATAACTATTGTCTCACAATTCGGGTATCAAGTATTATGGGAATAGTCACAGGTAAACCTAGTCTTCTGCTGATCTGATAAGTTTTTATTAGTTGTGTGTATGCTATGGTGGAATACAAGACGATGATCCTAGCAGGTTTGGGTTAACGTGTTAACCCGCCACCGCCCGCCAAGGTGAACGAGGTGTGACAACGGTATTAGAGCGTGATGCTCGCCCACTCACAAAGATACCATTAGAATCCGTAGAATCTATAATAGGAAATGGGGTGTTAATGTAAAAGCTTTAAAGAGTAAAAGCCAAAGAAAGAAGTATTAAAAAGGGTTGCATTTAGATGTTGCATTCATGGCATGCGTGAGAGTAGATAAAAGGTAAATAAATTGATGTTATAACCTATCGAGTACTAGTTTGACGAAATTTCGGCAGCATAACGGCATAAAATGGAATTTTCAAAATTTTTTCACACAAACACCTGATAAACAATATATTCATATATGACAATGATCAAAAGTAACAAAAGACACCACAACTAAACTACGCAAGTATTCAACATATGAATTCACCACAAAAATCGCTATCAAAATACATTATCCCACAAATGAGTCCAGTTACAGTACAAATACAAGGAAGGAGAAAAGAAATGAAATATACAACAATGTCCAATAAAAGGAAAACAGATAAGAAGCTGGTGTGGGCAAGCTAGGCCCTCACTGATCATCATCGCCGTCATCTATGATCACTACATTCGCCGGAGGTCTAGAGTTGACGTCGAGGCGATGGTCGTAGTAGTCAAACCTCACGTTCACCATCCGTACCGCCCTCCGTAGTCGGCCAAAATCTGCTGACATGGCGCTGGCCGTGGTGCTCAAGTCTCGCCCAGCTTGGAGAAAGGAGTTCTCCAAAGTAGCTCGCCTCTCCAGTGATGCTCCTCCCTAGAAGCACTCTGCCCAGCCTTCTCAGTAGCTGAACTTGGCCATCCTGTAGGGCCCGTATGGTGGACATCATGCCCTCAAAATCGTATGCACCACTCTCAGGTGGTGGGGCTCTATGCTGTGCGGCTGCAGCTCTGAAGGAACTAGGATTGGGGCCTCTCGACTCCTGAGGCGCCTCCTCAGGGATGTCATCACCCACCAGATCATCCTCCTCATCCTGAGGAACATAGTCCTCATCCTCCCCGCTGGACTCCTCCTCCATGTGGACATCCTCCATAGGGGCAGCCTTCCTATCCCTACCTCTCTGAGCTCCTGCTCTCGGAGGTGTATCCATAAGGGTATGGAGACCCATCCTCAAGAGGTTACCCCTGTTGAAACTGTCACGGAGTCTTCCCTCCGCCACTCAGTCCACCCCAAGAACTCAAAGATCCTAGTGAGGATCCGCCATAGGGGAATCCTCCATCCTCAGGGTGGGAAGTATGGTGCTCTATCATCTTGAGAATGATGTAGGGCAGGCATAAGTGCTCGACACCTCCCTCTACGGCCGTGTATATGTAGAAAGTGACGAAGGCCGCCATGAAACCCACTGTTCGGCGACCTCCTCGGGAGCAGTTGAATCGACCAAACGGGCAAATAAGCGAACCTCGGGGTAGAAGGATGTCTCGGACTCCGGACGGGTACTACTACCGCAGATGGTCTCGTAGATATAGTCCGCCGTCTCCAAACTCATGAATGGTCCCAGGGGCTTACTCCTGGGAGGACTGTAGTAACGGTGGCCGGCTGTCGATATGCCCAAGATGCTGGCCAAGGTATCCACTTTCAGCTGGATGTCTACCCTCTTCACCAAGCTGACTATGATGTACTCCCCGTAAGCATGGTTTTAAGTATCTCCGATACCGATACGATACCCTCCGATACGTATCTTAAATTTAGTCGACCGATATAATACACACCGATACGATACATTGAATTTTTTAAATCATTTCGTATCGATATATATCCTACAATACATGCCGATATGCATCAATACACCACTAATACACATCGATACGATACGACATGCCTCGATATGACTCTATGAAAAATATAAAATTGAGGTAAAATGTACGTTTCGGTATGTATTGGTACGTATCGGTGAGTATTGGTATATATCAGCACGTATCGGTGAGTATCTATATATATATATATATATATCAGTACATATCGGTGAGTATCGATACGTATCGGCGCTACAGTCATATAATGGCCAATATGGGTAATTTTTCAGAGAAAAATGATTTTTTGAAGGGTTTTGTTCCAAAGTTGTCTCACCATATTTCTCTAACTAAAGTGGAAATCAAGGTTGGGAACAAGGATTTTACATTTATGGGACAACTATGACCTTGAATTCTTAGTACGATACCCTCAATTTAGTGTTTATGCATAATACTTGTTATCAATAGCTTTTTTTAACAAATTCTTTATGCAAAAGTGTTTAAAAAAATATTTCCTATCCATTTATGTGTGTATCTTTAGCGTATCTTAGTGTATCTCCGATACGATACGATACCCTCTGATATGTATCTTAATTTTGGCCGACCGATACGGCGACCGATACCGATACTTTAATCCTTGCCCGTAAGGATAAGAAACCTCAAGTTGCAGAGAACCAGAACTAGCTCCGTAGCATGGACGGTCACGGAGGATAGACTCTCACTCAAAGGCCGAGAACCTCTCCAGCCGAGCCTTGTGGAAGTCGCCGACTACCACGGTCTTCCATCATCACCGACCTCTTCAGAAAGTCGACTCAGCTATCGCCGCCACGCACTATGGAAGAGCTCCTCATCATAGTCCAAAGGGTCGACCGGGCAGTATGGGTCTCCCGAGGGGGCTGAGAGCTGGTTCTCGACTCTTCCGCTTAGAAGCGGTAGTCTTACGTCAAGGCCAGAAGATGAGGGTCCTTGTCGAAGTCGAGATGACATCCTGCAAGAAAAGAGGAAAGAGGTGAGTAAGGAAACGAAAATGACAAGAAGAAAGGGGAGCCCCAAAACTCAAATTTCTCGTAAAATAGAAAAGGCGACAAGCTAGGAATGATAGGGAGCCTATGGACAAGATGCACGGTAAGTGACAAAGCGGAGTCATGATAACACAACAAAATGATAGCAAGGAGCATATATAACATGAGAGGATTCAATTTCAATGCGCAAATTCATTCACAATGGAGTAAAACTTGAAACTATAGGTCTAAGACGGAAATGCCGTGGTAGCGAGATCATGAATATACAAAAACATACTCTAATAGACTATGGAGGTCCACAAATACCAAGTATATACAGGAAAAATCAAGGAAACCCAATACAAAAGAGGGGTTTCATGGGAAGACATGGGGATTCCAAGCATAAGGGACATTTCATGAAATCTATAGCATGTTAAGCACAAATCAAGTGTAATGCATCACAAAGGAATCATTAATTGGAGAAAAGGAGCGAGAATTGAAGAAATCCCCAAATTGGGAAAACTAGGGCACGATTTGGGGTTTTCTCCAAATGAGGAGATAAATCCTAATAAACTAGAAATGACCACAAGAGAAACATCACAATCACATGGAAATGCTATTCTATGGAAAGAAATATGGAAAGAAAGCCTAGATTAAAGTCTACACATGGATTTACCCCCCAAGTGAAAATTCTGAGGAAAAGAGAGGGAGAACTTACTTGGAAGTGGGAGATGTGAATCTTCTCAAAAAGTGCCGAGTTGATGAGTGGAATCGCTGGTGGAAGCGTCGAAATGCCCTCCAAAATGGCCTAGAAGGGATAGAGAGAAAGAGAGAGGAGAATGGAAGAGAATGCACACGAATAGAGCCTGATGGGCCCTGTTCGTGTTTTTACTCGGCCAGGATCGGCGGGCCGACCAACGGGCCACCCTGCCCACTGGTGTCACCCACCGGTTGAGGTTCTAGGACCAGCGGGCCCCTGCCCGCCGGTGAAGCCCACCGGTTGTGGAAACTTGGGAAAAATTGAAATTTTTTTTATATTACTAATATAATTATATTGATTATTATTATTATTATTCCTATGTTAATGTGTTATGGTCAAGTGGGACCATTGACATACCTGTTGGGGCATTGGCCCTGTATCTCGGAATTAAGTTGCGGTTAATTGCAGACTATCATACACTACAATACCCTATGTGATGGCATATAATTGTGTACCGAAATCAATTCTATGGTGTTTAACCAATATGGTGTGTGATATGTTCCAGGTACAGGGATATGATGGTACATACTAGATCCGGTAGCAATGCCCGAGGTACCTCGCGTGGTCCTTGTCCGGTCGGTCGACCACCGAATCCCAGGGGGTCCCGCTCTGTGGGGCAATCCTCACCTCCACCACCTTCAGAGACCCTTGGTCAGGGTGGGGCACATGGGGACCCACCTATGACTACACTCCGACCCTCCACCGGTTATTACTCCGGGAGATGTTGCTACCATAATTCAAAGCATACAATAGGTTTTCAAAGAACAAATGCTTCAAGAAAGAAGCATTTATGATCGCTATTCAGCAACAATTGACCTTTCTCAATCGGATCAACCTCCCCGGGTACTCACTCCACAGGACCCGCCTGTAGGGTCGGGAACGGGACCACAAGTGGGGGGTACACCTCCAATCCCATCATTCTGTATTCCTCAGTATGGGGTGCCTCCTCCATACTCTTACTATCCGGCTTATGCTCCTAACTTCCCGCCGACTATAATACGCCAAAGGTAGTGGAGTCATTCAAGAGGAACTTACCACCGTATTCTCTAAGGTGGGGAGGATCCTCGAACCGACCAATGGATCCAAGAACTAGAGAAAATATTTGAGGTGCTTAAGTGCACGGATGCACAGAAACTCATTTGTGCTGGGTTGCAACTCAAGAAGGAGGCAAACTCTTGGTGGCAAGCCTCCAAGCCCATATTGTTGGCTGCCCATCCAGAACCCACATGGGAACAGTTCAAGGAGTTGTTCTTGGACAATCATTACCCGCGTAGCTTCAGAGACCACAAGGAGACTGAGTTTATGGCTTTAACTCAAGGAGGTAAGACTGTCCTTGAGTGCCAACAACAATTTGAGAGCTTGTTCCATTTTGCCCCAAGGCATATGAGGACACAAGAGAAGGTCTGCAGATTCCTAAAAGGCCTAAAAGCACCCATTGGGTCTCGATTTGAGGTCTTGGATTTGACCGACTATGGCCGATTGTGCTAAGGCCAAGACCATGGAGGATAAGCAAGGGGGAATCCCCCACCCCTGGACTGTGGAAGAGAACAAACCCATTTCTGGATATGGGGAACTCCTCCAAGGCATACCGCGGATCGTACAATTCTGGGCCCATGTATATGCAGCCCTATAGGCCATCTGGCTACCCTCCAAGACCAGCTAGTGGTCCGGGCTCCACAGCTTTTCGCCCAAACACTAGTGCGGCACCTACAGCTCCAAGGCTACCTCGACCTCCATCTGCAACGGGTCAAGTGCAGAGGGGCCCCGCCCCAGTTCTGACATCTCAAATTCATTGCTTTAACTGCCATTCATATGGGCACTATGCAAAGGTCGTCAAGGCACCAGCCTTGCCCTCCACCAGCCCTCTACGCATCGACCTCCTCACTGGGGAATCAACCGCAGGGAAGGATGTATGCTCTATCAGCTGAGGAAGCCGAGGCCAAGATGTAAGTAGTAGCAGTACATTTTAAATTAAGAATTTCCTTATGTTAAATATTGATGACCTGCTGAAATTATATGCATTGTTACACTAGTTATCCTACCCATATCAGGCATACCAGCCTATGTTTTATTGGATTCAGGAGCTACTCATTCATTCGCATCTAAGAGATTTACAGAGAAACTTGGGATGCCACCGTGATCCTAGATCACTAATGATTATTAGTATGCCTACGGGTAAAGTTACACAGTTGAAGGAGGTATATGGGCCGTGCCCAGTGGAAATTAGTGGAAAGAATTTTGATGCACAACTCATTAAGTTCAATATGCAGAATTTTGATGTTATACTGGGTATAGATTGGTTGTCGGCTCATCGAGCTAATGTGATGTGTGCTGAAAAGCTGATTAGGGTGACAGATGACGAAGGGAAAGAATTGGTATACCGAGCAGATAAAATGAAACGGGTGAGGAAGGTCCTTGTCTCCGCTCTTCAAGTGGTAAAGTTGTTGGAAGACGGCTGTCAGGGCTACTTGGCATCGGTACTTGATGTTGATGTAAGGATTACACCTCTAGAAGAGGTAAAGGTGGTTAAAGAGTTTTCCGACGTCTTCCCAGATGATCTGATGCATTTACCACCTGATAGAGAGTTGGAGTTTGCCATAGATTTGACTCCCGGAGAAGCTCCAGATTCAAGGCTCCATACAGGATGGCACCAAATTGAATTGAAGGAGTTGTAGATGCAGCCAGAACTATTGAAAAGGGGTTTATTCGCCAAGTGTTTCACCTTGGGGTGCCCAATGTTGTTTGTCAAGAAGAAAGATGGCAGCTTATGATGTGCATCGATTATCGGGAATTGAATAAGCTAACCATTAAGAACCGGTATCCATTGCCACGCATTAATGATTTATTTGACCAATTGCAGGGAGCCAGGGTATTTTCAAAGATAGACCTTCGTCGCTATTATCAGCTCAAGATAAAGAGCAATGACATACCCAAGACAGCATTTAGGACTCGGTATGGTCACTATGAGTTCCTAGTGTTATCTTCGGTTAACCAATGCACCGCAGATTCATGGATCTAATGAATCGAGTATTTCGTGATGTGCTCGATAAATGGGTAATTGTTTTTATTGACGACATCTTGATCTACTCCAAGACCGAAGAGGAGCACACTCAACACTTGAGAATGGTGTTACAGAGGTTGAGAGAACAACAGTTGTTTGCCAAGTACAGCAAGTGTGAATTCTGGCTTGAACAAGTTGGATTCCTGGGGCACGTAGTGTCTAAGGCCGAATCGAAGTAGATCCCGATAAGGTGAAAGTAGTAGTAGAATGGGAAAGCCCCAAGAATGTCACTGAAATTAGAAGCTTCTTGGGTTTGGCTGGATACTACCGACGTTTCATCGAGAATTTCGCCCGAATCTCAGCACCAATGACTAAATTAACCAAAAAGGGTGTGAAATTCGACTGGGCAAAGGAATGTGAGAAGAGTTTCCAGGAATTGAAGAAGAGGTTGGTGTCGGCCCCTGTGTTGACCATCCCTGAAGGCACAGGTGGAATGACAGTCTACACTGATGCCTCCAAAATTGGTTTGGGTTGCGTTCTCATGCAACGCGGTAAAGTAATAGCGTATGCAACCCGACAACTAAAGGAGTATGAGAAGAACTACCCCACTCATGACTTAGAACTAGCCGTAGTCATTTTTTCCCTTAAGATTTGGCGATATTATTTGTATGGGGAGAAGTGTGAGATATTTAGTGATCACAAAAGTCTGAAGTACTTCTTCACCCAGAAGGATTTGAACATGAGACAGGGGAGATGGCTTGAGCTCATGAAGGATTACGACTGTGACATTCAGTATCATCCCGGCAAGCCAAATGTAGTGGCAGATGCGTTGAGTCAGAAGGCACGCATGCGGTCACTCTCATGCTTAGCAGTCAGCCCACCACTCGTGCAAGAGGCGATGCTAATGGATGAAGCCCTCTTATATAAAGGAGCAACCTTAGAACTGGAACGTCAACCAGAAAACCTTAAATGGTTGACTGTATCCTTGGCGGCTCTACAGGTGCATCCGACTATTAGGCAAGAGGTAATAATGAAACAACCTTTGGATCCTGAATTGTAGCGGATCAGAGTTAAGGTTCAAGATCAAACAATGAACGACCCAGATTTTGTTTTAGCTAGTGATGGGGCATTGATGTTTCGAGGTAGACTGTGTGTACCCGATGATTTGGATATACAAGACAAGATAGTGCGAGAAGCACATAGCTCCGAGTACTCACTTCACCCAGGAAGTACCAAGATGTACAAAGACCTTAAACAAAATTACTGGCAAGCATGAAAGTCACAATAGCTCAGATGTGGCGACTTATCTCACAAGTCGAAGTAAAAGTCATGAGGCATCGACCTTATGGTACTCTTCAGCCACCCCAGACTGAATGGAAGTGGAGAGGATTACAATGGACTTCGTCACCGAACTACCATGTACACCTAAGGGAATGGACGCGATATGGGTGATCGTTGATTGGCTTACCAAGACTGCTCATTTCATTCCCATCAAGACCAAGTTCTCCATGGCCAAACTAGCACAACTTTACATGGACAACATAGTGCGCTTACATGGAGTGCCAGTGAGCATTGTTTCAGATAGGGACCCAAGGTTCACTTCGATTTTGGAAAAGCTTACAGCGGCCTTAGGATCACAGCTTGAATTTGAGTACGCTTCCACCTACAGATCGATGGTCACGGAGCGAACCATACAGATATTAGAGGACATGCTCGTGGCATGTACAATGGAGATGAGTGGCGTTGGGAAGAATATATACCTCTTATGGAGTTTACCTATAACAACAGCTACAAACTACAATTGGGATGGCTCGTATGAGGCGTTATATGGCGAAGTGTAACTCCTTTGTATTGGGATGAGGTAGGTGAACGTCGAATGTTAGGACCTGAGATGATACGATGACTTGTGACAAAGTCGACGTTATTCGAGAACGGATTAAAACATTTCACCCGTCAAAAGAGCTATGCGACACCCGCAGTAAAAGACATTGAATTTCAGCCAGAGAAAAGGTATTTCTCAAGATTCTCCTACTAAAGGGTTGCAACGGTTTCACGTAAAGGGAAGTTGAGCTCAAGATACATTGGACCATTTGAGATCTTAGCCGGTTGGATCAAGAGCCTACATGCTTCCTCCGCCACCTTCACTGGGGACATTCATAATGTATTCCATGTATCCATGTTAAGCGATACGCTCATGATCCCTCTCATGTATTACCGTGGAGCCGAATACCTTGAAGTTGACATGACCTATACGAGCACCACTGAAATTTTGGACCGAAAGGTGAAAACCCTTCGCAACCGCTCCATTTCCTATGTAAAGGTGCGATGGGCTAATCATTCACTTGAAGAAGCGTCTTGGAAGAAAGAGGATGAAATGCAATCCAAGTACCCTCATCTTTTTTATCAACCAGGTACGTAATTTCGATGACGAAATTTTTCAGAAGGGGGGGTAAATGTAATACCCTACTTCTTAAACCCGGTCTGATTACACGGTTGACCCGGTTTAACTATGCAGGACCCGAACCGAAGAGAGTTAGAGCGGGTTCCTTATGGACTATGATGGCAAGAGTGACCTTAAACACCGGCTGGCCCGACAAGTCCGAGCCAATGCCAGAAGAGACGGGAATACCCAAGCCGTGTATATGCACCTATCATAAGGCCATGTATGGATAAAGCAGGTATGTAACCGTATTTTAAGGTGTATACGTATATTACATCGTATGCCAAGGGTGGGGTTCGAGCCGAGGCCCGAACTCTGTCAAAATCCCAAGTTTTGGCCCTCAGGTGGGCGGACAGGTGGGCGGATAGGTGGGCGCACCCACCCACCTGAGTGATCCATCCATGTGAACTATTTAGTTATTTAAGAAGTATATATATAGCATTTATGATTTTCTTTTCTTTTCATTTATGACGCTTGTATGTTGGTGAGGATAGTAAAGAGGAGAGAGAAAAGAAAGGGAAGAAGAAGGGAAGAGAAGGAAGAGGAAGAAGAGAAGGATTTCAGCGGCGCCGAAGCTTGATCTTCCCATTCCGGTGTCGGAAGAGTGATCTTCAACACTAGATCTACATTTAGAGGTAAGCAAAGTTGGGTTCCTTAAACATTCACCATACCCAAGTAAAACCCTTGATTCGAGTAGGGTTTCTTGAGATCTTGTAAATCCCATTTGAAATGATGAATCTAAGATTTAATAGATGATTTATGTGTTGATCTTGAAGGATTTGAAGAGGTATTGACAAGGTTGGAAAAGCATTGTGGGTTTGAAGTGATTTTGAGGGTTTGAAGGTGTTCTTGAGCAAAGAAGGTAAAATGGCTTCCCATCACTTGAATCTAACCTAGATCTAGGTTAGAACCATCCTATAAGACATTGAAAGTGTGATGAATGGGTTGAAAAAAGCCCCACTTGAATCCCCAAAGAATGGAGGAAGTTGAGAAGAAACAGCAGTTTTCCCGCCAAGACCGGTGGGCCATCTGGCCCGCCTGTGGGCACTCGCCTGAGAGGGCAGGGCCCTCGGGCACAACCGGTAGGCCAGACCAGCGGGCCAACCAGCGGGCCAATCGGCGGGCCAACTTGCCCGCCGGTCAGACCGGTGGGCCAGACAGGTGGGCTGTCTGACCCGAGAGGCCCCGAATGTGATTTTTACGTCCGATTGGCCCCATATCGGACGTGCGACCTTCTTTTAACGTTATAAACATGATTTTGTCATTGGATCTCATTAATTTTGATCCTAAGATGGTGAAATACTAACCCCGCTCACTCATGTTAGGTTCACCAAATCCTACGCTTCTCGCACCGGATCTCACCCGTACCGAACAGGAATCCTTGTACACTACAGGTAAGTGGGGAGAGGATGTTTGGCCTTGTTTCAAGGCATTGTTTGGCATTCATTTAATTGTATCTAGTCTAGTCATGCCATCATGAATATACTATATAGATTAGTCATCCTCACATTGTTATGCATGTGTGCTATGTTTGCTTTCTAAATGCCAAGTGATGAGATGCTTATGTGATTGAATGTGACATCATTGTGCATGATGCATTAATAGACTAGATGCCGTAGTCGGCTTGGAAACGAGTGCATTGATGGCCCGTGGTATGGGACGCGGTGGCACTATACAATCGTACTATTGTCATATAGGAGCATGCGGTTTAGGATTTTCACCATCCCGCTACACATTCCTTCCCAACAGGGGTTAAGGTGTTGGGTTACCATTTGGGGAAGCGTGGTCGAGTTGTCGGTCACTGTGGCGGTTAGACATAACGCCGTGGGTCATTAAGACAGACGGCAACCCCGGTGGTATATTCAAGAGGGCCAATCGTACTGTTTTTAAATTGTTGGAGTCAGCACCTTTAATTTTCAGTCATTTACTTTTCTATTGAGAGCCGGTGGTCGGCATTGTTTTTATTTTCTGAGTACTCACGGTGGGCCTTCTCCGACAGCCCTATGGGTGTATCGCGGGATGGAGTTCGTGGCTCGACCGAGTATACGCCAAGACTCGTGTGTAGTAGCACTATACCAAAGACTTATTAATGTTGCCTAGGTGGATGTGATTTAAAATGTATTGCATGGCATGTAGTGCATATGATTGTGTTTTGATGTGTGGACTGCTGTGTGGTCCATCTTTCCACTTACTGAGCTAGTGAGCTCATCCCACGTGTGCACCCCTTTTTAGATGATTTTACAGGTCATACATCTGAAGAGCACGGGGTGGGTCCCATAGTCGAGTTCCCCGAAGAGGACTGGTGGGCCCCTGAGGAGTTAGAGCACGGCACTGATTGCTCGTGTGAGAGTTGTGCTGCGGGACCGCAGTTCTGATGCCGAGCTGAGCTCCACTTATGAGGCCGAGCTGAGCTCTACCATGTAATGCTGAGCTGGGCTCAAACCTTGATGCCGAGCTGAGCTCTAGCCTTGATACCGAGCTGAGTTGTATACTCTGATTTTTTATGGTTTCTTTTATGTACTTGATATGTGAATTGTACTTTTATTGTATAAATATCATGCCTTCGGCCCCACATGTATATAACTATTATATCACAATTCGGGTATCAAGTATTATGGGAATAGTCACAGGTAAACCTAGTCTTCCGCTAATCTAATAAGTTTTTATTAGTTGTGTGTATGCTGTGGTGGAATACAGTATCAGATGATCCTGACAGGTTTGGGTTAACCGGTGTCATCCCGGTCACTGGCCCGGTTCAGTGTGAATGGGGTGTGACAAAGATCCTACCACTTTCCTACATGCCATGAATCACTACAGTACAGACAAATGGGTGGAGGCAATAAAAGAGGAATTGGTGTCTATTAGGAATAATGGGGTTTGAGAGTTGGTGGAGATTCCACAGGGATGTAAGCCAGTTACATCCAAATAGGTCTTTAAGCCCAATTCCAATTCTTAAGAAAGATTTGAATGCTACAAGGATAGGTTAGTAGCAAAAGGCTTCACACAGAGCGAGGGTGTGAACTACATAGAGACTTTCTCCCCAATTTTTCAAAGGATTCTTTCAGGATCACTATGGCTATTGTTGCCCATTTTGATCTTGAGCTGCACCAGATGGATGTGAAGACAGTTTCTCTGAACAGAGACCTTATAGAGCAAGTTTACATGAGTCAACCAGAGGGTTTTGAAGAGGTAGGAAAGGAGGATCTTATTTACAAACTGAAGATGTAGAGCACTACTCCTTAAACCTAGTCTATTGACAGGTTGGTTCGGTTTCGTTGTGTAGGTTCCGAACCAACAATGGTTGATGCTAGTACCCTATGGTATATGACAGCAAAGGTGACATCAAATATATGATGGTCGGACAAGATTGAACTGGTGCCCGAAGTGGTTCGCATGCCTAAGCCATGCTCTTGCACATATCATAAGGCCATATATGAGTAGAGAAGGTAAGTTGTAGTATTAGATAATGAGAACTTGGTCCACAATGAGTGGCGGGAGTGAGATACGCGTTAAGAACCCATTTCCCCCCAAAATACAGTAAGGTTGGCCTTGTTTTGGCCAACTGGTGGGTAGACAATGGTGGGTGCGACCAAGTGTGAACCACCTGTGGGAAAATGTGCACCCCAGCGAGCCCAACCTAGGTGAGCACGCGTTTTCAAGTTTCCCATCGTAATGAAGTCACGTGTGCCCGATAATGCCAGTTATTTCACCCAATATCTTGATTTAATGCATTTTGGACTATAAAATAACAAAACCAAATGGACCTTAGCAGATATTTATAACCCAAGGTATAAATAACATTTATTCCTCTCTCTCTCTCTCTCTCTCCCATTTATGATTTCAGCAAGAGTTTAGTGGAGAGGAGTAAAGAAGAGGGAGAAAAGAGGAAAGAGAAGAGAAGGAAGAGGGAAGAAGTGTTCCCCTTGATTTTTTAGGCCGTATCTTGCCTTTTCATCGCCAGAATAGTGATCAGCGCCTTGAGATCTACGTATTGAGGTAAGTAACGCCATAAATCCTTAGAATATGATGAAACCCTCTTGTGTGTGGTCAAATCAAAGAGTTAATAGAAACCTTATGTGATTTCTTTGAAGGATTAAGGAAGGAAACAAAGATTTGAAAGCATTTTGGTGACATTTTGAGTTGCGAAAGAGGATCCTAAGTTTTGAGGTTTTTTAAGCTAAGGTATGATTTTGTTCACAAAAACCTTGATTGAACTCAGATCTATGATATAATCAGGTGGATGAAGCCTAAAATGTGTGAGAAATAGGATTGGAACAACCCCCTTGGATTCCCAAGAGGTGGGATGAAGAAGAGAAGAAGTTCAACAGAACCCACTAAAAACTGGTGGGTAGCACCGGAGTAACCAGACCCATTAGTGTGACCCCCCAGTCTTACCTAGGCTTCAGAGCCTACAGGCGGGTAAGACCGATGGGTACCTTGACCCGTCGGTATAACCCACCAGTCCTGATTGGGCTTTGGGGTCCTACCGGTGGGTAGGACTTGTGGGTACCAGACCCTCTTGTAGCAACCCATCGATAGAACCGACGAGTACCTAGACCCACAAGTAGAACCCGATGATGTGTGTCTGAGTGTTGTCTACCTGGGCAGTTTGCACAGGTGGGTCCTCTTACCCACCTGTATGACCCACCTGTCGTCCAAATGAGCTCCGTTTGATCTCAAACTCATCGACAGCCTCCTTCGTGTTATTAAACGCGTTATGACCATATCTTATGTCATTTTATAGTTTTGAAATGGATGTATTCTAAGTTTCTTATCTGTGTTAGGTTTTGAGACATTCATCTTCACACGCCGGATCTTACCCATACTGTGTACACATATTCTTGTACAAGAATAAGTAAGTGAGGAGTGAACGCTGATTTTATTTTGGGAGTGTTTATGGCATCATCTTCATTTCATATATATTATCTTAACATTATGAATGCCATCTTATGCATATGCTTGACTACTGTTCGATGCATATATGAATTGTCATGTTAAATCATTATATTCCCAAATACTTACTTCTTGCTTTGAACATGAGCATGGATTTATCGATTGTTGGATTATGATGATGATTAATCGGGCATGTATTGAATGGCTAGATTAGATGTCGTAGTCAAGTTGGAAATGAATGCAGTAGTACACCGTGGAATGGGACATAGAAGTACTATACAGTCGTACTATCTCAAATAGGAGCATGTGGTTAGGATTTGACTTTTCCTCTGCTATGACCCTTCCTAATAGGGGTTTAAATTTTGGGTTATCACTGGGGGGAAGCGTAAGTCGCAGACCACCGTGGTGGTTAGAAGTACGTCTAGCTGATCATTAGGATATTTGAAAAACTTGGTGATATATTCAGAGAGCCAAGCGTACTGCATTTATTTTCTGCTGTGGTTCAGCCATAATTTACATTTCTGCTATGCTTTGGCCGTGTACTTTTTTAAGTACTCTCAATCGGCCCTCTTTGATAACCCTATGGATGTATCATGGGATGGAGAACGTATTTCAAACCCAGGGCATACGTGTACTGTGGTCGTGAGTAGTATGTAACCAATGACTTAGTAATGTTGCTTAGGTGGATAGGACTAAAATGAATCTCATGCATATAATATCATTTGAATTGTAATTTCTTGTGTGAGTCTTTCTTTTCATTTACTAAGCTAGTGAGCTCATCCCTCATGTACACACATTTTTAGATAATTTTATAAGATTTTCAGTAGAGGAACAAGTGTCAGGGTCCACCGACGAATCTCTAATGGGAGATTAGTGGGTCCCAGAGAGATTTGCTCACGGAGTTGGATGTCCGTGCGAGAGTTGTGTTGCGAGACAACAGTAACTAATTCCAATTACAGTGCTATTTTTTTATTCTTTTAGTATATTTTCCCATATTGTGCTCTCAATAATTAAATTGTTATTTCTGTGTAATTATCATGCCTATAGGCCCACATGTAAATATACTATGTATAACAATTTGAGTATCAAGAGTAAGTGGAGATTTACAGGTAATTATATATGACAAGACTTCCACTGAATTTCATTATTATACTTCTATGATTATATGTGGCATACTGTGTTGTGGTTACTATATTAGATAATCTTGGTGGTTTTGGGTTAGGAGGGAACCAGATCATCGATCCGGTCCTATGTAAATGAGGCATGACAGAAGAAGTCGCTTTATGGTCTAAAACAAGCCTTTGGTAATGGCACCTAAAGTTTGATCAGGTGGTGACATCCTTTGGATTACACAGAATCCCATAGATCAGTGCATCTATATTAAGGTCAGTGGGAGCAGATTCATTTTCTGGTGTTATATGTTGATGATATTTTTGCTAGCTTGCAATAATATGCCCATACTTCTTGAGACCAAACGGTTGTTGTTTGAGAACTTCCAGAGGAAGGATATAAGTGTAGCCAGTTATGTTATTGGGATAGAGTTCAGTCATGACAGAAGACAAGGACTTCTCGGACTGTCTCAGCGTGCCTATATTGACAAAGTCCTAAAGAGATTCAATATGTTTTAGTGCTCAGGTGGAGATGCACCCATCAGCAAGGGAGACAAATTGAACAAGCAGCAGTGTCTAAAGACTAACATAGAGAGGAGCTTAATGGAGAACATACCCTATGCTTTAATAGCAGGGAGTTTCATATATGGTCAAGTGTGTACTCATCCAAACATTGCTTTTACTATTGTTTGGGAGGTTTCAGTCAAATGCTAGTATAGCTCACTGGACAACAGCCAAGAAGGTGATGACATATCTGCATAGGACAAGGGCCTTCAAGATGGTTTGCAGTGGTGGTGACAAACTTGAGGTGATAGGGTATTTTGACTCTTATGTCAACGGTTGTACAGATATAGGAAGTTCACCACTGGTTACATTTTCTTTATGGATAGTCGAGCCATCTCATGGAGGAGTGCTAAGCAAACCATTCTGCCCTCATCCATTATGCAGCAGAGTTTGTGGCACTCTATGAAGCAACCAAGCAGGCTGTATGGTCAAGGAACTTCATTTCTAAGCTGAGGGTTGTAGACTCTATTTCTTGACCCATGAGGTTATGGTGTGATAACAAACAGTGCTCTTCTTCAAGAACAAGAAGTCCAGCAATTCAAAGTACATCGACGTCAGAGAGAAGGTTGGTAATGAGGAGATCGATGTTTAGTACATTACTACTGAAAAGATGATGGTAGATCCGCTCAGCAAAGTGTTGCCTGTGGGAGCCTTCAAGGCTCATGTTTATAGTATGGGTGTACTAAGATCTTTTGATATGCTTGTTTATAGGAGTCTTATTCTCTAGTTGAGTGAGAGCATATTTGTTTGTTTATTTTCAGATTATGAATATTTTACTGCAGTGACTTTCTTCACTTTTTGTGATTGTGATGTTATGTGGTTATAATTTATGTTGGTAACCTGTTTATAATGTCATGTTATGATAAATGGCAATATTTTGCCAAAGTTTGTGATTTATGGCAGTATTTAGCCTAAATCCAAAGAAGTGATAGTTTACCACAGGTGGTTTGCCAAGGTAAAGGTATTAACCTCAAGTTATGGTAGTTTGCCAAGATACTGATTAATATCAAAGTTTCTACCTTGAGGTAATTTAAGGTAGGTTGATGATCTCTATCATAAAAATGACCTACAAGGAAATACATTTACGTGATCACATGTGTATAATACAGTTTCCTTATCTTTATCCCAGGTGATTTGGATATTGAGTTTCTTGTGTTTATGATAGTATATAGATGCCTTCCGTATATTGAGGGGTATATTCTGCTATTGTTCAACATGAGGGACAAGTTGTTTGAATCAAAGTTTAAAGTGGGGTTTTTGGCTATGAGTATACGTGACCAAAATTCAAATGGAAAGACACTGTATTAATGTTGCCCAAGTAGGAGAATGTTGGGTTTTGGGTTGCATTAATGCAATTGCTCCATATGGGCCCATAGTGATTCACTTTGTTTTGGGATAGGTCTAGCCTAACTATTGTGGGAGTGGTTAGGGCTTGGTGGACTACTATAGTAGTCACTTTTGGGTCCCTATAGTCATATCACATGATTCATAGTTACTCACAGAGCTATGGGAGAGATCTGTGAGGGAGACTGCATAACAAGTATGGTTCTAGTCCCTAGTCAACTCATATTTTTTTTTTCTGGACAACTATCTAAGGTTTATATGTGTTCTAATCACCGTAAGGAAAAGTTTTTTAGGATTAAAATCCCTAACATTTGTTGCAGGCACGGCAATTAAAGCCATAGGCATCATCATTTGGACTAACTATGCAAAGGTGGTGAATCAGTTTAAGGAGAATCAAAGTACCTGGCCATGAGAGATATTTTGTTTTTCTATTGGATTTGGAATATTTAAGTAGATGTTTTGTAAGTTCTAATCTGGTGAAACAATGTCATGATCAAGTGGTGGTGGCGCATCAATTAGCTTCCAACGTTAGAACTGAACGGATCTGTAATCAACTTCTAACTTCTTGGCCTCCTCCTTGTAGTTTTCCAATGAATTTCTTTTTCTATGATTAAAAAAAAAATTGTAGGATTTATTGAGATGGAGACCCAGGCTTCGTTTGGTTGCAATAAGAATTTAAAGGGAAGTAAAGTGAAATTTTCATACTTTAAAAAGAAATGTTTATAATCATTATCCTATATGATTGTATAAACTACTTAATTTTTTAACCATATTTAATAATAATATATTTTACATGTAATTTTTATTTTACATATTAGAGCAAAGGTTTTGAATGCAAAGTAAAGTGAAATCTTATAACCAAATATGGAATGATTAGAAGTTAATGTTATAGTCACATGGGTAATGATTACATATATTTCTTTTTTAAGTATAAAAATTTCACTACCTTTCTCTTTAATTCCCCTTACAACCAAACATAGCCCCATTTAATCATGACATTATGATATGGTCTTCAATTCAAATGTGTTTTCCTACGTGATAAAATATAAAGCTCTTGAAAACTATTGTGTCCTGCTAAATCTTAGGGATCGAATCCCATTTCACATAGGGTATTGAGTTGGGTTGAGCAATTAAAGAGTAGAGAAGTAGTAAGTAAGGAAAAAAAAAAAGGGTAAGGAAATCTTAAAAAAAAATTAATAGGCTAAGAAGGTGAAGAATGGATTTTTAAAAATGAGAAGATAAATACCATACCAAACACAATTCCAATTCTAAAATCATTAATGCATTCCAACTTAATGGTGTCCCAAACGCCATTCTCATCTAAGTTGAGAAAAGTATTCTCCATTTTGAAAATGCATTCCAAGAATAAAAGCCAAACACAGTTAACAAAAGCCCCGAAAACTTTGTCCTTCCTCCTTCATTCTGCAACCGAGGCAGCGGTCTGTGGTCCATCTTCCTTTATGCTGGTGAAATTGCTGTGGAGAGCTCTTCTTTTCCGATGGTAGATTGAAGCCTTGAACTAGGGTTATTGCATCACAGAAAGGAACACAAAATAGTATCTAGAACTGTCAGGATCTTCAGTACTAAGTGGTGTATTCGACTGACTGGGATGCACGAGGAAGAGCTCACCATTTCAATTATAGGACCGGTCGAGGCTGAGAAGAAGAAGAAGGGGATGGAGAGGAGATCATCGGCCAAACATTCCTCGGTGAATTTCTATACTTTCTATACAAAGGAATTCTATTTCTCGTCACCATCAAGAAATTAAAATGAAAATCGAAATCAAAATCAGAATTGAAATGTTGCAAGGAGGATTGGAATTTGCACGTTTACCATATGAGAGAGAGAGAGAGAGAGAGAGAGAGATGTGTGAGGACGGCAATGACATTTCACCACAGAGGCTATTACCATAAAATAAGTGATAACGGATGCTCCATAATGGAGCCTTTTGGTAGTGGATGTAGATTTCTTTTGGGATCTACTTACGTGTGTGATTGTGTAGATAACTCTTCGTTTCCAAGCACTATTTTACCACGGTATTGGTTTCAATGACCACAAGGATATTCTTTTAATAGCTTTTGATTGAAATCCCAACTACATGTCATTGTGTGGGTTATTTTAAGTTTTTATTTTTTTATTTATGTTCTTATTTTGACTTGATATTCCAACTACGTATAGAGCGCATGTTATTACATTGTAAACATATGTTCATCTTCCGATTACAAAGCAATTGCATTAAACATATATTATATCATATTACATAAAAGGGCAAGAGAAATCTGCCCATCTCTGCTCCTGACGTCCAAACTCATTAGAATAAAAAAAGATCCAACTGTCCTTGTGCAAAAATAAACACTCATAGGAGGGTAAGGATTGTCAATTACACCCCTATGTCTATGGTGCTGGGGAGTCCAAGACAGAAAACTTAGTCCTATGTTATTATCATTTTATCTATATAATTATTACAAATATTAGTACTCATTTAATTAAAATTTACATTTTTTACAATTAACGATGAAATACAATAAATATCGATCCATTAAGAGCATTTGAGCACATACCCTAAAGAATTCTCAATCACCTGACATTCACTATACTAGTGCTGCGATAATAGACGATTTTCGCACGGTTAATTACCGTTCAGGGCTTTCTAACTATGCTGACTGCCTTCTTTTTATATCAAGCATAAGCCACGTGCATTTTATATTTCACGTGTGCAAAACTTTATGTAACAAAAATGTTGGAAAGTCGGTGGGCTCCTGTTTGTCGGAATCCCTAATCTCTTGATCTCCACCGTTCAACTAGTGGGCCTTTACATTTCAGGGTCAAATCAATTTTAAATGACATGAATCAGAATTCGCACATTCTCTTATCAAACGGCTAAGACCCTTTCAAATAGACCCATCAGCCAACGACTTTTTTTTTTTTTTTTGAAAAAATCAGCCAACGGCGAATACATTCTGACCGTAGTCGGCTATAGTCCGTAAAGCCGCCTCACAGTTGTTGAAGTTCACCCCTTCGAGTTGAGATAGCATCACCTACAAAGGGAAATCATTGTTATCCAAGATATGTAAAATCGAATAGGTTTTATAGAAGATTGGAAGCTCATCAAGCTATTAACCATGGCGTCTGATAGCAAACCCATCGACATCGATCCAAGGAGCGGCTTCTGCAAGTCCAATTCTGTCTATCACAGCAAGCGGAAACCCATAGCCCTCCCCTGCAACGAATCACTGGATGTCACCACCTTCATCTCCTCCCGTGCCCACAATGGTAAGATCGCCTTCATCGACGCCGCCACCGGTCGCTACCTCACCTTCCCCGAAGTCTGGCGTGCGGTTGATTCCGTTGCCTCATGTCTGTCCGAGATGGGTGTTCGAAAGGGCAACGTTGTGCTCCTCCTTTCGCCCAATTCCATCTTCTTCCCAGTAATCTGCCTCTCCGTCATGTCTCTCGGCGCCATCATCACCACCACTAACCCTCTCAACACCCCTCAAGAGATCCGCAAACAGATCGCCGATTCCAAACCCATCATCGCCTTCACCACTCAACCCCTTCTCCCTAAACTCTCCGGCACGGGTCTTCCCGTCGTTCTTATCGGACAACACGACAACCTCTCCATCAAACAGGCCAAGATCGTCTCCTCGCTTGAAAATATGATGAAGAAGGATCCGAGCGAAATCGGAAACCGAGTGAGACTAGATGACACAGCAACGTTGCTTTACTCATCTGGCACCACCGGCGCCAGCAAGGGCGTCGTTTCGTCGCATCGGAACCTGATCGCGATGGTTCAGACGATCCTGAGCCGTTTCAGGTTGGAAGACGGAGAGCAGACCTTCATCTGTACCGTCCCCATGTTCCACATCTACGGTTTAGCAGCGTTCGCCTCGGGGCTACTAGCTTCAGGATCGACAATCGTGGTGCTCTCCAAATTCGAGATGGATGAGATGCTCTCCGCGATCGCCAAGTACCGGGCGACATACCTGCCGCTCGTACCGCCGATACTGGTGGCGCTAATCAACCACGCGGAGGCGGTGAAGGCGAAATACGATCTAGGAACTCTGCAATCGGTGTTGTCTGGTGGGGCCCCCTTGAGCAAGGAAGTGATCGAGGGGTTCTTAGAGAAGTATCCGACGGTGAGAATCCTGCAAGGGTATGGGTTAACGGAGACCACAGGGATAGGGGCGTCGACAGATACGGCGGAGGAGAGCATGCGATACGGTACGGCGGGGTTGTTGTCCCCAAGCATGGAAGCAAAGATCGTTGACCCGGACACCGGAGAGGCCTCGCCGGTGAACCGGTCCGGTGAGTTGTGGCTGCGTGGACCCTCTGTCATGAAAGGTAAAAAGCTAACTTTCCAATCAAAACTGCCGGAGAGGCAGAGACTGAGTGTTAACATTACTGTATTTGTAGGATATTTTAGCAACCCAGAAGCTACAACATCGACATTAGATTCGCAGGGATGGTTAAGGACGGGAGACATCTGTTACATCGACGAGGATGGATACATATTCGTGGTGGATAGGTTGAAGGAGCTTATCAAATACAAGGGTTATCAGGTAGATTAATTGATAGCTAATGTAGATGCCCCTGATCTTGCTTATATAGAAAGACTTCATGGATAGTGCAAGCTGAGTCATTAAGTACTTCTACTCACTAATGGGTTTCACCATGACTCTGGCGGCAGGTTCCTCCAGCAGAACTAGAGGCATTGTTGCTTACCCACCCAGAGATTGCTGATGCTGCTGTCATACCGTAAGCCCCTTCTTTACTACTCACTCTCTGTTCTTTCCTTTTAAGAATATCTTAGCACTTGGTAGATTGTAACGGATATAGATTATGGTGGAAAGTGGGAAAATAAGAAGGATTTGATGGTTGAAATGTGAATTTGTCTCAGGTTTCCAGATGAGGAGGTTGGGCAGTATCCCATGGCGTATGTGGTGAGAAAAGAGGGAAGCAATTTCTCCGAGGGTGCCATCATGGATTTTGTGGCCAAACAGGTGAGTTCAACACACCAGAATATATAACCCAAATACTAAAGAAAAAAGTTGACTTGTCAAACTACCAGTGGTGATATTTACATCATTTTTTCATGAAGTTACACTCTTAATATATGTGTGCAAATGCAGGTGGCTCCATACAAGAGAATCCGCAGAGTGGCATTCGTGAGTGCCATCCCTAAGAACCCATCCGGCAAGATTCTCAGGAAGGATCTTATTAAGCTTGCTACCTCAAAGCTATGAGAATTGACGAGTTGGCTTCGTCAGATTAGACAATAAAATCCCAAATCCCAAATCCCAAATCCCAAAATCCCATTTATTTTCTAGCGGAAAAATGGGATTATATTGGAATTTTTATATTGTGATCTTAGCAACTTTTCTGTCTCCAGTTCCGTACATGTATCTTAGAAACCGTTTATGTATATTTTTTTCTTTTTCTCATTACAAAATGCACTGTGTGCTTCCTTTTTGGAGGTGGGGGCCGGGTGATGTGGTTGGTCATCGGATTGTCACTGACTTTGGAATCGATTCCAATCTGAATCGGTTGGAATCCACCGGAATTGACCAGAAACAGATTAGAATTGCCAGAATCGGCTGGATCAGTCGCCGGGGTCCGGTTCCCAATTCTAAAACAACGCCGCATGGCAATCATGAAGTTTTCATATCCCCTGAGGACGCAGGCTGTGCAATTCTTGCAAAACGGTGCCAATGGTGAGAGCGGATCAGGTTCACTGGGAGAACAATTTTGTACGTTTTTAATCAGTAGATTTTCTCTCTTTATTTAATAAATTTTAAATCTATGAATCAAGAGCGTATGAATGGAGTGGGTATAAAGCATTCAAGCTTTTAATTACTTTAGGCCCCTTCTTTCTTTAAGGATAATAATGGAGTGGGAATAAAGCAGTGGGATATTTGAAGGTTTTTTAATTATAAAATTAAAAATAGAAAAAATCATACCATGCATTTATTTTTTGGGGGTAATGTTCACTATGAGGGACAGCATCCTTCGCACACTCTATCACTTTCCTCTTGATGTGAATTGAGAGTGTGGATCGGGTTCTCGTACGAGAACCATTCTCATATCGTTCACACAAATGGAACCACCGCAGAGTTGGTTGTTGGGTGGATTTTATTTGTGCGGATGATGAGCTCTGTCTCGTACAAGGACTTGATCTACTCTCATGAAATGACCAATATGAATGAAGGAGAGAGAGTTGTTCTCATGAAATGACCAATATGAATGAAGGAGAGAGAGTTCTCGGGGTGATGGTGGAGACTGCTCCCCCATGGAGAACACTCTACCTTTTTTTTTTTTACTTTTGGAAGAGAAGTTCTCTAAAAGATGATCACTGCACTAGTGTAGGAACCCTAGTTAGTTTATTCGCGTTTAAAACGCGTTTAAAGCGTCCGCTTTTTGCCGTTTAACGCCGTTTGCGAATTTTTCACGAAATTGTAAAACGGAACGGGTTATTTGAAGTTTTTTGCCGTTTTAACGCCGTCCGTTTTTGATAGTAAAACGGATTTTAAAAATATAAGCGTTTTAAAATAGAAGCGTTTAAAGCGGGCTATTTTTTTATTGTTATCTAGGTATTTAGAGAATTATTATGCCAATTTATGTCTATATATTGCCCTTTTTTTGACACCGTATTATTTAAATATAAATGTTTAAAACACGTATCGTCCGTTTTTTATTTTTTCCCGTTTTTACCGTATTTGACCGTATTTTTGACCGTCCCTTTCACATTTTGATCCGTTTAAAACATGCCCGTACCGAACAATGTTTTTTTGCCGTTTCCGTTTTAACTAACAGAGGTAGGAACCAATGAGAGCACACTAGGAGGCATAACATTCAATAATTGTAGTAATTACAATATTTGTTTGTTTATGTGACAAGGGAATTATCACACTTTTCTTCAAAGTCCTACTATGTTTGGTAGGATTTTGGGGAAAGGTGGGGATAAAAATTATTTTATAAAAGAGGAATAGGCATATGGCCATTGTGCAATAAATTAGCGGGCAACAAAAGTAAGGGGCATGGGTTGGGATATCATTTAGGAGAGGCATGTGTCATTACAAGGGGTAAGAGAGAATAAACACAATTGGTGCTAAATTATGGTACACAAGTGGTGTGCGTAATATTTTTTTATTTTATTGTAAAATTGCATCTTTTACCATCGTTTCTTTTCCCTGTCTTTGTTGCACCTCAACTCCGTTACATATCTAGGCTTAGGACTTTTTCTTTTACCCCTTTTTGCTCGCCAAACAAATGTGCTCTTTGTAAATTTCCAATCATTTAAATGAAAGATACTTATTAGAATTAGGTCCTAGGACTTTTATATATATATATATATATATATATATATAGAGAGAGAGAGAGAGAGAGAGAGAGAGGCCAAAATACGAGAGCAATGCCATATTAGGCTACTTGTCTCCTTATAGTTGGATCTCTAGTTTTTTGAATGCTCCAAATTCTACTTGAGCATCCAAGTTTGGGTCAATCTAGTAAAAATGTCTTTGACCAAGGTTCTAGCATCATGTCCAAAAAAGTCTTAAGAGATTGTGGGCACAGAGGTGTTCGTCCCATTTGACCCAAAGAAGTCCCAGCAAGTAGAATCAAGATTTAGGTATGATCTGAAAAAACTCACGCAATTGTGTCTTGATGGCAGAATCAACATTAGGACTAAATTGTGCCCATGTTTTATTCAAGTTGATGGCTTGTCCAGAAAAGTGGCAATAGGTATCAAGGATGGATTGCAGCGCTCTAGCCTCGGCCATAGTAGCTTTCCCGAACAGAATTAAATCATTCGCAAATGCCATATGTGATAGGTATACCTGCTCGATTGATTTGTACTCCATGAATGGTTTTGTCCTCCATTGCAATTGCTAGTTTTGAAGACACGACATCTGCGAAAAAGACCAATAGATATATTAGGAGAAGGGGTCACCCTATCGAAGACCTCAAGAAAGTTTAAAATAAGACATAGGAGTACCATTGATGAGCACTGTCATTTGAGTAGTCTTGACGCAAAACATGACTCTTTGAACCTAGGAAGGATCGAACCCATAATTGAGGAGGGTGGATTTAAAAAATTTCCATTCAAGTCTGTCGTAGGCTTTGCTCGTATCGAGCTTGAGAGAGAAGTACCCATTTCTGCCCCTCCTTGTGTGTCTGATCTTTTTCAAGATTTCATTGTATATAAGGACGTTATCTTGGATATGCCTCCCTTTGATGAAACCATTCTGGTTTAGTGAGATTATCCGATTAAGGATAGGGCGGAGCTTGTTGACAAAGATTCTTGAAATGATTTTATAAATGAAGTTGCATAATCCAATCAGCCTAAAATCCGAAATACCTGTGGGTTGATCGACCTTGGGTATGTATGATTCATTTGACGGCCAAAAGTTCCATCGGAGAAGTTTTTGATGCAAGAGGGAACATCCTGTCTGATGATTTACCAGGTTCTGTAAGAATAGCCCGGGAAATCCGTCTGATCCTGGTGATTTGTATGCAGGCATTGAGAATATAGTAGATGTAATTTCCTCTGTTGTGACTGGCTTTAAGAGACTGGCATTGTCTTCTGGGGTGATTCTAGCTCGGATGCAGTCAAAGTAAGAGTCATCTATGTTCTGCTGATGTATGGCATAAAAGTTGCTGAAATATGTCGAAATTGCCATTCCAATCTCCTGTTCCCCTTGAATATTAAGGCCATTGATGTTAATTGAGTTGATGGAGTTCTGTGCACATCACTTGAGTGTTGATAGATGAAAGAATCTGGTGTTGCGATCCCCCAGTCTAATCGACTCAATTTGGGATTTTTGTCACCAAAAAATTTCTTCTTGATGTGCCAGACGTCGCAAAGAGGCTTGAAGGAACTTTTCCTATAAAACCCATTCATCACTTCTATGTTGTGAGAGTACTTGCAACATAGATTCAAGAGATTTTTTGAAGTGCTCAATCTTCTGAAAAATATTTCCAATAACATTTCTGTTCCAGCTTCTGAGAGATCTTTGTAATTTCTGAAGCTTGTTGTTTAAAATGTATGAAGGGGAGCCATGAGCACTTTGATTGTCCCAGGCAGAAGTGATGGTCTCTAAGAATACTGGTTCAGAAGTCCAAAAAGCTTCAAAACAAAATGGGTGATGCACCCTTACCCTGTGTTCTTCGGTTTGCAAGATGATGGCCTTGTGATCTGAGGATGCTTAAAACTTCAAGTGAAACAGAGGAGTTCGGAAATTTATTCAGCCAATTCAAACTTGACAAAAACCTATCCAATTTCGCCTCAATTTGCCCATCACCCGCGCCCCTCATTTCTGGTGAACATTCAAAGTTTGAAAATGAGAGAGAGTTGCAGAACCTATGGAATCTAGTGGTTGACACTTTCGTTTCAGACAAAAAGCAAACCAATGGTCTTTGTTTATTTACTAGTAGGCAAATTTCCCGCTTTGTCGAGGGTCGACCAATCCTCGACAGTTGACCACCAAGAACTTCATGGCTTCCCGGGTAACTGAGTACGGCCGGCCACCTTAGCCTCAGATTCAGTTCGAAGAGTGGAGTACTGGATGTTGTCCTTATCAGAACGAGTTGTCTTCAATGTTTATCCTCCGCCACATGTGAAGAGTTACAGTGCTAGCGATCGGATCGAGCTCCTCTACTGCATCAGTTACTGGCGGAGCCTGGCGGAGGTTGGTTAAGATTTTGACACGTGGTGTTTGCCACGTGTATGGTAGATGATACAAGACCGAAGAAAACGGTCTAATTTTTGGTTTAAAAAATCGACCGGGCCGGATCGACCAAAACCATAAAAAAACCTAAATCTACTCTTCTTCTTCTTCTTCTCCCTCTTTCCCTCTTCTGGTCGCACAAAAGAAATCGCCCTCTCCCTCTGCTGCGTCTTCTCTTTTGCTCGGAGGCTGCCTACGATTCTGGTCGTACGAAATCAA
Source organism: Macadamia tetraphylla (assembly GCA_022985045.1). Lineage (NCBI taxonomy): Eukaryota > Viridiplantae > Streptophyta > Magnoliopsida > Proteales > Proteaceae > Macadamia > Macadamia tetraphylla. Next base: position 18,313,119 of record CM040971.1, on the reverse strand, counting down.
GCCCTCTCCCTTTGTGTCCTCTCTTCTTCTCGGAGGAAGCAAACCCGCACAAGGTAAGAGATGAGTCTGCAAGTACATAGGGAATGTAATTATTTTGTGTTTTGCATTGGATTTGTTCATGAATGGTCTTTGTAAATCGTTAATGTTTTGGATTTGAAATCGTTTTCTGTTCTTAATTCATCTCTTATCTTAAAGTTTTGTCTCCTGGGATCTAAGCAATTGGGTTGTTAGGGGCGGTGGAAGTAATAAAGAATGCGGTGATTTGCATTGCTTTAACATCGATTTAAAATTGGGACAGACAATGAAATAGCGAGCGAAATCTAAATTAGAATTTGAAATCGAAACGAACCGAGAATTTCGGATCTCCTACTTAGAGAATGACTTAGAAATCGATGGGAAGACTATTTTTAAATAGAACCGAAACCAGGACTAAGGACTAACAAGTAAAACAGAATCTAAGCAAAAGAAGAGAAAATAGGTTAACAGTACTAATCAATCAAGCAAGTAGAAATAAAGGAAACTAGTGAGAGAATGTGAAAGGTATTGAATTTTCAGACGACTTGTTACTAAAAAGATAAGAAAAAGAGAAGGATATGAATCGAGAATCCCACCTAAATCTGAGGTTGGCATCCCACCAAACCCCAACTTGGAATCACCACCAAGCCTTCACGAAATCAGAACCAGATTTCTCTTGAATCTGACAAGAGAGAGCTTTGAATCTCAAGAATTGAAAGGTAAAAGTCAATTTCTAGTCATCAAATTCATGTCAGGGCCGAAACCCTTTACAAACTCATAAAATACTCAAAGAGACTCAAACTAAACTTAGAACTCCTCCATCCAATAGCTTGCTATGGATGGAGTCTTTAACTGACTAAAACTCATCATAAAATAAAGTAGAGAAAAGCAAGGCTGGATTCATAAAGACCTATTCCAGCCTAACGAAAACACTTCAATAACAATTAAAAATAAAGAATGACTCTAACAAGACCAACTAATTAAGTAAATCCAGTATTCCTACCCAACCCTAAAAAAATTATTTCCACTAAAATGAGCCCATTTTCTGTGTCTTATTAGTATCACCTCCACTGAAGTTTACCTGTGGAGTGGTTTGTTTTTCTTCTTCTTCTTCTTTTTTTTTTTTTTTTATGCTTCTTTGCTTGGTAAGGACGATGACATGGTTTGTGTTTCTTTCTTTTTTTATATATTTTTTTATTTTATCCTTCTCAATCAAACCCTAAAACAAAATCATCAATTAAACAAATATTTGAATCCATTTCTACTTTGGTAAATAGAAACTTCTTAAAATTTTTATTTTTTTGTAAGTGGTGGAAGGGGTGGTTGTTTCACCAGTTGGTTAATTCCATAGACAAGCTTGATGTCTGCAATAGATGGTAGTTTAAGTATTGTTTCAGTTTAGTCATTCTTAGATGTTCTCGAAACTTATTAAATTGTAACTTGTTTCAACTTTATGAAGAATCAACAAATTGCTTCATTTATCGGAATATGGATAACATTGAGTTAGGTGAGAATGTTGACAGTAGTCCTCGGGTAGGCATGATATTTAATTCAGAGCAGGATGCTTATGACTTCTATAACAGTTATGGAGGAAGATTGGGTTTTAGTATTAGAAGAGATTTTGCACATAAGAGAAAGAAAGACATGCATTATAACTTCACGGAGATTAGTGCGTAATAAAGCTGGTTTTCGGAGAATAGATAAGCGAGACATCCATACAAAAAACCACAGTGAGGCGAGAACGAGTGTCCGACGCATGGGATATACGATGGAAAATGGAAAATATGAGTGTCGTGATTTTGTGGAAGAACATAATCACCACCTTCATATTCTGGTACTAGGCATTTTATGCGTTCCGGAGGAAGATTTCAAAGATACATTCATATGAAATCGATTTAGCGAGATGATTGAGGATCAACCCTAAAGGCTGCATTTGAGTTAATGAGTAGGCAAGTGGCGGGACAGAGAGTCTTGGCTACATAATGCAAGATCGGAAGAACTATCTACGAACTAAAGACAATATTCCTTGTCATATGGTGAAGCAGGGAGTTTGTTGAAATATTTTGAAAATCAGAGTATGAACAATCCTTCATTTACATACTCATTACAGTTGGATAGTGATGAACAAATCACTAATATTTTTTGGGCTGATCCTAAAATGAGAATTGACTATGCACAGTTTGGTGATGTTGTTAGTTTCGATACCACATTTTGTACTAACAAAGAGTATAGGCCATTTGGGATATTTTCCGGTTTTAATTATCATAGAGGGGTTATTATATTTGGGGCTGCACTTTTGTATGATGAAACAGCTGAATCTTTTAATTGGTTATTTGAGGCATTCGCAGAAGCAAATGGACATAAAAAACCTATAACCATCTTCACAGATCAAGATACTGCTATGGCAAAAGCATTGTATGAAGTGTGGCCTGGGACATGGCATGGGTTGTGTACTTGGCACATAATGCAAAATGGCATTAAACATCTAGGTCATATAATGAAAGATGGCTCTTGTTTTCTCAAATATTTGAAAAAGTGTATATTTGAGTATGAGGAAGAATTACTGATTCGAGAATTCTTGGAAAAATTACTTTGTGACTACAACTTGGAACAAAATTCATGGTTGCTTCGATTTATGGAATTAAATGTAAATGGGCAAAGTGTTATATGAAAAACACATTCACAATAGGCATCGAGTACACAAATTAGTGAGAGTTTTAATAGTGACTTGAAAGAATATCTAAAATCTACTTTGGACGTTGTTCAATTTTTAAGCACTTGAAAGGGTTGTGAATACTAAACGAGCTAATGAATTAAAGGCTGAATTTGATTCAAGAAACAAACTTCAAGGAACATGTTGGATGTCACTTGTTATCAAACAAGTGGGGATGTCTATACTCCATACATTTTGAGAGATTTGGGAGCAGTATAACTGGATTAGTTTTGCAAAATAAATTTTCGGAATGAAGATACTCCCTTTCATGTATATATGGTTGGCATTGTTGGTTCGAATGTGAGTACAAAGTATGTTGTAACCCAGATTGATATGACTTTTCAATGCGATTGCAAGAAATATGAGACGTTTGGCATTCTTTGTTGCCATTGCTTGAAAGTTATGGATGTCCTAGATATCAAGTGTATCCCGATTCTTATATTTTATGGAGATGGACACGGCAGCAAGAAGTATGGTAGTGGAAGACCATAAGGGAAACAAGTTGTTGAAGATGTGAATTTAGACTGTACACAACGATCAGATATCTTTCTCCTCAACTTGTGAAGATAGCATTACAAGCTTCAAATTCATTGAAGGATTCGCATTGGTTAAGAATGGGATTAAAGAATTATGTCAACAACTTGAAAGTATCAATGTGTCTGATGTTCCAAAGAATCTTGTCCCTAATGAGGTCTCTAATATAAACAATGGACTAGTATTAAAGCAAAAAATCCTCTCACTCAAAAAGGTAGTAGAAGGAAGAAGCCTTGGGTAGAAAAACAGGGGAAAAAAAGGAAAAGTGGAGGACCAAGTACTGAGTCAGCTGCAGAATTTACAATAAACAATGTACCAGTGAGTTTCACAGAAGTTCTACAGGTAGTTATTTACAATTGTGGTCCAGTAGCTTCACAAGTTTTATCCTTCATGATTTTTGGTATTCCAACATATTGTTGTCATTGTGCAGGGAACATTTGATCAAGCTCTTTCTCAGTTTTCTTCCCAAACATCGGCATCATCTATTCTGCACCAATACCAGGAATGGGTTTAAGGACATTATTTGTAATCTTTGATTGTTGATTTTGGTTGTTTATCTTTGGATATTGATTAAGGACATCTATTTTGCATAGAACCAGTTTAGTTTATTTATTTATTTATTTTTTTACTTACTTTTATTTTGCTTTAGATTTTGTCTTTGAAATCTAACATTTTTAGATTGTAGGTGAATCTTTAGCTCAAAAATGGTAGAGCACTTGGGATTTTTCTCAGGGTATGATGGTTCGAATCCATCAAGATTCTTGGAATTCTAAAGCTTGGTTTTGTGGTGTGGTTTCAATGGTGTTAAATTTGGGTTGTGGTCTTTGAGCATGCCTTACTTTTCCTTTTGAGGAAGAATATTCTAAGTGGTTTTCTGTTAATGGGAGAAATGTAATTGCTTTTGTGCTCAGAATGTCTTTGCAGTTTCAGAATGTCTTTTTGAGTTTCTCTCTTCAGCTGCTTTTGTTTAGGTTCACGAGTTCTGAGTTAATTGCTTCTCTGTTGTCAAGTATTTGACTGAAATTGTCTTTTTAGTTTCTCTCTTTCCTTCTTTGGTGTAGCTACATTTACTGCTGAAATTCTCTGGTGATTGGTGATGACTCTCTCTGTTTGTGATTGCAATTATTTTATTTCCAAGTTTAGTATTGTGTAACTTTTGAGGAAGAATCTTCTAAGTGGTGATGACTCTCTCTGTTTGTGACTTAATGACAGAACAAGTATCAGTTTGCAATGGAAAACAAAAGAGAGCCCCCAAAGGCTCCAGCCAAGCTATGAATGAAAAAATGCATCAGGAGATCAGTCGACACCTTCCTCAATAACTATCACTACTTCACCTCAACAGCAGTAGTTGTTGTATTTCCTGCCTCTGTTTCAATTCTCCTCTCTCAATCATCACTTGTACCATCCTTGTTCCCTCTCTTTTCAGTCATTTATCTTCGTCTTCAATCACTCTTTTCTGTTGCTGGATTCCACCCTCATCATAGTTCATCTCACTTCTCAATCTAAATTTATCTCAAACCCTCTCTTCCTCAATTTTATCTATCCATTTCACCCTCTCCTTCCTCCTCTCCTAAAGCTGTGTAATTGATGCTCTCCACCACCACCAACACAACATGGTATCTCTTCAATCTTCCTTTTCTTCTTTCCTATCTCTTTATGTTCCCCCCCTCATAACCCACATATGCAACTCCTTTGTTATCCTCTCAAGAAACACAGGCACCCTCTCTACTCTTCCTTGCCTTCAATATCATTGATGCTTTTGGCTTCTCTTCACCCAATATCCACATCAATCTAGGATGGCCTTTGTGGAAGCTCTGTTTGATGCGAATTGTAGAGTGTATAATCATTCTAATAGGCTCGATCCCTCCATGGGATTTTCATTGCATATTTTACTCCTTTAGGAATATCCTCCTTTGATTTGATTCAGCAGTTAGAAGCGGAGCTTTACATTGATAACGAATAATCGTAGGCGAGTCAATAGGAGAAGAGGTGTGGTATATGAGAGAGTCTTGGAGCGTTTTAACGTTTTGTTCAATCTTCACCAGCCATTTTCTTGTGGACTACTCGGAACAAAAAAGAGTATAAAGGAAGGGAAGAGAGCTGAGATTTTGTTTTGTCCTTTGCAGAAGAACCAACCCCTGAAGATTTTTTTTTTTTTTTCAAAGGGAAATTTTCCTTAAGGAGCATAATGGGGGACACTTGAGGGAGTTTAAGAGGCAACGAAGAGAGAGCATTTTAGGGAAAGATAAATAATCTCTCCTCTTCGTAATTTTACCTTGCCCATTGTTTGAACTGGAACGACCAGAATCGTAGCAGAGAGCGCTTTCTTTTGTGCGACCAGAAGAGGGAAAGAGGGAGAAGAAGAAGAAGAAGAGTAGATTTAGGTTTTTTTATGGTTTTGGTCGATCCGGCCCGGTCGATTTTTCAAGCCAAAAATTAGACCGTTTCTTGATCTTTATCATCTACCATACCGTGGCAAACACCACGTGTCAAAATCTTAACCAACCTCCGTCAGGCTCCGCCAGTAACTGATGCAGTAGAGGAGCTCGATCCCTAGCGATCATGCTCATCCATATTCGCCTGCCGCTTTTTAGGGAGGATTAGTTTCGGTTCTGCTCGGGAGAATCCTGTATGCATATGAACACCTTCGAGTGAAATTTCGGAAGGAAACGTGATGATAGGAGATTTTCCTTTCTTGTCTTTGAAACCAACCAGAATCTGATTAGTGTTCACTGTTGAAGGTAGGAACCTGGGCTTCATGCATAGGCTCTTTTTCTGGCTTACCGCTTTGTGTACATTTATATCTGAAATTGAGAAAATCTTTCCTTTTCTCTTAGTTTCTTGGACCCCACAAAACTGAAAGGCCTCCTTCTGAGGTGGTGGGGGTTGGCCGGAGACACTTCTATCTGACCATGAAAATCCTCTCGCTCAACTGCCAGGGTTTGGACGAACAACGGTTAGGAGGAATTAAGCTTTATTGTATGGAGCCATATATAGACCAAACATTTTATTTCTCTCAGAAATTAAATTGGTTTCTTGACCCCTCACAACTATTTGTAGAAGACTTGGTATGAACCACTTTCATCTCACTCCTGCTATCAATCGAAGGGGAGGATTATTACTTTTATGGTCTTCTAACATTACCCTAGAGCTACTGTGGAACATAGAATGGTGTATGCATATGGTGATCATTTACTGACTACAGTGAATGGTCTTCCTTCATATTTTCTCACTACAATCCATTTACACCACCGACAACTCATTCCTTTTATCTCCCTCCCTTGGGTTTTGGCTGGTGATTGGAATTCTATTCTAGATCCATTGGAGAAGGTAGGAGGTTGACCCTGTACTATTTCCCAAATTCAACCTTTTATTGATTTTGTTAATGATGCAGCTCTCCTCAATCTTCCCTTCAAGGGGCCGCCTTTCACTTGGGATAATAGACAAAGAGGGATGAACCGTATAAAGGAGAGACTTGATCACTTTCTTGTTTCCAGTGAATGGCTTGCTTTACATCCTTATGCCTCTGTTCTGTTCTGTATGAACCTGTTGCGGCCTTTGATCATAAAGCCATTCCTCTCACTGAGGATGGCACAAATGGCTTTAGGTGTTGTCCTTTTAGATTCGAGAACTTCTGGCTTATGGAATTGACATTCCCCTTTGTTGTACAAGAAACTTGGAGCCAAGAGGGTAGTGGATCAGCTTCTTATAAGTTAGCAATCAAATTAAGAATGTTGGGTACTAAACTTCGGTGGTGGAACAAAAATGTTGTCGGAAATCATTCTCAAAAAATTCTTCTACTACGGTCTGATTTGGGAAATTTGCAATCTCTCCCTTTTGGGCAGCAAAATTCAAGTTGGTTTGTTGAGGAAGAATATCTTTAGGCTGCTATTCACGTCTTTAGGCTGCTCTTACTCAGTCCCTTGCTCAAGAAGAACTTTGGGCTCAAAAATCAAGGTTACAATGGGTGAGAGAAGGAGATGCTAATATCAGATTCTTTCGCATATCCACGATTAAGAGAAGGGCTCGGAATCACATACTCTCCCTCAATCATCAGGATTTGAATATTAGCTCAGAAATTCTTAATGGTGAAGTTATCCAATCGCATTTTCAGCAAATCTATTCTTCTTCTCATAATATTATTGATGACACCTATTTTGATATCATTTGTAATTGGGTATCTGGAGGAAAATGATAAACTCATGGAACCTGTTACTGATGCAGAGATTCTTAGTGTCGTTAAAATTATGCTTACTTCTAAATCACCAGGGCCCGATGGATTCTGGTGGTTTCTTTCATTCAACCTAGGATATTATTGGAGCTGAAGTCCCTGCGGCTATCAAAGTTTTTTTCTCTTCTGGGACTTTTGCACGGAAGTTGAATGATACATCACTCTTATCCCAAAGGTACAACACCCCTCTTCTATCAATGATTTTTGCCCCATAAGTTTGTGCAACTTCACTTACAAGATTATTTTGAAAATTATCACCAGAAGGTTAAGGGGGGGGGGGGGGTTTGCATAATATTATTTGCTTCAATTAGAATGATTTTATCAAGGGTAGGCACATACAAGATAATGTGTTGTTATGTCATGAAATCCTTCATTGCATCAACAAGAAAAAGAAGGGGAAATATGGATGGATGTCTATTAAATTGGATATGAACAAAGCATATGATAGGCTGGATTGGGATTTTTTGCGGAAAACTCTTGTGGCCTATGGTTTTCATGCTGATCAATGGATTAGAAGAGTGATGTTTTGTGTTGAATCGGTACCTATTTCTGTTCTTCTTAGTGGTTCTCCTCTTTCTCCATTAGTTCCTAAAAGAGGTTTTCAGCAAGGGGATCCTCTCTCTCCCATATCTATTTGTGTTATGTGCTGAAGTCCTCTCTTCTCACGTTCTCCATGCTCAAAATCAGAAATCCATTCATGGTATTCGCATTGATAGGGGTTGTGAACCCATTTCACATATGACTTTTGCAGATGACCTGATTTTGTTCGGTCAGGCTAGTAGAGGTGAAGCCCGAGCTTTTAACAGAATTATTCAACAATATTGTCATTATTCAGGTCAGTGCATTAATATCCTCAAATCCAAAGCTCAATTCAGCCTAATTTTCCTAATTCTCTTTTACGAGAATTATTTGATTTTTTTCATATCTCCAACTTCGTTTGGATTGGTAGTTGGGAATTCGTTATACAAGGAAGAGGATCAATAAGGATCAATGCTCTATGCTTTTGGCCCGTGTCAATGCTCTGGAAATCCAAGTTTCTTAGTGTGGCGGATAGACATACTTTGACTCAATCTACATTACCATCTCTCCCGCAATACTATATGTTATGTTTTAAATTTCCTGTGGTAGTCTTGTCTAAGTTGGATGCTGGTAGCCGTAGTTTCTTTTGGTCTTTTGGGGAAAAGAAATTGATACCAACCGTAAATTAGAAAACCATTTGCTCTTTGAAGTCTTCTGGTGGCCTGAATCTAAACTTCTCATCCTCCATGAATATGGCTACTTTGTAAGAAGGCATAGGAGCATTTGCAACCATCACAGTTGTTATGGGGACAAACTATGAACGCTAAGTTCTTTCCCAGATGCTCCTTCCTCAAGGCTTCTTGCCCTATCACTACCTCTTCAATTGCAAGGAGCTCCTCCTCAAAAGTATTTTTTTGCTAATGATGGGTATCCAGGCCTTTGGCCTTACTAGTCCTGCGGGTCCATACTGACCCCACAACCTCATGGATTGAGTCAGACTGGGGTTGAATGAGAACCATTCAACTCTCATCGAAAGCAGTGAAGAGCACTAAACACCCCCATGTGAGTGGCCCAAGGTGTGCCTAGTGGAAGTTGAATTTAGAACGTCCAAGTTTACGGCTAGTACCAAGTTAGTTGCTCACAAATTGCGCTACCCCCTTGGGGTATTTTTTATCAAGTTGGTTCTAGGCAAGATGTTGATCCTTGTTGGATCCCTGGAATCAAACATATGTTGCTCCGTTTCCCCTTCATTTCCAAACCCCTACAGAGGTTGCATATTTGATAGATCATTCAACTATGACTTTGATTTCTTCAGTTGTTTATCATTGGTAGCCACCGGATATTGCGGAAACCATCTTTCTATTCCTTTATCAAGCTTTGCTCAAGATGATCGCATTATTTGGGCACCAACAACATCCAGAAAGTTCTCTGTGGCTTCAGCCTATAGACTTACTTGTGATGTAGCACAAGAGAAGAATCCTCTATAGTAGAAATTATGGCACGTTCCAACACCCCAAAAATTAAATTTAATCTATGGAAACTCATGCACAATAGACTACCTCTTCCCTCATTACTTAATGATCGAGGAATGCATCTGTTGGATATCTGCCCCTTTTGTGCTCAACATTCGGCTCAGGTTGACCACATTTTCCTTACTTGTCCTTGGTCGAAAGTTTTATGGTAGGCAAATGGTTTTGGCTCAGTTATAATGAGTTCTTCAGCCATTTCATCCATGGTTACTTATATTTTGCAGTCTAAGAACTTGACGCAGCAGTCTCGTTGGTGGGAAGCTCTTATGGCTACTACAATTTGGCTGATTTGGTTATCTTATAATGACCTTGTTCATCGGCATTCCTTACCAAATTTTCGAAGTATTCAATCTAAGTTTTTATGGATGGCCAGGGAATTTTTGCAAGTGAGGAACACCAACCCAAGACATTCTAATATCATTAACATTAGATGGTGTCCTCCTATTTAAGATATGGTGAAAGTTAATATTGATGGTGCCACCCATGGTGTTCCAGGCCAAGTTGGTGCAGGTGGAGTCTTCAAAAACTCTATGGAGATGTTCATTCTGGCTTTTGTTACATATTCAGGATCAATGTTTTCTATTGTGGCTGAAGCATGTGCTGCCCAACTTGCTTTGTGTATTGCTTTGTCAAAGGGCTACCACAACATCATTGTGGAAGGAGATAACCTTTTCATCATTGAGATCTTGCAAAGAAAGACTGAATCCATCCCTTGGTGCTTAAGACCAATTATGGAAGACTACCTTCATCTTATACCTCTTTTTGACCATATTTCTTTCCTTCATACCCACATAGAAGGAAATGATGTGGCCTATTACCTTGCTACCTATGTTGTAAACTTTAAGCTTTTTTGTTTTTGGGAGTCTTCTCTCCCATCGTTTTTGTCTCATCCTCTTTCTTTTGACTTTCGCAGTGTCACCACCCCGCGTGTTATATCTTCTTTAGTATGTTAATAAATTACTACCTATCCAAAAAAAAAAAAAAGATTTCAAACATTATGCATAATGTTTCACTTTCATATCTCTTTCTTCTTTTTCTAGTGGTGGTTTTTTTTTTTTGGGTGGGGGAGGTTGAGTAAACACTATTATACTTCTTTAGGTGACAAAACATCTAAGATAGGATCATGTATCGAATCCGTATCGTATTATTGGAATTTTGGCCGATATCAATACGCATCATTCAATGATCTGACCAATTCCAACCATAAAACTTACATAACATTGTCCTTTTCTTATTTGATCTTATCTCACTTGTTAAGATTTTGTGAGATTTTGTGAGATTTTGTGACTATTACCTTCTTTTTTTTTTTTTTTTATTTTATGGGGATTACCTAGTTAACTGTCGTTCCTGATCCAAGATTGAACAACCAAAAAGTGTCCATCTAAAGTGGTTGATAGTTTATATCTCTTCCCCATTTTTTATAGCTTTTTTTTTTCTCTACATTTTTACTGCATTAATTGCGATGAAATCTTTGCGTGTGTGTGTGTGTCTAGTGGACGAGGGTTATAAATTTAGGAGTAACTAGTACCAAATCAAAATATTTTTTATCCGGTACAATGGATTGATCCTCATGCATATGGTATTTTAATGTTTAGCATTACCTTTTGAGTGTTGTAATCAAAGTACCTTAAATGGTTCACAACACTTGAACATCAAACCTCTCCCAAACGAGTCCAGTGAATCTTCACGTACATTAAGCATCTGTTTCAAAATATTGATGATTTGGTATTCAGATAAACCATTAATATTCCACTAAAAAATAGTATTACCATCGATCGAAAAATTGGAAGGTTCTCTTCTACTTCAAATTAAAGGTCGACAGGAGAAGGTCGAGGGTAATAATAATTAGTTGGAGTGGTAGGTATAAACTTTTGAGCTTTCCTCATTACTTGATTAAGTTGAGAAATGGACTCAGGTACTGCTGCCTGTTGAGGTAGCATAGACTGGAATTCTCTCTGCTATTTCAATTTCGGAATTAGAAGGTTCAACAAGAGAAAGAGTTAGGGCCTATCTATCTTCTAATTTTCCTTTAGATACTTGGAGCTTCTGGAGTCGGGTAACAATCTCATCAAGAATGTTAGACTCAGTTTTCTTCTTCAGGATATCTAAGGTCGGAGGAGGTTTATACACGACAGATTGGTTGCTTCTTAGTTGAGAAGTAGTTTCTCGCTTGCTTCTAGGTTGAGAAGCAAAAGTTGGCCAAATATGCTCAATTTTAGCATGAGAAGTAGATGGAGTAGAAGCTTTTAAGGAGTCTACTATCGTCTCAATACGATCAGTCTGGCTTCCTATTGACTGAAGACATAAGTTGGTAAAGTTATTTTGTTCAACAACTTGACTAAGATGGAATTCAATCAGAGGTGAAGAGGTATGACTTGAAGTTTTAAGAGGAACATCCATCTGATTACTGCCTACTTTTAAGGCTTGGAATGGAGGGTGAACAGATTCAATTTCGCTCCTTCTTTAGAAACATAAGTGGTTGTCACTTTGTAATCTCACTAACCTAATGAGGGTTAGAGGATTTGTCAAGAAGATAAATTTTTAACCACTGAAAGAATGGAAGATTTATTTGATGAGTTTCCATGTGAGAAACCCATTTTTCATGAAGCTCCTGCCTCTCAGAACTAGAAGAATAATGTTCTTCAAACAGTTTTCTTTTTCCAGCATTATTAGCAGATTTGTACTCCTGAATTAGGAGTTTCTTATTAATTTGGAATTTAGTTTCTTCACTGATATGAAGCATCATGATTCCTGAAGGGGCTTGCATATCAAAAGGGGTTGGAGAGGAAGACCTAGTTTTCCTATTAATTGGAGCAAGAGGAGGCTGAAAATTAGCCTGAGATTGTTCTCTTTGCAGAGGGCCATAAACAGGTTGATTAACCTGGAGAGGTGTACGGTTGGTACCCTAAAGATTTATAATTCCATCATAATTCTCATTCTAAACTCTAGAGGTAGAAGCACGAGAAGGTGCTTGAAACAGAGGATATTCAGAAGAAGAAGAAATTATAGAAGAGGAAGATCTTCTTGAATCAGTAGATCTACGATCGAAAGTAATTTCAACATCACCAGAAGGAAGATGAGTAATGCATGATGGAGAGGTTCTCATGGGTGGCTGAGGTTGAGCCACAGAGGTTAAGGTCCAAAAGTCAAGAAGGTTAACTTCTAACCATCTGATACATCTAGGTACAAAGACTTGTGATCTTTCAGTATTGGCCTGGAAGCAGACAATTTGATCCTTTGGATCAATAACCTTAGCATTAGGGGCTACGGTAGATAAGGTAGATTATCGTGAGATTTTGGGTTCCTGGAGCAACCTTATATCCATACGTCTTTAGAGAAATAATAGTACCGTCAAGAATATTAGGGTTTGTTAAGGACATTGGGAGATTTGGACGATATTGAAAGTATATCGGTCCTTCACAGAGATTGGTTTCTACAACACCCATTAGAGATTCACTAAATTCTATCATCCTGGCATCTCTAACTGCTGCAAAAATCGCACAGTTTAACCCTGGCAAAGATAAGGGTTTAAGGGCCACTTGAACTAGGCCGATGTGGATGAATTTAAAGCCATGATCTTTATACCTCTGGATCTGAGAGTTAGTTAAGAGTTGAATTTGCTCTTGATCAGAGGTAAGAGTGTGAGTGCTTTCATATGTCTTTATAACATAGTCACTATGAAATGCGAAAGTTCCTTTATGATATACCTCAGATTCAAGTATTTTAGGAATGGTATAATTATTGATAGCAACTTTTAGGTTTCGGAAAACCATTTCTTCAAAATTGTGGATTGAATCATAAGTCCTTCCGGAGGTGCTGGCCTCAGAGGATGAGGATCTCCTTGAGCTGGAGCGAAAGTATGAAGCCATTTTTGGAGGTTTAAGTCAACAAAGATTTCGGTCAATATATCCTACTATCAATACTATTTCACCTTCAAACACCTATCCACGGCAACACGGTTGAGTACGACTTGGGTGTAGGTCGACACGACTTGGGTGTAGGTCGACACGACTTGGGTGTAGGTCTATATGACAAAGGAGAAACACTGCCAACTTAATGGTCTTTGCGACTTTAGCACCTTTCAACTTAGCTCTGATACCATTTACAACCAGGATCAAGAGGAGGTCGAACTTAGGCTGTGAGGGAAGCTATTAGGCTGAGGAGTTGTCTTTTCTTAGACTGCAATTTAACAATTCAGTGATTTCGTGTTTATGAAGTTCAATAGCGAAGTTGCTAGGATACACAGTGACTAGATCAATATAGAATTCAATATAGTCAAAAGAAATATTAATCAAATTATCTAACAAAACAAGCTCGTCTTTTAATTTTCTAATAGTAAACATAATACATGAAATCAAAAGTAGGGAAGACAAACATATATGAGAAACTTCAACTTATAGAGTTGAACACGAACACTTGTAGGTGGCAAAAAACTTAAAATGTTTACAGAACACTCAGAAATGTTTACAGAATACTCAGATAAACTTCACAAGACACTTTTTACAGACTTGACTAAAAACTCTGCTTCTTTGTATATGTTGTGGTGTCCTCAAAGAATGAGAAGTGCTCATTTTATAGATGGCGGACACCAAAATTCAATAAATTATGGTTGAGGGATGTTGATGGCCTTGATGGAGATGGCGTCGAATGGACATCCAACCAATTGAGCGTGACAGCTGAACAGCCTCAAGATAAGGTGTTCTTTTCTCAAAGAAGGTACACCTAATAAGGTGTGGGGAATGTGTGAGAAACTAATAAGCTTCGGCCGAAAGTTATCTTGTCTGTAGTTCAGGTGTGTGACTAAAACTAAGCCACGAAAAGATTCTCTGGTATTCCACGTGGGAGGACCCGCTATTTTTCAGAAGAGTCTTAGTGAGGTGAATTATTAAAGTGTCCACCCGTGACACTCACTATAATACTCTTATAATGTTGCATGACGCATGCCAAGACGTCAGTCTGACTAGAGTGGCACTAGGTGTAGATGCTTGATACCTGGTAAGAATCAGAATAGCGTGTCTGATTATCACGGCATTGGGTCATGGTGCAGTGAAACCTCTTGTACCCTTCCGGGGGATTTTTTTTTTTGGATAGGCCTTAATAATCAGGCAGTTGGCCACATTGACTGTCATCATCCGAAGGAGGAAGAGTTGAGGAGGAGGATGAGGATGGGGTAGGGTCATCGGATTAAAGATTAAACTCAATAGCGATGAGAATGCACTCCTGGATCTGCTCATCAGATAAATACGGAAGACGATGCCTAGCAGCTTGAAACATGTTATAAAAAGGCATCTAGGCTGCCGTTGAAAAGAAGGTGCAAGGGGCAGATCGGCACCGATGCCTCTTTTAGGCACAAAGCGGGAACTAGTTAATGGTGAAATGTCGAATTAATCCCACCATTTGACTGATAAATGTCATTCTAAATGAGGAACATAGTTCCATTCCTCGAATTCATTAGTCTTCATATGATACGTCCACTGAAGGATCCAGGGTACTTCGTATAAGAGATAAAATTAAACAAAGAGAGCCAAGAATCCAGAGATTGATTGAATTCTTTAAACTTGGTAACTGACTGTTGAAGAGCTATTTGGAAGAACCCTATTGGAGGTGGTCCCCATGTATAGAACCATTGGAGAAACCAGTTCAGCACACCTAATAAGGTGTGTTGAAGGCGAAACCTCACGAACCAGGAATGGGTCTCATGATCGTTCTGATATAAAAGATAATGTCCCAAGTTTTAACATAATCTACATAATCATATGACCTTAGTTCAAGGCCGGTGACATCCTGGAATTCGCGTTTAAAAGAGGGCAAAGATCTCCATTTGTGATCCCGAATAATGTATGATATGTTGAGCTTAGAATAAGCCCAAACATGAGCGGATCTATAATAGTGCTGAATTTGAGCACTTTGAGTTTCTTCAAGGATTCTTTCAAAGAAAAGACCGGTTTTATCCCCATAGAATGGATGAAGATGATCACGAAGGTAAATAGTGAAAATTTCAGAAGGAGTGTGGCGAAGATGGATGGATTTAATGGGGATGACTGGGATAAAGTTTGTTTTTTGAAAGGAGAGTTATTAATATAGCCTTTAAGGTTGAGGCGGGTGACAGAGGTTGGGATGAGATAGGAGAGGGATGTTCTTGAAATTGCCTAGAGGATGTTGAGGCAACAACTTTATTTGGAGAGACAGGGATGACAGCCTTTTGCTTAGGAGCCCTACAAAAATTCTCGAGTTAAAAAGTCAGGTAGACTGTTAGTATTACCTTTAATGAATTCACTATTGAAATAAAAAACAGAGAGTAGCGACTGCCATCGAGTAAAGATCTGTTTTGAAGTTAGATTCTTGACATCTTTCTCAAGGACATCTTTAGCCACTTTACAGTCTACACGAACTAAAAAACATTAATTAAGAAGATCACTTTCAAATTTGGTTTTACACAAAACGAGTGAAAGAATCTCCTTTTTTTTTGTTGAATATTTTTGTTGAGTAGGATTTCAAGTACCAGAAGTGAAATGTACTAAAAATTCATTAGGAAGATTAGGACATTTTTGCTTCAAGATACTACCGTATCCAAATTCAGATGCATCGGTCTCAATAATTTTGAAACAATCTGGTCGCGCTAGGCTTAAGCACGGAAATTCTTTAGCTTTAAGTTTGATTTTGCGGACAGAATTAGTATGTACAACTATCCATGGTTTAGTCTATTATTTAAGTTTATTAAACAAAGGTTTGGCATCCTTTGCTAAGTCTTTATAGAACTCAGCAATATAATTTTGGCTACCGAGAAACCTTTGGAGTTGAGTCTTGTCTGTTATTTCATCAAGAAATTTATCTGCAAACTGAATAGCTAGTTCTATGGGAATGATTGATCAAAATGAGATGTAATGTCCTAAGAATCAAACTTTGGTTTGAAATAAACTTATTTTCTTTGCGAAAATAACAAGTCTTGCTTGACGAATAATAGAAAAGAAAAGATTTAAATGTTTCCAATGCTGGAAAATGTCCTAAGAGTATGGAAGGACATCATCAATATACACAATTATAAATTATGAGTATTGATTAAAGATTTTTTGATAATATTTTAAAATTCAGAGGGAGCATTTTTAAGACCAAAAGGCATAATATTCCATTTATATTAGCCAAATAGGACAACAAAAGCTGTCTTATACCTATCGTTCTCTGCTATCTGAATTTGCTATCCGGACGTTATATCAAACTTTGAAACTGGAGGCGTATAATCTGTTGAGAAGATCCTTTTTATTAGGGATAGGATACGAATCCATTTAAGAACCTTATTTAAAGGTTTGTAGTTGATGACAAGTCTGGGTGCACTTCTTTCAATTTCAGCATTATTATTTACATAAAAGCAATGCAGCTCAGGAGATTTACTGGGTCTGGTAAGACCTTTAGCAACAAGTTCAGATATCTCTTCCCGACATGTTTCCCTTAAAAGATCAGGCATTTGGGCTGCCCAAACTTTAGAGGAATTTAACTTTTGAAAAAGTTATCTTCGTATAGAAGAGTAACAATATGTGTTTTCCTAGACCAAAATGCAGTAGAGATGTCTGAACAAACTTCCTTTGCAAGTTGAGATTGAAAGTTTTTAAATCAAACTTGAAAGATAAGATCATCAATTTTTTGTTGTATGCTCTTCTGTTGGATTTCAGATGACAAAGAGCATATAAAATTTTCTTTGGACTAAATTTGAGTCCGAATTTTATTCACCGTATGAACCTTTGAGGGTTCAATGAAGGAAAAAGTAATAGGGTGATTATTAACCACCGAGTGAAGACCAACTATGTCAATTTGTAATGGATACAACTGGGAGAGAAATGGAGTGCCTAGAAAGTACGAATTGAGAAAGTCCTTTTACCATAATAAAAGGAGTCTTCAAGCAGTGTCCATTATTACAAATAGAAGCAGAGGGGAGCTTATACTCAACTTGCATTCTAAATCTGTTAGCTGTAACCAATTTTTGAGTGGTCTTCTCAAAGTATTGCGAAGGTACAAGCCCTTCGTTAATACAGTTAATGTCAGCGCCTGAATCAATTAAGGCGATGGTTTTTAGGCTAAACTCTCGATTTACAACAATGTCAATCATAACATGCCATCGATGAGTTTTGACTTGTTAAATAGTGAGGATTTGAGCATCATCAGAAGAAACTGCAGCAGGAGTTGCAAGGTACTAGCTACTATATTTTGAGTTGCTAGTAGGTCCTTGAAAGAAGCTTCTTCGTCAGAGTCTTGCTCAATCAATCTATTTTCATTATAAAGTTCAAGAGTCAAATTCTCTGTTTAAGACTCTTCTGAATTCTCTGTTTAAGACTCTTTACTTCAGTTTTAACTTTATTGAGGCCCTTACGAAGTTCCTGAATAGTAGGTTCCCGGGTTTGAGAAGCAGCTTTAACCCGATTGATTATAATTTTAAAACTGTAATCTTGAACTGCTGGTTTATTGGCAGGAACCGGGTTCGGCCTATTATTGTTCTTTACTAAGGTGATATACTCATGTAAGAGCTAAGCCTTAGTTATAGGATCATTGACTTGGTCAATGGTTTTTAGAAGGAATGATTCTTCGGTCGAAAGAACCTTCAAACTATTTTCCTTGAGCATAGCCTGGTAAGGATCACAACTACAATGGGGAGTCTGAGATTTAAACTCAAAAGAATCACTGTCGAACTCAAGTTGAGCAATATCTTGGTCTGAGTCGTGCTTTGAGTTAGACTCAGGGTCGGACGAGCAATATAGCAAGACCTTTTCAAGATTTTGCTTTTATGAGTCATCAATTTCTAAGGCATTAATCCTTGCCTTAGTTCGACAATTATTTTTATAATGTCCTATTTTTCCACACTTGTAGCAAACAGGAGGTTTGTTGAGGGAAAAGTGTTTTGAGGACGAGATTTGGAAAAACATTTCTTGAAGAAGTGCTAAGGTTTAGATTTATATGGTTTTGCCTCATATTTAGGCTTAGAAAACTTAGAGAGTTTTTTATGAGTCCTTTTGGGTCCTGAAAGATGTATCTTCTCAAAACCAAACTGCTCACAAAAATCGTAAATTCTCAGAATCCAGCTTGTCTTTCTTTAAACAGTTGTTTTTTGAGTTTTAGGTATGTGCAGAGTTGAAGAACTTCATTGTATATATCAGCAGCTAATTCCCGTAGGTATATTGCTCGAAGAGAATAGTGCCATTATGCTTTGCTTTAAGTCTATACCTTACCTTTTGAGCAAATAAAGGAGGTAGACCAGAGATGAACTTCTCTTTCCATATGAAATTGTTGCAGTCTTCTCGAGAAAAGACTTTAGCAAAAAAGACGTCTCAATACCATCTATAATGAGATAGTGTAGGACAACGAAGATTCATAAGTTGTTCTCTTGTTCGATCAGCTAGAATTTCAGTTGGTCCAACAAAATGAAGAGTTATAGTATAGACCAAAGTATTAACTGCATCTTCTTGGTCAACATAAACAGTTCGTTGGGTAAAATTACCATCAGCAAGTTGTTCAGTAAATTGTTGTGGAATACGGGTCATAGCATTTATAATTTGTTATATAACTTCTTCAGACAAATAGAAACCCACCAACCAAGTATGTGAAGATTCACCTCCCCCCAAACCCTGTAGAAATAGGAATCAATCTCCAATCAACATCTTAATGGAGAAGAACACAATTAAAATTTTCCTCTAATAATGACAACCAACAACTCTTGGAGAAAGAGGGAAAAAGAGGAGAAACTTTTCTTGACCTATAAGAATAAAGACTTGGTCTAAATTTTTCTGATCTTAGGACTCTTATATGTAGCCTTAATCTGATTTTTTTCTTCATTTGGATTACTAGTGACAAATGGTGTAATCATATATTGGGCCATACACCCAAGTAGCCTACATTGAGTCATACTCAATAGGCTGATAGTTAATTACACATAAGTGCGCCTTAATTTTGGTAATAACCACAAAGCCCGTAATTGATAGAAAACAATACGTGTAGGTCCCTCCACTTTACAACATCTCACAATAGACCACAGGGCATAAAATCAAACTAATGTCACACTACCTTAGTCCATTGAACAACTAGTATAAAGTATCATGATCATTGATTGGATAATAAAACAATACGATTAAAATATCATGATCACTAATTGGTATTCAGGCATGATCGCCCGATCAAATACGATCATCTGTTAGGTGGTAAAGCCCAAAAGATTGCAATTTTTTTCAGCTATTCTCATTTTATATTGGACGAGATTATCTCTTCGGTTCCTTCTCCATTCAATTCTCAATCTCCATTGCACTATATTCCTAAATGATCTCTTTCTATTTTTGCGCTCCCCCATTTTCTCTTTCCTAAACAACCTCCTTAAATGAGTTATTATCCATCAAAGTAATCTTATACTGACCTGTTGCTGCCGAAAAACCCGTATGAGTTGATCCTGCACAAGCATAGAGGGCAGAGGCCCGGAGCTTTGTCCGGGGTTAGTCCTCCGACATTCAAGTTAGGAATCGGCCGCACAGTTTTTGTTAAGGAGTAATGGTGTGGGTATTGATGCTTACCTCTCCCTTTCTTCCGGGCCTTCTTATATAGCTCTTAGGGTTTAGGGTTTCCCCTTTTCTCGGAGGAGTCTTCCTCGAGTCTACCTCCTTTTCTTTTAGAGTCCTACTCCGATACGTCCTACCCTTCGTGGGGGATATTCTCTTCACGCGATTGACGTGGTAGAGTCCTGGCAGCCACTATTAGGTGGGTGACACGTGTCCAAGTGGGCGACTTGTACTTACCCTACTGGACAGTCAATTTGGCGTATCATGACCCAATTTCTTCCTCAATCTTCCAATCAAGCTTCACCTATAATCTCTCCTTCTAAATTGGTTACTCTTTCACCTACTCAATCTTCTAAGCAATCTTCTTCCACAATTTCTCATTACCGATTGGGTATTCTTCATTCTTCACGTGCTAACCCTTTCATGCAATCCGTACTTACAATATCTCCTTCCCAATTAAGTACTTATTATTCTTCACGTGCTAAACCTTCCATGCAATGTACTTATTATTCTTCACGTGCTAAACCTTCCATGCAATCCATGCCTCAAATATCTCATGCAAGGATAGTACCACCTCTCATTTTTAGACCTGGTTGAACTTAATGATGATTCTTCTTTCATTTTCTCCATAACTCCAATAATCTGCTCCTTTAATTCCTCCATCAGTTGTCTCTTTTTTTTTGGCTTATAAATTTTTTTATTTTTTGAATTTTTTGATTTTGATTTTTTTAAAATTTTAAATTTTTTTAAGGAGTGATCTTGACCTAGTTAGTGTTCTCTTCAAGAAATAACTTTTTTTTTTGGGAGAAAAAACCCTGCATGCTAGTATAAGTGCACACTAGTGTTGCAGGCTAATGGGAGAGTATGTGGTATCACCTTCAACGCAGGGCATCATCTTTCCACCATACTAAGCATATAACTGTAGGGGTGTCAATCGGTCGGTTCGGTTTGGTTTCGGTCGGATTGAATCGGTTTCGGATTAGGAATGAGGGAGACCAAAACCAATCCATTAAGGAACTTCGGTTTTCGACCGGTTTCATTTCGATCGGGTTGAATCGATTTCGGCTAGGAATGAGGGAGACCAAAACATTCATTAAGGAACTTCGATTTTCAGTCGGTTTCGGTTTCGCTCTCCAGTTTAGTTTTGGTTTATTTACGTTTTTCAATATTGGGTTAATACCGGTTTAGAAAGGTTTACTATTGGGGTTTGAACCATAATGAAATCTTACATTCATAACTTATATTGACAAGATTTGAGAAAAAAAAACACTTTAAATTTATTATTAAATTATGGTTTATCGTTGTAAGGGAAAGATAACTAATATTGAAATCACAAAATGAACCCTATTATTCAATCATTCATTTAACTATCCAACTAGTCTTGTATAGTGAACCAAGGAAATCAATGGAAGCATTATTACAATTTACAAATCAATTTCTCTAGTCATTACCTAATATTCAAACCGAATCGAACAATAACCAAACCGAATCAAACAAATAAAAAAAATGATTATGAGATTATAAATTAATGAAATGACTATCCATTTTTTATAATGTTAGTGAGAAATTTTTTATTTTCAGGGTCGGGCCGGGATGACCCTTATTGACCCTGACTTTGGTTTACCATCAAGGGCTGGGCATATCCTAACATTGACCCTGCAAAATATGAAATAACTTAAAATAAAAAATCATAATAAAGAGGAGATAAAAAATATAAAGTTACAAATTTCTTAGTAAAAAACCAAGCGAGATCTTTTTTTATGGGTAAAAAAAGCAAGCGAGATCAGGTGAGAAGATATATTAGGAGTTTTGAGGTATCAATGACTCAATGTCAAACAATATATAAAATTAGGTTAAATTCAGGGTCACAACCAAGGTCAACATTAGAGGCAAAAATCAGGGCCGGGCTGGGCCAAAACCAGGGCTAAAAGTTAGGGTAAAAAAATAGGGCCAGGTTCAGGGCAGGATGGGTGGGCCAAAGACATCAACCCCTACCCGCCCTGACCCTAACTCAAGGTAAAAAATATCAGGGTTGGGTCAACCCTCAGGGTAAAAAATTTTGGGTCGGTACTTTGATACACCCGTGCCTAACCGGTCTAATTTGAACTGTTGTGATAGGTCTCAGACTGGAGATCGGGAGTATAGCTGGGTTTTGACTCACGGTCGCCCATTACCGAAGGGGAAGAGATGACCCCACGTGTTCGTGTATTACGTGCCACTCCAACTAGAGGGGATTCGTACCTTTTGATCCCAGATGGTAAGTGACCCAACTCTCTACACATGAATCTTGACACATACCAATATTGTTGGAAGACTATGAGCACGGCCAAGGGCAACTACCCGTGCAAGGCCAGCTAGTAGACAACAAGTAGTCAAGACAATCTTCTATCTTGACCACCGAAAATAAGCCATCGGAAATAGCCTAGGCCTGAATCCGGTGACTGTTTCTGGTGACCAAATAGGCTACTATCAGGGTTCTGATGCCCGTGGGTCCCACCACTCGCATTATAGACAGTCCTGGATGATCCCAAATCCTCCCCCACAATTTTCTCTTCATATGAACACCTTATGGACCAAAGTAGTCAAGTCCTTGTGCTCCAGAAATCGGATTAACCTAGTCGGACTAAATAGGGTTCAATCAAATAGGCCCTAAGGCCCAACTTAAATCATGAGTTAGAAATGAGGATTTCATTTCGTCATTTCTCATTGTGTATAAACGTGAGAGAGGAAAAGGAGAGAAGAAGAAGAAGAAGAAGAGGAAGAGGAGGAAGAAGAAGGAGGGAAGGACTTACCTTAGTCCCGACTATCGCATCATTGCCGGAAATCCCTGTCGGAGGTAAGTACAACCTCCCATACAACTCTCTCTCTCTTTATTTTGACCTAGGTTAAGCTAGGTTTGGATGGAATCTTGATGATCCCATGTTGAGCTTGGGTAATGCATATTTCATGTCCCCGGTGCATTGCCGAGCTCAAACCGAGTCCTGTGAGCTCCGGCAACAAGAATGACCAATTAACCACCTAGGGTTTCGATCATTCGATCAACGTATCTCTCAAATGGCTTGATGGAATCGGGATTTTATTAGCTTAGAATGATGCTAGAACATCTCCAACAAACTCCATGGAACAAATCCGACGATCGGGCTCGAGCTGGAAAGCCCTAATTCACTGGGTTGTTGCTATACTGCCACCGAAAACACTGGGCCTGCTTCAAGTGGGCTGTTTCTGGTGAACCCCTAAGCCTTAGGGCTCTCTGTCACCTCCATCGAAAACAACACCGATATTTCGGTGGGAAGTGTCTGTTTCTGGTGGGTGTTTCTGATGACATCACTATCACCGACAGACTTTGTATGTACCCATTGGGGGTGACCCATGTGGGCCCCTCCCGATGTTTTTGACACGTATTGATGTACGATTGCCTTTGTGTCTAGGACAGTGACGCGCACGTGCCCCAAAGTCAGAATTGAGTTGATCAACCGATGGTCGTACTTAAACCCTAATACACATGAACAACCAAGTGAGGGATGGATGAATTTTTATTATTTAGAATTGCTCACATGTATAGAATTGCATATTTAATTATATTGTTCACATGTTGATGATGTTCTATCACATATTACATTTTATGATTATGATATGAAATGTTTATGGATATGTATGATGGGATTCAGTGTGGCTGAGGTGGTACCAATACCGTGATCATCGCATGTTTGTTGTATGTATAAGATGGAATCTGATGTGGCCTAGGTGGTACCGATACCGTGATTACCGTATATCTGTTGCATTCATGCATTAATTATATGCATTAGAATTAGTTGTAGTCATGGATTACACTTTGTGACCGATGTGTTACTGGTATCATGTGCTCCAAGATTGCATTTGGAAATGGATACGCTTGTGGTCGATGATTGGTACCGGTGTTGCGTAGTCCATACTCAACTATTATATACATGCTAGGTTAGGTAAATGGTCATGGGTTATACTTTGTGGCTGAGGTATTACCAGTATCGTGTACCCCAAGACTGTACTTGGAGATTGCACTTTATGGCCAATAGCATATATTGAAGGCATGTAGCATATATTGCCAATAGGGGTTAAGGTGTTGGATAACCCATTGTGGTATGTTCAATGTATCTTTTCAGAATACCACACCTACCATACGATGTGATTGTTGCCGGAGGCGGGAACTTATCAAGCGTGACCAATGATTGGTACCAGTGCCATGATAGCTAGGAGGAGGTTATCAGGGGTTTGCTGGGTGACCCATGGATGCATACAGGGACCGACAAATTTTTATTCACGTCTTGGGTTTGTATCTCTGCGTAGTCGATGGCAGTTCCGAGACGAGGGATACATCTAATGTGCTATAGTAGCATTTACCAGACTTAGTTGTATTGTTAGGTGGATAATAAAATAAAGGAATTGCATCACGAGTATCATGGACTATGTGTTTAATTTCTATTATCATGCATCATAAATTATTACTACAATTGTTTTGCTTGGATTTTCTTGAACCCCACCCCTCACTGAGCTAGTTGGAAAGCTCACCCCATGTATACATCCCTTTTTAGATGATGATACAGGTACTGTGGTGCCGATGGCATGTGACCCAATATCCTCTAGATTAGAGTACGGTGTGGGTGACTGGTGGATACCAGAAGTAAAGGAGCTCGATCAAGATTGTGCTTGGGACCATTGTGCTTACGCCGAACCGTGAGATTATACATCATATTTTTGATACTTTTGATATAGAATGTGGATTGTATATATTTTGGGATTTATATTTATGAGTCTTGGATAATTGTAACAAAATAACTTGGTTATGGATATTATATTATCATTAGATATTTTCCATTTTATTGATGATTCCGCTATTATACTCTGATTCCACTACTTTTGGTTAGTTAATGATGTGAGATTGTGAAATATTAAGGTATCTGATTAGAGATCCTGGTAGGTTGTAAGATGGGTACATGTCTTACTCACACCACCAGTATTCCTAATGGTAAGTTGGGTCTATTGGAAATGGGGTGTGATAGCTTGGTATCAGAGCATGAAGCTGGCTTAACTCACAATCTCACCCAAAACCATGACTTGGGGAAATTAGGACTTAAATAAAAATCTTAAAGATAACAATTAATAGAATTACACAATTAGGAGACAAGCATAGGTGTTAAAGCTATTTCATTAAATAAAGAACACAATTACATAAGCGTACACCTTTTTCATAAAAATAAAATACTGAAAGCTAGAAATCCTAACTAGCCTAAGTCTAGGAAATTCAAATAACATAAGCAAATAACAGAAAGTAAATTTCAACTAAAACTAGAACATGAAACTCAAATAAAACATGAAAAGAAAATTCCTGAAACTATAGTGGCAACATTCCCCTACTCCTGTAGATCTTGCTGCTGCTGGTGCTATCCTTGACCTTGAGCCTAGCTCTAGTTCTGATCATGTGTTCCTCGAGGTGGCATCTATATGGCGAGGTGGAAAACCATCGCATGCATCTATGCCTCAAGAGAGGCCAACCTATTGTCCATAAGACAATAGTTTCTATCCATGCTTTCAAGTTGATTGTCCATCCTCCTCAACAGCTCTGTAGTAGTGTCTAGGTAGACCATCACATCATTGAGACCATAAGACCTCACACCCCTTGTGCCCTAGGAAGTGGAAGCTACTCTGGAACCCATAGCCTATGGGTTAGGTGGTGGGACACCACCAACCCCAGTAGCTCCTCTCCCTATACCACCAGCTCCTCTTTTTTTACCACCAACATCACCAGCACTCGCCGATAGCACCAACATCCCCACCCAGCTGACCCGCTACCTCCATAGGCTGGTCATCCTTATCCTAGCAGGTGATACCTCACCCATGTCTAGAGTCATCTTCCTTAGGGAGTGTTGGTTGAAATCTATGACCTTATCACCCAAGCATCCTTCACCCTCACCCTCCAAATCAACCCTAAGGCGAAGGAAGATGTCTGTCAGTATCCTCCCATAGCATAAATTTCCAACTTGCAATCCCCTCCCTCAGACCAAGTTACCATGGTCCACATTAGAAGGTAGGAAAGACGTATCTGCACCCTCATGTACACGTTGTAAGTCACATAGGCATGCAATATGAACAATTCATCGTAGTACCCATAGGTGGGGAGAATGTTCAGCTGGCCTTTTCGGTAGACAACCTTTGGAGTGGCAAGGTAGTTGGTTGTATGCTCCCATCCACGAGCATTCTTGGTCAGCATGTTATTTATCTCTTGAAGAACATTTGGACTCTAGAACTCATAGGCCGGAGTCCGAGGAGGACAGTAAACCAGATCCCCTGTGTTGTCAACCATCAGAAGGTTGGCCAGTTGCCTCACATCAAAGGAGATCTCGACCCCCTTCACATAGGATGTGATCAACATCTCTTTAGTGCCTCGACTCATGCATTAGAGGTTGGAGTAGAACAGCCTCACCAACTTTGGGTAGTATTTCTTGTTGGGTTTCAAAATACGGTACCATCCAATCACCTCAAAGCAATAATGGAGGTTGAACCATCGAAAATCTCTCGTCCTCACATATTTCCTCTGGTCTACATTGCAGTAATCAAAGCTTTCCCAACGATCTTGCTCGGCCACAGAGAGAAATAGAAGAGGGTTGTAATGTGCCTCTTTGGGAATGTCTCTTGTGCAACGGCGCGGCGAGTACGAACATGGAGTCTAAACATACTTTTAATAGGATTCCGAATGATTTAAAGAGAAAAACCTAGTTTAAGAGATTGAAACAAAGCTCACAGAGAAGAAAATCTCAAAACTAAGTCAAAAAAGGAAGGAAACATACCTTGGATGCATAGATGGCGTCGATCGATTACGAAATCATAAGGAAAAGGTGTGGAATGAGGTGAAAAACCCTCCTTGGTCGTTTCCTCTCCTTCTTCATCGGTTAGATTAGGGTTTTATGAACTAAACCCCAATCCCGAGCCTATTTATAGCGGTTTTAGGTCCACCGGAAACAACCCACCGGAAACACTGGACCTGGATCCGGTGCCTGATTCTGGTGAACTATCTTGAAATAATTTTTTTTTATTTTCCAAATATTTATTGTTATTTCTTTCCTCAATTATGTGCCCCTTTGTGATATGCATGCGATCGGATCCTGATATTGTGGACCCCACTTATGTTTGCTTTAACCTAATTTTTTCTTTAAATGTGGGACCCACTATGTATGCATGTGTTCCAATTACATGCAATCTTGTATATGCATGTGCACTAATTGGATTCCTCCACAGGAGTCATGTCATGCCGGAACACTCTGTCCGGATCCCAGTCACGCCCATCACCTCTCGCTTCCCCTAAGGATAATATGATGCAGAGAGTTGAGGAGAGACAAAATCAATTCATAACCGGGATCGATAATCTGATCCAAGTGGAAATGGGAGCCCGTAGTGCACTGCCCGCACCTCCTACTCCACCGGCACCCGTTCTGATACCCGTCGGATCAGCTACCCTTTAAACATCAGGTGGGGCCACAAGTGCATGGACATGTACAAGGCCCGGCACCGGGACAAGCCCAAGCACACATAGAGGGCTGGACGGACCTAACAAAGATGATAAAGAAATTTTAGAGGCTTAGGCCCCCATGTTTCTCCAAGGTGGGCCAAGATCATTGTATCCATCAAGATAGATTTATGGTATGAAAAAGGTGTTTAGACTGATGGGCTACACCGATGAGCAAAAAATTTTGTGTGCGGGCTATCAGCTACAAAATGAGGCTGACGATTGGTGGAGTGCTACTGAGCCCATTCTGAGGGCGGGTAACCCAAACCCTACTTGGACAGACTTTAGAGGGGCATTCTTTGAGAACTAGTTTTTGGAAAGCTTCTGGGATAGGAGAGAGAGTGAGTTCTCCTAGTTGGTATAAGGTTCCCGGTCTGTGCTCGAGTATTAACAACGTTTTGAGGAGCTATTCCATTTTGTTCTTGAACATCTCCGAAGTGATAGGGCTAAAGCTAAGAAGTTTGAGAAAGGGTTGAGGCCAGGAATTGGGTCAACCATAGTTGGATTGAAACTGCAGACTTATGCCGAGGTAGTCCAAGTGGCCAAGTCTATTAAAGATTGGCATAGAGATAATTTCTCGGCCTAGCAGGGAGCAGAAAAGAGGCCTATGGGGTCTACCGAATCTAGGGGAGGTAACAAACCTTTCTGAGTGCCTTATATCAACCTAACTCCAATACAGTTTAGAAAGCCCGAAGCTCATCAGACTTCCCAGTCTTCCCGTTCTAGTGTTGTATCTCAATCTGTGGGATCAAGCCCAAGGTGTTTTCATTGTGATCAGTCGGGCCATCTAGCGAGGACATGCCCCCATCAAAGGCCAAGTGATGCATCATACACTATGCCACCTAGGCCCTAGCAGGCCTATGCAGTATCTAGACCAGCATAGCCCCCACAGGGCCAGAGACCACAAGGAAGGGTGTTTGCCATGACCTCTGAAGATGCAGAGGCTGCAATCGGTGTAATGAAATATACATTATTGATATCATTATTTCGCACATATGTTATTTAACTCAGGAGCCTCGCATTCATTTGTGTCACCAGGATTTGCAAAGAAGATGAGAATTCCACCAAAGGATTGACTCAATGTTTGGCAGTGAGTACCCCTACAGGAAGTGTAGTATATCTGAACTATGTATATGAGCCTTGTCCAATGACCATAGGTGGACATGAGTTGAATGCTCACTTTGATCGAGTTAGATATGACCGACTTCGATGTGATTCTAGGAATGGACTGATTATCCGCATATAGAGCCAATGTGCTATCTACAGAGAAGACGATCATTTTTAGACCTCTTGATGAAGGTGAGTTTGTCTTTTAAGGGGATAAGCCCAAGAAACCCAAGAAGGTTATTATATCAGCACTCCAGGTGAAGAAGCTGCTAGATAAAGGGTGTCAAGGCTACTTAGCATCTGTGATGGATACTAAGATAGAGATTAGGCTATTGACCGAGCTAGATGTGATGAGGGAATTTTTTGATGTATTTTCAGATGACTTAATAGGTTTACTCCCAGACCATGAGACAGAGTTTGCTATAGATTTACTCCCCGGCTTAGCACCAATGTCAAAAGCCCCTTACCGCATGGCCCCCACAGAGTTGAAAAAATTATAAGTGCAACTTCAGGATATTTTGAAGAAGGGATTCATTAGACCTACTGTGTCTCCATGGGGGGCACCGATATTGTTCATCAAGAAGAAGGATGGAAGTATGAGGTTGTGTATTGATTACCGGGAGCTTTATAAGCTAACTATCAAGAACCGGTATCCTTTACCAAGAATAGATGACTTGTTTGATCAGTTACAGGGTGCCAAGGTATTCTCCAAGATTGACCTTAGATCGGGCTACTACCAGCTCAAGATCAAGGATAGTGATGTTAGCAAGATGGCCTTCAGATCAAGGTATGGGCATTATAAGTTCTTGGTGATGTCATTTGGGTTGACCAATGCACCGACTGCATTTATGGACTTGATGAATCGGGTATTCCAGGATGTTATAGATAAGTTTGTGATTGTATTCATTAATGACATCTTAGTTTACTTCAAGAGTGCAGAGGAACATGCTGTTCATCTGAGGTTAGTACTGCAATGTCTGAGAGAGAAACAACTCTATGCCAAGTTCAAGAATTGTGAATTCTGGTTATCACAGGTGGCATTCTTAGGCCACATTGTTTCGGACAAGGGCATAGAAGTTGATCAAGGTAAGGTGAAGGCAGTCCTAGAATGGGAGACTCCCAAGAGTGTAGCAGACATACGTATTTTCTGGGATTGGCCAGATAATATAGGAGGTTTATTGAGAATTTCTCCCGTATTGCTACCCCAATGACTCGACTCACTGAAGGATGTGAAATTTGAGTGGTCTGATGCTTGTGAAAAGATATTTAAAGAGCTAAGGCAAAGGTTGGTATTAGCTCCAGTTTTGACTATCCCGACTGGTATAGTTGGAATGGTTGTGTATAGTGATGCCTTTAAGCTGGGATTGTGTTGTGTATTGATGCAGCATGGGAAAGTCATCGTTTATGCTTCTTGCCAGTTGAATGATTATGAAAAGAATTACCCCACCCATGATTTGGAGTTAGCAGTAGTGACTTTTTTGCACTAAAAATCTAGAGGCACTACCTGTATGGTGAGAAGAGTGAGATCAACAGTGACCATAAGAGCCTCAAGTACTTCTTTACCCAGAAGGAGCTCAACATGAGATAGAGGCGTTGGTTGGAGTTGATGAAGGACTATGACTGTACTATCCACTATCAACCAGGAAAGGCCAATGTGGTAGCACTGACTCTTGCATCACTGACCACCAATGAAAATCTCATAGAGGAGGCTAGGAAACTGGATTTGGAGCTACTAGTGGAAGTTGTCAACTTATCACTATTGGTATTGGTGGTACAACCTAGTCTGGTGGATAGGATCACTGCAGCTCAGGGTACTGATGTAGAGTTGTAAAAGCTGATAGCAGAATGCAAGGAAAGAACCAAGAAAACCAGATTTCTCTGTAACTGAAAGCTGGATTCTTAAGTTCAAAAGGAGGTTATATGTGCCTAGCGATGGTGATTTGAGAGACACAATTTTGAGAGAGGCACACAACTCTCCATACTCCATTCACCCTGGCAGCACTAAAATGTATAAGGACCTCAAGAGTTCCAACTGGTGGAAGGGAATAAAAAATGATGTGACTACGCATGTGTCTAGATGCTCACATGCCAGCAAGTCAAGGCTAAGAGACAAAGGCCCCATGGTTTATTACAGACACTACCTATTCCAGAGTGAAAATGAGAAAATATTACCATAGACTTCCTCATGGGTTTACCTCGCACACAGAAGGGTATGGATGCCATTTGGGTAATTATGGACCGCTTGACCAAAGTAGCTCACTTTGTCCCAATCAAGGTCATATTTTTTATGGACAAGTTGGCTAAGTTGTATATTGATAACATCATCAGGTTGCATGGTATACTAGTTAGTATTATCTCTGATCGAGATCCTAAATTCACTTTCAAGTTCTGGATATGTGTGCAGAAGGCTATGGGCACACAGCTGAACTTCAGCACAGCGTTTCACCCACAGACCGATGGTCAGTCGGATAGGACTATCCATACATTGGAGGACCAACTTCGAGCGTGTTCCTTGGATATGAGTTACAGTTGGGATGAGCACATTTCCCTTATTGAGTTCTCCTACAATAACAGTTACTAGGCAACCATCGGAATGTCCCCATTTGAGGCACAGTATGGCAGAAAGTGTTGGACTCCACTCTATTGGGGTGAGGTTGGTGGCAGCATATTTTGAGTCCAGACTTGATACAGGTTACCAATGAGAAGGTGATTGTTAGCAGAGAGAGGATTAAGGTAGCTCAATCCAGGTAGAAGAGCTATGCAAATGTCAGAAGGAAACATCTGGAATTTGAAGTTGGAGATAAAGTGTTCGTGCAGATCTCCCCAGTTAAAGGGGTGATGCGGTTCGGCAAGAAGGGAAAGCTTAGTTCAAGGTTTATGGGACCATACGATATACTAGAAAGGATCAGATCTGTAGCTTACCGGATAGTTTTGCCACCAGAGTTGGAGGGTACAGATGTCTTCCATGTATCTATGTTGACGAAGTACATTCTCAACCTCACTCACATCTTGACTTACGTTAGACGAGGATTTTGCCTACATGGAGTATTCGGAGAAGATTGTTGACCGGAAGGACCATATTCTCCGCAATCGCACCATTTGCTTCGTCAAAGTGAAATGGGTGAACCACCCCGAATAGGAAGCATCCTGGGAGCAAAAAGATGAGATGATGAAGCAGTATCATAGATTGTTTGATTTACCAAGTATGTTCAATTTCGAGAATGAAATTCTTGTAAGGTGGGGGGAATGTTACACCCATGCCCTAATTCAGTCTAATTTGAACTATTATGATAGGCCTTGGACCGAGATCAAGAGTACAATCGGGTTTTGGCTCGTGGCCACCTATTTCTGAAGGGGAAGAAATGACTCCACATGTTCATGCATTGCATGCCAGTCCAACTGGAGGGATTCATACCTTTTGATCCCAGACGGTAAGTGACCCGACTCACCACACATGAATCCCTGCATGTACCAATATTACTGGAAGACTATAAGTATGGCTAAGGGCAGCTACCCATGCAAGGATAGCTGGTAGACAACAAGCAGTCAAGACAATCTACTATCTTGACCACCAAAAATAAGCCACCAGAAACAGCCTAGGCCTGAATCCGGTGACTGCTTTCAATGACCAAACAGGCTGCTATCAAGGTTTTGATGCCTGTGGGTCCCACCACGCATCGTAGATAGTCCTAGATGATCCAAAATCCTCCCCCACACTTTTCTCTTGATATGAACACCTTCTGGGCAAAAGTAGTCCGGTCCTCGTGCTCTAAAAATCAGATTAATCAGATCGGACCGAATAGGGTTCAACCAAATAGGCCCTAAGGCCCAACTTAACTCATAAGTCAAAAATGAGGATTTCATTTCCTCATTTCTCATTGTGTACAAACATGGGAGAGGATATGGAGAGAAGAAAAAGAATAAGAAGAGGAAGAGGAGGAAGAAGAAGGAGGGAAGGACTTACTTTGGTCCCGGTTGTTGCATGTTGCCAAAAATCCCTGCCGGAGGTAAGTACAACCTCCCATACAACTCTCTCTCTCTCTCTTCATTTTAACCTAGGTTAAGCTAGATTTGGATGGAATCTTAGTGCTCAAACCATGTTGAGCTCGGAGAATGCATATTTCATGTCCTCGGTGCCATTGCCGAACTCAAATCGAGTCCGATGAGCTCGACAATAAGAATGACCAAAGACCACCTAGGGTTTCGATTGTTCAATCAACGTATCTCCCAAAAGGCTCAATGGAATTAGAATTTTATTAGCTTAGAATGATACTAGGAACATCCCCTACAAACTCTATAAAATAAATCCCGATTATCAGGCCCGAGTCGAAAAGCCCCAATTCATTGGGCAGTTGCTGTACTGCCATTAGAAGCAAACCACTAAAAACACTGGGCCTGCTTCCAGTGGGATTTTTTGGTGAACCCCTGAGCCTTAGGAGCTCTCTGCCACCTCCACCGGAAACAACACTGATATTTTCAGTGGGAAGTGTCTGTTTCTAGTGGATGTTTCGATGTCATCACTGTCACTGATGGACCTTGTCTGTACCCTTTGGGGGTGACCTATGTGGGCTCCTAGTGTTTTCGACACGTATTGATGTAACGTTACCTTTGTGTCTAGGACAATGATGCGCACGTGCCCCAAAGTAAGAATTGAGTTGATCGACCGGTGGCCGTTCTTAAACCCTGACACACATAAACGTAAACCAGGTGAGGGATGGATTGCTTTTTATTTTGGAATGTTTATTATTTAGAATTGCTCACGTGTAAAATTACATGTTTAATTATATTATTCACATGTTGATGAATTTTATGATTATGATATGAAATGTTTTATGGATATGTATGGTGGGATCCGATGTGGCCGAGGTGGTACCGGTACCGTGATCACTACGTGTTTGTTATATGTATGAGATGGAATCCAGCGTGGCTGAGGTGATACCGGTACCGTGATTATTGTATGTCTATTGCATTCATACATTGATTATGCCCATTAAAGTTAGTTGTAATCGTGGATTACACTTTGTGGCTGATGTGTTACTGGTATCATGTGCTCCAGAACTGCATTTGAAAATGGATATGCTTCGTGGCCAATGATTGGTACTAGTGTTGTACTGGTGTTGCGTAGTCCATACTCAACTGTTATATGCACGCTTAGATTAGGTAAACGGTTGGATTACACTTTGTGGCCGAGGTGTTACCGATATCATGTACCCTGGGACCGTACTTGGAGATGGATTACATATTATGATCGATGTGTTAGCAGTATCGTGTAATTCATACTAATTGTATCATTATGAAGGAATGTAGCATATATGTGATTAGCTATCACTCCCTATGCTACGAACCCTTACTAATAGGGGTTAAGATATTGGATAAACCATTGTGGCATGTTTGATGTGCCTTTTGGAATGCCACACCCGCGGTACCATGTGATTGTTGTCGAGGCAAGAACTTGTCAGGAGTGGTCGATGATTGGTACCGGTGCCATGACAGCCAGGAGTGGTTTATTAGGGATTTGCTGGGTGACCCATGGACGTATATGGAGACCGACAGGATTCTATTCATGGCTATGATTTGTATCCCTGCATAGTCGATGGAGGTTTTGAGAAGAGGGATACAACCTAACGTGCCGTAGTAGCATTTACCAGACTTAGTTGTATTGTTAGGTGAATAATAAAATAAATGAATTGCATCACGAGCATCATGGACTATGTGTTTAATTTCTGTTATCATGCATCATAAATTATTACTGCAATTGTTTTGCTTAGATGCGCTTGAACCCCACCCCTCACTGAGCGAGTTGGAAAGCTCACCCCATGTATACCCTTTTTAGATGATGATATAGGTATTGTGGTGCCAATCGTATGTGATCCAGTATCCTCTGGGTCAGAGTATGGTGTGAGCAACTAGTGGATACCAAAAGCGGAGGAGCACGATCAGGACTGTACTTGCGACCACTGTGCTTATGTCGAACCGTGAGATTGTACTTCATATTTTTGATACTTTTGATATAGACTATTTGGATTATATATTTTGGGATTTATATTTATGAGTCTTGGATAATTGTAACAGAATAACTTAGTTATGGATATTATATTATCAGTAGATATTTTCCCATTTTATTGATGATTCCACTATTATACTCTGATTTGCCGTTTTTGGTTGGTTTGTGATATGAGATTGTGAAATGTTAAGGTATTGTGATCAGAGATCTTGGTAGGTTGTAAGACAGGTACGTGTCTTACTCACACCATCGGTATTCCTAATGGTCAGTTGGGTCTGCTGGAAGTAGGTTGTGACATACTTGTTTGGGATCAGGGCGGGCCAAGGGCTGGTTCGGACCGTCAGGGCCAAACTTGCACCCCTATATATACCTGTGCCATCGGCCATGGATCTTCTCCTTTTTTATTATTGTTTTTGGTTGATTCTGAGTGATGCTGATCGATATCGGATTGGTATTGGCTTTGGTCAATCCCAATCCCGATCCCGATTCCAAGTTTTTAAACTGGAGATAAATTCTAAGCTATTAGAATAATGATGGAGTCTGAATTTTTTCATAATAAGGCTTTTAAATAGTATCTTTATTCTAATTCTGCAAGAAAAGTGTACCCAATAATGAAGTATAAGACCACTGTTAGGATGAGACATATTCCTAGATTGCAGAAGACAAACTATTGAAGTAGACCTGCACTGACGTTGAAGCCTATAAACCTAAACAAGTTTAGTCGTATTAGAAATAAATACTCTCCTCAAGGTCTGATACACTCCCTACAAAGGTACAATTTGGGGTTACTTGTGTTTTACCTCCAACATAAAACAACCACTAATTACAGTCTAACTATACACAGACGATAATCCTTTTAGGAGAGATAGGTTGGGCTCACTAAGTATGATTTTGAAAAATTATTTTATACATTCGGACAAAACAAAGAAGGAACTTAACAGAGCAGAACCACATTGTAGAGAAGGATTTCTCAAAAGACAATAAAATAGAGAGAGAGAGAGAGAGAGAGAGAGAGAGAGAGAGAGAACCGTATGAGTACACTGTTCAATGACAGTACCTTATATATACATAGGGTGCTACCTGTACACGTATAGAGGTGTCAATCCACATATAGACACCTATACATATGGGTAAAAAAATATGTACCTATATATGGGTACAAAAATATGTAATATGTACGTTATGAATGGTGTACTTTCAAATATGGAATATATATAAGTATTTGAATTTAATATCCAAAAACTTAGGGTGCAAAAAGATATGAATCTCTTAACCCACACCGATCTCGGCTATAGCCTAGCCTGACCTGGCTCGACGCACATGAGAAGTGAGAGAGTTCTTCTCCAAAGGGCTTGCACCCTTAAGTAACAAGACTATATATATGCTCTTAATTCTACTCCTCTCAAACCGATGTGGGACTAAACATCTTGGCTTTTTAGCATAAGTTTTTGGCTTTTGCTCAAGAGTTTTTGAATTTTCATTCAAAATTTTCTTCCAAAATATTTTGATCTCCTAACTCAAAATCAAAGATAAAAGGAAAAAAGTGAAAGTAACCATGGGGATTTATTACTTTTGAAACTTTCTTTATATATATATATATATATATATATATTTATGTCTAATTAGGGGTGTCAATCGGTCGGTTCGGTTTGGTTTTAGTCAGGCTGAATCGATTTCGGTCTAGGAATGAGGGAGACCAAAACCAATCTGTTAAGGAACTTTGATTTTCATTTGGTTCCGGTTTCGATTTATTTTGGTTTTTCAATATCGGGTTAATACTGGTTTAGATCGGTTTATCATTGGGCTTGAAACATAATGAAATCTTACATTCATAACTTATAGTGACAAGATTTGATGAAAAAAACACTGTAAATTTATGATTAAATCATCGTTTATCATTGTAAGAGCTAAATAACTAATATTGAAACCAATGGATAACAAATTACTATATTGAAATCAGAAAATGAACCCTATTATCCAGTCAATCATTTAACTATCCAACTAGTTTGGTATAGTGAACAAGGAAATCAATGGAAACATTATTACAATTTACAAATCAATTTCTTTATTCATAATCTAATATTCAATGATTTGTAACAATTCCCCTTACAATAAAAAATTTTCTCACTAATATTGTAAAAAATGGATGGTCAATTCACCAATTAATAATCTCATAATCATTTTTTTGTTATCAATTCATTTGGTTTGGTTCGGTTTAGATATTGGTTTGTTCGGTTTGGATCGGTTTTCAGCTGGTCCCAACATACCTCAGCTCAAAACCAATCCAAAAAGGATCGATTTGGTTTGGTTCGGACTAGGTTTTGACACCCCTATGTCTAATACAACAATTTCCTTTCTTCCTTTGGTTTGCTAGTGATATGTGATGCAATTTTAACGAACCATACACTAAGGGTAGTCTATATTAAGTCATACTCCATAGGCTAATTAAGTTAATTACGCGTAAGTGTACCTTAATTTTGGTAATAACCACAAACCCATAATTGAAAAAAATTATGTGTAGGCCTATCCACTTAACAACATCTAACAATGGACTTCAAGGCATGGATTATACTACTATCACTATCCTAGTCTATTGATTAATTAGTATAAAGTATCTTGATCACTAAGGACCCGTTTGTATGGGGGTTTTGATGGGTGGGATTTAAGAGGTGGGAGAGTTGTACTTATTTTCCCAAAAACATGGTAAAGTCATGTGTTTGGATATAATGGGGTGGAAAATACTCTAGACAACATTGAGAAATGAGCTTTCATGTATGTTGATTTGGCTTTCACCCCATCCCCTTCCAAAGTCCTACCAAATTGGTGAGACTTTGTGAGGGTGGGAAATCATTGCAATTAATGACTCTCTTTCTTCATTCCTCAGCTCTCTCTCCCACATATATGTGCTAACCAAATAAGGTTGGAGTGGGAAAGTCCAACTTTACTTTCCTTGCTTTTAACCCCACCAACATGTGAGACCCAGTAGTCAAACATTCCCACCTCAAACTCCCTTTAAACAAATGGGGCCTAAGTGACAACAAACCAATGTGACTAAACATTAATAAAATATTTATTAAATAATAGTAATTTTATAAATTCTTTTCTAAAACACATTGCAAACACATTGCAAAATAAAATAATGAGTTTGAATTTCTATCTAATCAAATTCAAGATTCTCTCTTGAGATATTCTCCCAACAAGGGAATTGCTTCCTTATTAAGTATCACTTCCGTTCATAGGTAGACATAGTGGACCCAACATAGTGATGTATAGCTAGTCGTATGATTACACTTTATCCAAAAGAAAATGTAACTAAATTGCATTGTGCAGATCGCAACGATAAAGAACTCTTAAGTCTAATTAAGAACCACACAATTATCACAAGAATCCATTTACACTAAAAATATCCTTCAGAAAACTATACCACGTTCTCGAATGATTGAGTCTAATATACAACAAAAGTATACCCATATTTGTATTTGGAATCTCCATTCTCAAATACACACAATGCGACAACCATGTAAATGGAGACCCAACTTTGTCCCAAGTCGCAAACACTATGAGTTTATATATCAGAACACACAATCGTCCATAGAAAAGTACATGCAAATTAACTAAAAAAAAAAACAATTCATATTTTGGATTTGATGGACATAATACAATATCCAATAATAATAAAAGATAAGATTCTATGTATACAAGTCTATGTAAATCACTCTCCTTTTAGATCAGTGATTTACTTGAAGATACCAGATCACGTGGTAAGGTTTGGTCTGGTGGTGGGCGTAACGCATGTGAGTTGCAATTGATTTATTTGTAATGGTGGGTTTTGTGTTGGTGCATTGAACCGCTATTCATAGATACCTCCAACTCGAGTTGTGGATTGCATTTTTAGTTTTTAATGTGAAGTTGTGTGTTATATCTAGTTTTTTATGCGGAGTTGTGAGTGATTACATAGTTTTCAATGTGAAGTTGTGTGTTCAAGTTGTTACTTTCGTGCTTAGTCATACTATCAAGAGTTCGTTATCTCATTCCTCCTTTCATGAAAGTAGGTTGGGTGATGGATTGTCTTGGTGGTGGACGTGATGCATGTATGATACTTTAACTAGACCAATCTATTTGGTACGTTAAGCAGACAACCGGTACCTTATTATAGTCTGTTGTTATAAGCTTACGACTGATTTATAGTGGTGTGTTAGGTCGATAGCAGATACTTATTATAATTACCCATATCCCGTCATCTTTTTGCATGGGTCCTTACTGTCGTCCTTACTTGAAATCCCCATGTAACTGACCCATTAAGTTGGGATAAGGTTTTGAATGTTAATGTTGTTGTTGATACCAAATCACATGGAAGGTTTCAATGACTTCCTAATTCTCTGTGAAAAGATAGGTAAGGCTTGAAACCCCCCACCATCTTATAGGATATGTGTTTTGGATTCAAATAAAATTTGGCTGTTTCTAATTGGAGCTGCTTTCAGATGAGTTTCTTCCTATAATAATAGAGGTTCCTATTTTTTCATGCTATTTTGTTACGTCTCAGAAATCGGCTTCTGCCAAAGAATGTATGGGATCATTAATAGAGGCATATACTTCATTTTAGATTAAAAGATAAATATTGTTTATTCAATCAAATCATTACTTATAATCTATTTAAATTCATTGATTGGAATTGATAATGTATTTGATATTTTGCTAAATTCTCCAACTGCATACTCACTCAAATTTCTCTCTCTCTCTCTCTCTCTCTCTCACACACACACACACACACACATTAAAATTCATCCGTTGATTGTTAAAAGAAAAAAAAAAAAAAAAGGAAGGAAGCACAATCACCTATCATTTGGAATTTGGAAAATGAATGTTCAATTGTAATCCTCACTTATTAATTGCTTGATAAGATTGATAAGAACTGCTTCATATAATTTAAATGCATTTAGTTTGTTCTAGATTTCCTCTCAGCGCCACATGAAAAATACCCACATGTGCAAGTTTGCTAGTACATATACAGATATATATTGTAAGAAATAGCAAATATATGACAACAAAATAAAATTTAAGCTCATTTATCTGTGGAACTTAAGAGCTTCAAATCGGGCAGCAATTGCATCATAATCTGGCAGTTTAGGATGAAGGTGCGGAGCTGGATCACTTACCCGTAAACCAGCATAATCTGTTCCCATGCTATTACCAGACTGACAAGAGTGAGATGGAGGTGATGGTGGAGGCTTATTGGGTGGTGGACAACTGCCATTTGAAGGTGTTTCTACCTCTATCTCCTCATCATACTCTGAGTCAAACCCATCTGAGTCATCAAACTTTATGCCTGTATGTGAAAAAGGGACATTGTGGCTGTGCCTCCTATGAAACTTTCTCCCATTCAAATCTTTGGGGTGAGGAGTCCTCTCATCATGCAAGGAATATGGCCTGTTGAGACTCTGTGTTGCATGTAATCTCCCAGAAGGTTGTGGTTGGTCATCTCTGTTCCACTCAGAATCCATTGGTAGATTGTTGGGCATGAACAAAGCACCAGCTGAATTGCTGGATTTTGGATTGTTGAAATCATCCATGATATGATCAAAACCTACTGGCTGATGAGAGTTCTTGTTGGCCAGATATGCAGCAGCTTGTGCAGCAGCCATTGCTTTTTTTGCGGACTCTGCTGCTGCTTGAGCAGCTGCTGCAGTGTTCTTGAAATGCATGGTGGCTATATCTCCACCTCTTTCTTCATCATTGGTTGATCTACATGGAGGGAAAAAACATGATAATGATGTGAGTTCCTTTCTTTCAAAAATATTCAACTGTCTAGATCCAACAGTATAGTATACCTGTTAGTAGGCATATTTTGCTCAACACCTTGAGATGATAATATAGGCTTCATAGGCATGCTGGTTGCACTAACAAATGTACGTGGTCCCTCCTACACAAAGAAAGAATTTTTCTGATTATAGAATCAATGATAATTGATAAATGGAAAATGAATTTCTACTAGCAATGTAAGCAAGCACACAGAGAGAGAGAGAGAGAGAGAAGAGTTACTATCAGCTCCTCTGGAGGTTTTAGAAGCTCCTTCTCAGACTCTGTCGTATCCCATTCAATCTGATATTCCTTAGCTATCTCCTTCATAAGCTTCAACTTTACTTCACCGGTAGTTGTTCTGACTGATAGCTTCTCGATCAGCTTTATGAGATAATAAAACAAAACACCACGCAGAGATGCACAAGAAAGACCAGAAGTTGTCAGTAATTTACAAGCAATCTATTTACAGAGGGCAAGAAAAAAAATTTAACCATAAGAGCTGCCAATGAATCGGTGACAAGAAATCTATTTAAAGAGTGAAAGAAAAACAAATTTAACCATAAGAGCTGAAAATGAATCGGTTCCATCAGTCAGATTCTATATGCAGACTCCTAACTGGGATATTTAACCATTATCTAGCACAATCTGACAATGACATCCCAAGACTGACATCTATATGCAGACTCCTATAATTATCCCGTCAGTAGTACAAGATCTAAATATCCCAGTTATGAACTGATCTCATGTGTATTCATGGCTTGAGACATGTCAGAGGACCCATGAGAAAATACTATCATCATACAAGCAATGTGTTTGTGCAAGCAATGTTTGTGCTTGCATATATTGTAAACAAGCGATCATAACAGATTATGATCTCCATTTAGACATGACCTAACAGGCTGTATTTGAAAATTTTCAATGCAGTATGAAACCATCAGTTCTCTGTTTTTCATTCAGGCAAACCCCAACTTGTTGATGGACCAGACCTTTTAGCACCTTGAGATGCCTAGGGCATTTTATTAGAAAGTTGATAATACTGCAATACACTGCAGGCTAGGACAGAGAACTTACCACGCGATTCACACCACAGTTGGGCCGTAAATCTGTTGCTGCAGATACAAACTCCTTTCCATATTTTTTTTCAAAAATATTTCGAATTTGCAGTAGTTCAGGAATATCTGAGCACCTCGGAGCGGCAAATATCAAGCTAGCAATTCCTTCTTTCAGATCAGCTGGGCATTCCCTGCAATGATATGGATCCCAATTAGGAAAACACTTCTAACAAATTAAATGGGGAATTGGAGGTTCAAGGTTAATAAGGCACAAATAGTAACCTTTGCTTTGCAATGACTGGAAGTCGCACCACAACTAGTTCGCAGAATAGTTCAATGATCTCATTTGCTTCCATAATATTCTGCTCTCTTATCACATGTTCAACCTACAAAACCATCACAGTGAAAAGCAAAATACTAATATTCATTAAAACATTCATGACAAAAAAAAAAAAATCGCAACTCAACTGTTTCACAGAAGAGGATGTTTTTCCAAGTTTCAAACCTGGAACCAACAGGTTGCAATACCGCAACTTAACTGTTGCGCCAAGGCTCGCCCACTAAGAATACATAATCATATAGTTTTTCCAAAACAACTGCCGGAAAAATAGTAAACCAAATGTATGACAATTTAGTGGTCTCACTAACTAATCAAAAGAAAAAGCCATTAACCATATTTAGGATTTTCATCCAATTCATAGAGATGAATGTGAACCAAGTGACATCAGAACCAGCTTGTGCCCGTATATGGATACAATTTAAGAATGACATTTTGCACTTGAAATGAAATTGTAGGAGTGATTTGAGGTCCTCAAGAGTGTACAGATCATATAGGAACCAAAGCGCAGCAGCACCTTGGGGATAAAACTGAAAGAGTCTTAAAACTTAAAGTACAACCATTCCCTTTTTGTTTCAACTCCTATAACCTGAAATATTCTTGACAAAATGTACATATATGCAATTGTAGTGTTTAAAACCGAACCAAACTAGCATCAAGCCATCCATTTGATGTTATAACCTATTACAGCTGCAATAATGACCCATCTGGTTAACTTAGTTTCAACAATTCTACAAACCTTTGTTATTGGTTAAGGCAAAGAGATGAATCAGGTGTGGAGTAACAGAATTGGTCTGTCTTCTGTTTTAAAGTTTATTATGTAGGTAACATAGCTTGACTAAGGGGGTACCAAAACTCTCAATCCATTATCTTCTTCAATCTTTGAATGGTTAATTTTTATTCAGGCTGTTGCATGTGCAACATAAACAGCAATCATTGCTTAAGTCTACTTGTTTTAACATTTTCTTGTTCAGTTGTTTGAGATGATAATGCAATTTCTTTATCATGGCATCCTTACTGTTGCATAAATAGTTTTTAAAACCAGACTGGAGGTCAAACCAGAGAAACCCAGGTACCTTTTTTCACAGTTCTTTTACAGATTTTGGGGAGAAAAAACTGAAAACCTGAACAAGCTGAACCAAAAGATACAGCAGTTCCTTTTCCGGTTCATATCAAAACAGTTTTAGGATATATCTGGTTGAGCACCTTAGACATATTAGACCTCCACTTACAGAGAAAAGGTGTCCCTTGGTCATACTTGTCCAAAAACCACCCAAGGGAGGTGTGACTCCCGCCATTAAATTTTATATCTTGGTTATATAGCTGGTTGATTGCCTAGGCTAGCCAGTCGACTGGGAACCTCCAACGGTCATAAGACCATACCTCCTGACAAACATTGCTCTTGGGAAACATCGACCGGTACATGCCGGTCAAACGGGAGATCAGGTATCGACCGCCTATCCAAGACGGTCGACTAGAATACTGAACAAGTGAGTGTAAAAGAAATACATGCATGCATTATGTTGGGATCAGAGACCAAAACAAAATCAGAAGCCAATACAAAGTCGACCACCAAATGTTAGCATTAGTTTAAAGACACTATTGCAACACAACTAGAGGAAAATTCTCATGAACGGTGCAATGCTACACCATTGAGTTTATTGCCCATTTCATCCACTTAATCAATATTCGCATGCATTTCACAATTCCACCATGAGGCATCCTTTAGTTCTCGAAAAAAATCCTAGGTTATTCCAATTATTCACTGAATTCCAAGCTATAGATAAAAATGAAATGGTAGGTAACTTGGTCAGTCCCGTAGATCTCTGTCAAGTTTGATTTGGATTTCCTATTTGGGTTAGGTTGGACTGGGATTTTCAGATCTAAGTCAGAATCTAGTTTGGATATTACCATTAACAGTTTTTTTTTTTTTTTGGGGGGGGGGGGGGAAATCGGTCCCAAGACATGGCAACTACAAACCAAGATCCTGACCAAAGGTTTTGGTTATCAACGGCATAACTATCACTATTTCTCTTTCATTTTCTTATTTAGTAGCTGTCAGCCACCATAACCTAGTGACCTCATTCACTGGCAGGGTGAAATTGAGAATGGGGGTCAACAGTGATGGGTTTGAGTTAATACAGAAACTTACTCATCCACATCCCTAGCTAGGTTGCAGAAGTAGCTCAGTTGGGTAGCCACAAGCTCAAAGTTTCAAGCCCTTCCACTGGACATATGTTAATTGAAAATACTAGCTCAACGGTCACCAACAAGAAAATTGATCTGAATGTCCAATGCAGTGCCAAAAAATTACTTCATTTGGTCTTTCCCCTTCCCCATTTTATTGGTTTCCAATGTGGGCCACCCCGTGGGATATTACAATGAACATCAGACTAGCAAGTCCTTTTTGTTAATGTATTTTTATGCCGCTTTTGGTTTTTTACAAAAGGAGGTTTTCCAACATAACCCTAAAGATAGAAAGTGTATCTCCATAAGTGTTTTTTATGCACCATTAAGTAAGAAAATATGTTTAAATCAGTCATTGTAATCAGGAGTATCAACTCAAAGCAAATATCAGTCGGTGTAGAATGGCCCCCACGTATGAAAAAGGAAAATGCCCAACATGCGTTCCCCTGGAACTTCAATTGGGTAATTTGCAACATTCCTTCTATTCTAAAATTTCAAATAGAGAAAGTAAAGCAAATCATAGGGCAAAGTAAATCAAATCATAAGGGGAATTTTAAGGTACACCAAAAAACCCAAACCCTAAACACTATGAGAATTCACAGAGAAAATCTGAAGGAATGAGCCCTAGATCAATGAAGTAACTACATCGTTTATTCATTTTATTAAAGAGATAACACAATATGGAAGAAAGAAGGGATTGGCAATGGTGGATTAGTACCCTGATCCTTGCGGTGGCATCCTGGCCGGACTGGAGAAGCAAAGCAACGTCTCGCCTCATCTGCTTCACCACTACCTCTCTTTTGTTCCTCAGAAGCTTTATTCTTGCTGTCGACAGCTTCGCCATAGTTTTGCTGGAAATTTTTTTGGGGAAA
This sequence comes from Macadamia tetraphylla, assembly GCA_022985045.1. Lineage (NCBI taxonomy): Eukaryota > Viridiplantae > Streptophyta > Magnoliopsida > Proteales > Proteaceae > Macadamia > Macadamia tetraphylla. The sequence continues at coordinate 18,268,154 of CM040971.1, read as the reverse complement.
GTTCTTACAAATTAGAAAATGATGTCTGAATAAGGAGAAAGGAAACAAGGGCTTTCTCCCTCTCTCTCGCAGAGATGGATAGAAAGAGTAGCAATAGAAAGAGAAATGATGAGAAGACATACCATTTGGAGGAGTTGAAGCCCCTACGGAAAATGGAGACTCCGAACTTCATCACTGTCGTGCAAGGGACAACTACAGCTCTGCTCACCACAGTCATGGCAGAGCCCAGTGGAGGAAGAGAAATAAGCCTACAGAGATCCACTGTAAGGGATCCAAAGAAAATAAGAGTAACGGTAACCTGATATGGAAAATGTGGGGCCGCATTGATAAGTAATTAGGCGGACACGTTTCATACACCACCGAATCACTGACTTTTGCTTTATTTCTTTCGGTCTTTGTGAAAAAGAGCCGTTATGACACTTACGCGGTTGGGAATCGGGAATCGGGAATCTGGAATCGGATTCGGATCGGTCTCGCCAATATTGAGTTGGCTTGACTCGGATGGTTTTATTTATTTATTTATTTTTCAAATCTTTTTACCTTTAGTCCGTACCGCTTTGCCGATGCAAGATTGGCCCAGAATTGGGATCGAGCTCGGTCGATGCTGATCTGATCCAGATTCTCCCGATATCGATCCAATTCTTTGAACTGTGATTGAGGGGATACATGGATGGAAATGGCGCGGGTGTTGTGCCCATGTAGTCCACCCTCTGCCATGCAGACTAAGGATTAAATTGGTTCGATTTTGCATCATGGACAAAATCTATAACTGAATCAACAAATAATTGATCTCGATTGTTGAAACTAAAATTAATTATCTTATAGGCTTCTGTTAGTAATAGGGGTGAAAAAGGTCAGGTTGGATTTAGAGGTATCATTGAAGGTTTTGTGTTACGCTCTCTCTCATGTTTTGTGTTTGTCTCTCTCCTCGCTACAGGGCACTGGAAAGGATCCAAATTCTGGATTGAGATGAGTTCTCTTTTTTGTGTACTAACTAAATCAATGAATAATCGATTTCGATTGCATATGTTTGCTTTATACCAACCATCCAACACTGCTAGAACTATAAGATCTAATTTCCCACACGATGAAGGCCGGTTTTCCAGATACACACCGTGTCTGATTCAAGTTGATAAGACAATTGACCGTGATAAGGATCCCACTCAGCTCAATCTTATAAAGATGAAAAGATTATCCCCAACGATTCACACCAATAGCTGATCCATGAATCAAGCAATCATAAGAAATCTTTTCCTTTGTTTGTGTTAATTCTTATTTTGTCACTACAATAAAACACACTTGTAGTTACGGATATTTAACTGCGCTTTAAAAATTGCAGCTATAAATATTCTATAACTCGTTTCTTTGTGTGTAATAATATGAGATATTTATTCTTGCGGTATTTAAAAGCCGCAACAACAAAGAACCATGTAACTCGAATCAAATTACACACCGTGTCTGATTCAAGGTTGATAAGACAATTGACCGTGATAAGGATCCCACTCAGCTCAATCTTATAAAGATGAAAAGATTATCCCCAACGATTCACACCAATAGCTGATCCCATGAATCAAGCAATCATAAGAAATCTTTTCCTTTGTTTGTGTTAATTCTTATTTTGTCACTACAATAAAACACACTTGTAGTTACGGATATTTAACTGCGCTTTAAAAAATTGCAGCTATAAATATTCTATAACTGCGGTTTCTTTGTGTGTAATAATATGAGATATTTATTCTTGCGGTATTTAAAAGCCGCAACAACAAAGAACCATGTAACTACGGAATCAAAATTGCAGCTATAAATCGCAGTAAAATGGGATACTTATTACTATGGAATTCAAAATTGTAGTAATAGAAATCTTGTAATTACATAAACAAAATTACAATAAAAAGCACACTAACAAAAAATATTGCAACTGCGAAAATAAATCCACAGTTAAAAAATGTAGTAATATGTGATACTTATTGCTGCAGTAGTTACGACACAGAAATCCTTGTAACTAAGGAAACAAAATCGTAGTTAAAAAGCATAGTAATATGGAATACTTATTGCTGCGGTATTTAATACTACAGTAACAGAAAACTTTGTAATTGGAGAAATAAAAACGCTGTTAAAAATCGTAGTAACAGGAAATCTTGACTACAGAAATAAAACCGCAATTAAAAATCGTAGTAATATAGAGCTTACTTATTGTTGCGGTATTTAAAATCCTAGTAAGAGATCGTACCATTGTCGGCTAATGAGAGACTTTGAGAGGGAATCTTTTCATCTAAAACTCGATTGACCTAATATCAGTGTCACTAGATCCCACTTGAAAAATTAAATGGTTTAGACTTAAGATTTTCAATTTACATGGTCCCCATACTTTATGGTCCTAGCATTGTCAGGCAATGAGGACCTTCGAAATATAATCTTTTCGCTTGGAACTTCAATTGACCTAATATCACTATCATTGGATCCCCCTTTCAAAATTAAGTGGTTTGGACCTAATATTTTCAATTTTGCATAGTTTGAAGCTCTTTGTTGAGATACACTAGTTTAGATAATGTTATTTAATAATACTTTTACTCATTAATAGCTTTGTACTCATTGAAAGATGGAAGATAAACAATTTCAAGCAACTTGGGAGAATGGTAAGCCAACAACTAGGTTCTAGGGGGTTGCACCTTCTTCATCGGAGCTATCATCAATGGTGCTGCTGTTAATATTGCAATGCTCATATGGGGCCACAGTATGCTTGGATTCGGTGTTGGTTTCACTAACCAGGTAGGTGGGCTTCAGCCCAAGTATATTGGGCCTATTTAAATTTCTGGACTAGATCTTTAACACCTTTTTTTTTTTTCGGTCTACTATCCTACCCTACTGAGAGCCACTAGCTAATAGCCAACCCTTGGGCGCTAGTGGGTCAATGGCCACCTATTCTTACACGACACACCCACTCACCCGGATATGACAGGATTCAATCCCATGACCTTCTTCTTGAGGTGTCAATTCTTCAAGTCGAAGTTGTCACCACTTGAGTAAGCTAGTGTTCATGACTAGGTCTTAACTCCTATCCTCCAAAGTCTAAGCTCTCTATTGAAAGGGACAAGGGGAAATGGAAGTGCTTCATGTCTATCATAAGGGTATATTAGAGTAAAGAAGAGGGATCAAAGCGGGGAGTCCACATCCTCTGCAGTTGCTACAACGTTGTAGTGATCATTCAGAGACTGAGAGCAAGCACATATCCCAGGGGGCTCTTAGCTATTGGATGCTCACAACAGCATTGCAGTGGCTGTAGAGGAGGTGAAGGCCAAAGGGGGTAGTGCCTCATATAATTAGAACCGGTTACAAACCATTTTTTTTTTACGAAGAAAATTTTCATTAGGCATAAATAAGATCAAAGTTGTTATAGACATAGCCCTTGGATGTTGCGACCTGAGAGGCGATCGATTTAAGGATATACATAGGAAATATGTTAGCAATTGTAGGTACAAAAGCTAGAGCAAAAAGGAGTTTCTCCATTTCAATTCTATTGGTTATCGTGGACCATGGTCACTGCAAAAATTGGTTAGGGTTCATTAGCTTTGCAAAATCGGCACATTGCACCAAATCTCCTTAACGGCCCATCCCGTTGTAGAGCCTTTGCTAACCCAACTAAGGTTCCTTCATGGCTGCTTCAGAAGCCTCTTCTGTCATCAAATAATGAGCAACAAGGAATAAGCATTCATACTCATTAAAAATAGCCGCTACCCACCCCGCAATTCCATTTACAACAAAAGCTGTGGTCATAAGGATAATGGTATTTTGGGGTAGAGCAACACAATCTTGGTGAATACCGGCATCGTAGGGAGGATCCTGATTTTTGGGATTTTAGTAAGAGGGCAATTTTGAGTCCACCAATAGATGAGGTCCAGAGTTAGCATAGGGTTCGGACCAAAGGATCCAAAGGTGACACAATTCCGATGCATCCAAATAAAATAGTAAGATATTATAAAGGCATGAAAAAATTGTTTAGCCTCATCGGGATGGTTCCGATTCAGCCGGTAAAAGTACATTATTAGAGAAGGAAAAGAAGAAAAGACTAAACATTCGCTTCGAAGTCCCAAAGGACCTGCAAACCAAATTCTCCGTGAGAAATCGCATGTAAGAAAGATATGCTGAATGTCCTCTTGCCCTGCATGACATAGATCACATGTTGGATCTAAGTCAATCCATTTGCCCAGCAAATTCTTTGTTGGTATTCCTTGTAGAGCCAATCTCCAAAAGAACACCTTAAATTTTGGATGTATATTGAGTTTCCAAAAGAATCGCCATCATTGAGAGCAAGGCAAAGAGCATGCGCACCTATGATTGCATTTTTTGGAGTGTGTTAGTACATTCTTCTGAAGAAGGCGAGTAGCAATCCTGGTGGTGAGAGTTCCTGTTATTTGAAAGGTGACGCCACCATTTATCTTCTTCAGAAGAAGGGAGAATATTATAAATAGAGGAGCAAGGAGGGGACAATGTTACAGAGTTGATCAGAAATCCAATTAGAATCATTCAAAAACAAACTAACCTTATCCTTATTGGAGCCATTGGGTGGGGTAAGGAAGTTGCAAATACTCAACGGATTAGAATTAGTTACAGAAACAGGAATCCAAGGATCAAACCAAAAATAAGTATTTGAACCATTACCAATTTTTCGGTATACCAATTCCTTCAATGTTGGTAGAATACTTACAATGGTGTTCCAGCATGGTAATCCTCTCTTGTTAGTCGTTTTGGATCAAAGATACATCAATTGTGAAAATATTTGGCCACAAGAGTCCTACCCCAGAGGGAATCACAGCTATTGAGCAGTCGCCAACCCAGTTTCAGCAGGAGAACCAAGTTCTGTGTTTCAGAGTCACGTAGGCCTAGGCCTCCACTTTTTCTGGGAAGACAAATATGTTTCCAACCAATTGTATGTAATTTTTTATTTGAATCAGAGTCATTGTTCCAAAAATGCACTGAGATGCTATCTATTTTCCTGCACACATTCTTAGGGAAACAAAAACACATCATGAGGTAAGCGGGAATGAATGATAAAACTGATTGGATGAGGACGGTCCATCCGGCAAATGACAAACCAATTGATGGAGTAATGATTTACTTTTTATTATTTTTTCTAAGGATCAGCAAAGTAATTTATTAATAAAAGAAAAGAATTACATGACGAAAGCAGAGGCATTGTTGGCCAAAATATAAAAAACAAAAATTTAGATAACACTTCCATCTTCGGCAGTGAGGTAGATCAAATCAAAAGCTATAAAAAAAAAGCATTAAAAAAAAAAAAATCAAGGCCTTTCATGAGCATTCCAGCTAATATCATCTGCAATAAATAGTGCGCCACATCCCATAAATTATCAACTTTAGATGCAACTGCATGCTTGGCTAGCAAATCTGTAACTGAGTTTATCCCTCTAAAGCAATGAGTGTGACTCTCCAAGAGATGTTGTCCAAGAAGCTCTTCCGAGTTAACTAGAATTGATGAAACGACAAAGGGATTAGCTAATTCAAAATACAATACACACCTTAATTTGAATCACATTGAATCCAAACTAGGTTTAGATCAAGAGCTTTGGTAACTCTAATCCCTTCCACAAAAGCAGCAAATTCAGCTTCAAAGTTAGATGTAATATCCAAAAAGAGAGAGAACATCTGATAAGAAATACCGAAATTTCAGAAAAAATCCTCGAGTCCCTACATTACTTAGTTTTCCTAAAGCACATCCATCAATATTAAGTTTGACCTAGCTAACCGTTAACTTGAACAATCTTCTTAAAACCATAGGGAGAAGTAATAGCACACATGGCATTATAGAATATCAAATCCTTAATTGATGTGATCAGACATGGGGAGAAAGAAGAGACTTCATGAAGGTTTGGTAAAATAACATTGACAATCAACAGAGGAATCCTACTTGAATTGTCATATCTCTGCCGATTTCTTTCAAGCCAAATCTGATAAGGGGATTGACTTCAAACCAGTCCAATGCCATTAAAAAATTGGTTTCAACGACCTGAAGATCTTGTAATGGGTTCCGAATTGTGAACATGAAACCCATTAACAATTGATTTGGTTTTGATATCTATCAATTACAATGTAAACCTAATCGATTAAATTAAACCAAATCATTTAACACCTTTACCCAAACTCCATAAAATAGTGTCTCAGAAAAGACAGATAAAAAATTCTTGAAGAATGAAGGTCGGGTGAATTCCTTTAATTATCTTGACTGCTAGATTAGTATTTATGAAAAAAAAAAGGAGATTAGGTATGCGTTGATTTTTCCAAAGCTAACTATTCAACCAATTGAAGGCTGAGATGAGAGGGGCATAAAAAACTTTTACAACCATGTTGATTTTGATCCTACAATCCCCTCCTCATAGGATTTAGATCCTCTCCAATCGGGGTGCTAAAGAGCGACCAATAAGGACTGAGGAGAGAGAACAAGTAAGAGAGAGAAAATAAGAAAAAGATCAGGAAAATGTGAGAGATACAAACTCACACTGGTCCCTCTCAAAAAAAAAAAAAAAAAAAAAGGAAAGGTAATCATGTAAACCTCAGGAGAAAGGTTTCACTTTCACAAGCTATGGACCCTGAAATGTGGCACACAGAGACGACAGATCTTAGTGCTAAACCGCTAATGTTACCCTTTCAATTATTGGCAGAATCCAATCCTAAGCTCTACTCTGACCTGTGATCTGTGACCTGACTAAGTGTTGTGTGGTGGTTCTCACTTTCCCGCTTGGAAAGGGCTACTCTTTTCTGCTTCTCTGGTACATAATGGAGCCTGCCTGTGGGTGGTTGGCTTGAATTAAAATCCAAGAGCCACTTGTATTTGAAACGTAATCTTATCTCTATCTTTTTTTCATTTTTTTTCTAAAGGTAATAACGTACTTATCTCTATGCATGGATTCCACTGACTGGGAGAAAAAAGACAAATCTCTCAGCTCCAATCAGCAATGGGGATTGGATCCTCACGTCATGCATGATATAATCTGAGTATGACACACAACTTTGTATAAAAACCCACCATAGATTTTTAGGAACTGGAAATCTAAGACTTACTCAAGAGTGAGACCTGCAAATAGGGAAAGGCATGATCAATCCAATTAATCTCATCGCTCAGGCAAAGAAGTGGAGGAATCTGGCTGCATCAGGGAGGAAGAGAAGGGTCTTGGCCATTGGATCTCCTACGGTACATGAAACCAATAAAGGTCATTTCGTTTTCTACACCACCGATAAGAAAAGGTTTGTGGTTCCATTAACGTATCTTAATAGTAACATCATCAGAGAGTTATTTAGGGTTTCTGAGGAGGAGTTTGGACTACCTACGGATGGACCCATCACCTTACCATGCGACGCCAGCTTCATGGATAAAGTTGTTTCAGTAGTTGCAGCTCATGCACCCCAAAGAGATTTGGAGAATACTTTGCTGAGCTCTATGGCCGTTGGGCATCTATGCTTTGCTACTACTTCTTCAGGGCCAACGCAGATCCTCCTCCGTGGCTTCTGAATAGTCCACATGACCACTGATTACAGGTGTCCAATTTTGTAGATGGGATCTAAATATGTTCAAGTTTACATGCTATATTTGCCTTTTAATTACCTTTTTCCTTTTTCATTCTCCTTTTGTCGTTAGACTACTTCTATCTTCAATGTCAAATTGGTAGAATAGCTAATCAGAGTATGTAGACGCTCTTCCAAAGTTTTTTCATTTTTAGAATCATACGGTTCATACCTAAAAGCTTTTGCTAGAGTTCAACTTCAGATTGAAGGTCTTTGTTGTATAATTGGAAGACTAGGTTTTGACTTGGACGAACCATCAAGAGACGAGTAACAAAATGTGGCAAAGCCTTATCAAGAATCATATAGACTCACACAGTATAAACAAAAAATGATCAGACCATTTATGAGTTTCTCTGAGTCACAGATGGTTTTGATTTTTTATTGATTAAAAATAATTCAGGAGTGTGGAAACGGTAACCTCTCTCTCTCTAGCTCTGTTTTTAACCCCAAAAAAAATGACGATTTTGTTGAGTCACAAATCCTTTGAGCAGGCCTAGAATGATGCCTTGGCTCCTAAGGAAGTTCTTGACAAACGTGATTAGCACTCCTTTGTATTTTAGTCGTTCCACAATTGTGGAAATCTTATTAATATATACAAGAGTGTAACCCTAGTCGGCTAGGTATACAAGGAGAGTTTGGATTACAATCAAAGTGCATGAAATGTAGAAACTGTATTTGTTCGTGTGTTATAGATTTTGATATAAAGAAGAAAAGAGAATATTGAGTTCCCACGACTGGGAGGACTCAATTTTCCCACTCATGTGGAAGTGTCATGGTAACGAAGTTTCAACTTGTCACAAAAAAATCTAAAAGTGACTAGTGGAGAGAGCCTGGGTGAGTATATATGCAATCTAATCCTCGATGGAAGATGAACTGAACAAAAAGATGCCGTTTGGCCACTCTATCATGAACAAAGTGGAAGTCAATTTTTACATGTTTGTATGTATATTTTCTAGGATACACGCTCTTTGCGATACTCACAATCTTATTTGCGAGGTTCTTTTAGGGATGACTAAATTTCAGTGTCTACGGTTGCTCAATTAGAACACTTCAATGATACCAACTATCTCCAAAGGCACTGTCCACTTACCATATGTCCAAAATTCCAAACCAATAGTAGAAAAAAAATATATTAAAAAAAAAATCCACTCCCTTGTACTTAGTCAAAATATCAAGTTCCCACTAAAGTTTTTAAAAATATCACTCCCCTCCCTCTAATCTAAAATATTCTATTAACCATAGTCGCTAATGGTGTCAAAGAAGAAATTAAAAATACAATCTTAACCTTTAGCCTCAACATGATAAATCTCCAAATAAATCTCAGCCCTACGATTCAGATTAGGAGTAAAACCCTACAAACTTGATACCCCCAACCGCACGATTGACCTCTCATGGCACTTTTGATTCCACTGTAACTCGGTCATTCCCTAGCAGTTTCACCGTCAAGTCTTTCAGTTCGACAAATTCCCCGTGGATGACATCTTCCTTGAGAGTTATGGTGCCAAAGATAAAGCAAACGAAGGCCAAGCTCGTCGATGTGATTGGATAGAACGAGGTTGGGCTCCTAGGGAGGAAATACTCTCCCTGAAGCTGATTTCACTCTTAAGTGTTTGAACGAAGGTGATGAGGTGCCGCTTCAATCCCCTGAAGCCATCAAAACTTTCAAGATGTTGACTCCTAAGTACAGGAAGAAGAAAGATGGAGGAGAGCGGCCTCACGGAAGGCGAATACATGGCAACAGAAAGAAATTGCAGGACTAATCCCAAAAATGATTAAAGCCCATCTATTTCTACACAATCTAATCCAACTATCAGAGGTTAAGTTGTCAAAATCAGATTCAAACATCAAAGATTTATATTAGTTAAATGCAAAGCCCAAAAAATAGGAACATGTTGTATAAACGCAACCCTAAAAGCGATGAAGGTAATGGAAAAATAAGAACAAACAATGCACACAAGTTTACAAGGTTCGGCATGATTGCCTATGTTCTTAGTGAGATGAGATTATGCTTTACTATCAATGGAGAATATGGAATTACAGTTGTCGTCCTCACACCTCTCAGAATTGCTTACGGAGAAAGTAAACTTCGCTAAAATATATAACAAAAAACCATAATACCGTAAATTAGAAAACTGCCTCAAATAAAAAACTCAAGTGGGGCACCGGTACTCCCTAAATTAAACTACAATGGAATACAAGACATCGTACACCAACTCAGGTGATTGGTTTTGAGAATCCCACTCATCTATCCATATGAGAGTGTTGTGAAAAAACAGAGGGGGTGGCATGGGTTTTCAGGGGAGGGGGTTGGAAAACGGATGATGGGGGAGGTTGTAATGGTGGTGGAGGGGACGATCTAGCACACAACACTTGCCTTCTACAAAAGGAGATTGCAATTTTAGAGAGAGAGAGAGAGAGAGAGAGAGAGAGAGAGAGAGAGAGAGAGAGAGAGAGAGAGGAAACACTTTTAACGATCACTATTAACTATTTCTCTAATACTAACATCAACCATACTTCCTTCGCTATTAACTATTTCTCTAATCTTATAAAAAAATAAATTATTTATTTGTTGTAATCAATTTTTCGTCTTTGGTATCATCACTGGTAGTACTGTTAGTGGCTCCATAATTCAAACCATTGAAGATCCAAACATGTTCGTCTGCTCACTTCCATTAGTAGCTTCTTGAAACTTTATATTCCACCACTTTCTATTATGATTTTGGACTTTTCCGACATCGTGTTGGTATGTTTGTTTCCATTAGCCGTTTGAAACAAAATTAAGGGACAGGTAAATCATTGAGTTACTCCTTTCCTGTAATTTTCATTTAATTTTCAAGACAACTACATGAAGGAAATGGTCAGATCCGATATTGTCACCGATGAGTTGCAGTGACCGTCGGAGAATGATCCAAATTAAGAAGACTTGGAGTGGTCAGAGATGCGTCGTGGGCAAGTTGCAAACTTGCAGGTAGTCCTGCCAGAGAATGCTCGAAGTAAAAAGATGATTGTGCTTTGGTCCCTCATTTAGTTCTATTATCTTAAAGGACGATAATCCTGGAATCTCACATCATATGGGGTAAGGCTTATGTCATCACTTAACAACTCTTTCTTATGGAATAGAATGATTGATAGAATCTTTCAGATTAGGGGAGGGAAGTGATATTTTTCAAAAAACCTAAGGGGTACTTGATATTTCGATGGAATAAAAGGGAGGGGAGTGATATTTCCTAAAAAAAAAAAACAAAATCATTAGGAAGAAAGAAAAACCTAACAAGTATAAAATGTCTTCAAAAGGTGAGCGATACCATTCATTACAATACCTTAATCAATCGAGGGACCATAGGTGATGATGATTATTCTAGAGGAGAGTCAGATTCATCAGGAAGTGTTTCTCCGACTTCAAATTTAGGTTTCTTAAAACGAAGAATCAATTGGGTGGCTGAGAAGAAGATCAGAATCAGCCTTAGCAGACATATCTTCTTTGGGGAAATCCCTCTTGAGAGAGCAAGGGACTCTAAAGTACAAATAGGGATGTGAAAGATTACAATCATCTAAGGACAGTGGTTTCTCACCAGTGGAGACCTATGCTATGCGGGTCTTCTTTGTAATTGTGTCATGAGCAAGTGCCAGTAGGGATAAGGATCCCACATGAATCTATCCGTGAGAGACAGACAGCAAGGGGTGCGATTGTTCAAAGTCAGATATTTCCAAGAATGGGATCGATTAGGTGGCTTCTTCCTTTAATCTCAGAGACAGTTAAGGATGGGGATCCCGCTAGCTTCCATGCCTCTTGCTTGATTCCGTGTATAGTGTGTACACACTCTTTATTTGGGTGGGGTAAATTTCAATTTCTACAAGGTGCTAAAAATTTTCACGATTTGAGGGTTTTCAAAATCTCACTTGCTTTTTTTTTTTTTACTTTCAATTATTCCATGGTCTAGGAGGGCATGCTATAAATAGTTTATTTTTTTCATCCAGAGCGATAATAAATCAAGATGTTCCAAAATGCTATGGGACCCATTATTTATAGCTACTTTGGGAGGTCTCCTTTGTGGAGCAATGCAGTGTCTGGCTGGCATCCAACGGTCAGAAAAGCTTTAGCACGGAGCCCAAGGCTTTTGCACACAACCTAAGGCGTTTCTAGGCGTTGAATGCACGCCGAACACTATGTTGCGTCATAGAGAAGCCAAATCCTTCTCATACTCCTGGTAGCGTTCTAAAATCTAATTCTTCACTCTAATTTAGAACTATGAAATTCGTAAAACATTGTTTTGAAAATCATGATAAAGTAGCTTTGTCATGCATACAAAAGTCAAAGGCCAAAAACCCAAGAATCAAGATCATCTCTGTTCGGGGTCAAATTTGTACTAAGCCCAACCCCTGTGCCAGCCCAAGTAAGTAAATGAACTTATTTTGTTTGGCTCTTGATGGGAACCCATCAGCACCATCGTGCCTTTGGTCGACGCTAGGCATCTCTCATCAGATGTTGACAAATGCTCGCCTAGCGCTGGATTCTAAATATTTGTAGTTTCGACGGCTTTTTGAGTCCGACTTTGCAATGGCAAAACCTGATCAAGAGACAAGTAACAAGAAGTGGTAAAATCTGATCAAGAATCATGCAGACTGACACAGTATAAAAAAATGAGCAGACTCAATATGAGTTTCTCCAAGTCACAAGTGGTTTTGTTTTTGTTTTTTAATAATTAAAAGAAATATTCATGAATGTGGAAACGGTATCTCTCTCTCTCCCTCTCTCTATATTTACAAAAAAAAAAAAAAAAAAAATGAATGTTTTGTTGAGTCACAAATTCCTGCTCAAGGGTGATTAGCACACCTTTGTATTTTAGTCGTTCCACAATTGTGGAGATCTTATTAATTTATTTATATATATATATATATATTTATATATTTATATATTTAAGAGTGTAACCCTAGTCGGCTAGGTATACAAGGAGAGTTTTTAAAATCGATGTGCATGAAATATAGAAACCGTATTTGTACATGTGTGTTATAGACTTTGATATAAAGAAGAAAAGAGAATATTGAGTTCCCACGACTGGGAGGACTCAATATTCGTTATTCACCCACTAATGTGGAAGTGTCACGGCAACGAAGTTTTAACTAGTCACAAAAAAACCTAAAAGTGACAAAGCGTAGAGAGCCTGGGTGAGTATATATGCAATCTGATCTTTGATGGGAGATGAATTGCACAAGGAGATGTCATTTGGCCACTCTATCATGAAAAAAAGTGGAAGTCAATTTTCACATGCTTGTATGTTTATTTTCTAGGATACACGCTCTTCGCAATACTCGCAGCCTTATTTGCGAGGTTCTTTTAGGGATGGCTAAATTTCAGTGTTGGGTCGCTCAATTAGAACACTTGAACGATACCAAATATCTCCAAACACTACAAGAAAAGCAATTTTCGGCTACGCTTATGGGTGATGGTATCTATATTTCTGTCACCAAATATGATATACTGCCACAGAAAAAAATAAGTGTCGCCATAAAATTATTTTGGGTGACGGTTGAACTTATTCCGTCACCATATATTATTTATAGAGATAGCAATATTTAAATGTCGCCCTAAATTTATATAATGTGACGGTAAAACATTGTCCGTCGCCATTTAAAAATATAAGGTGAGGGCATTTATTTTTCCGTCTCCAAATATAATGTAATGCCACGGGAAAAAATAAGTGTCACCATAAAATTATTTTGGGTGACGGTTGAACTTATACTGTCACCATATAATATTTATAGAGACGATAATATTTAAATGTCGTCCCAAATTTACAAAATGTGACGGTAAAAAAATTTGCGTCGCCATTTATAAATATTGGGTGATGGTATTTATTTTTCCGTCTCCACATATAATGTAATGCCACGGAACAAAATAAGTGTCCCCTTAAAATTATTTTGGGTGACAGTTGAAATTATACCGTCACCATATATTATTTATAGAGACGGTAGAAAACTAACCGTCACCATTTATTAGTTTAAGACCACGGCTTAAATAAAATTGTCACCAAATATTATTTTTGGAGACGGTAAATATATCTGTCACCCTTTATAAATTTACTATGATGGAAAATTGCCGTCGCAAAATATTTCATTATCGAATTCACTTACTCCGTTTGTTTCGGCATGAAATTTTACCAGGAAAATTTTGCTTACATATTGGCAAATTTTCGAATGTTTGTTTTAAGGAGGTAATTAAAATATGTTGTAAAATTTTGCCATAAAATTTATCAATGTTTGTTTGACATTTATATTTATAGGAAAATCATTTAAAATAATTACCAAATGCCCTGCATACACCTTTGTTGTTGTTTCTTAGCTTTCTCTTCACTATGTTGTTAAAATTGGCTCATTAATTTCCTTTTTTTTTTTTTTTTTAATTCCATTAATATTTAATCTAATTTTTTTGTTTCATTGATTGAACCCAAAGTCCTAATGGTGGTCCAACTTCTAATTTGTAAATTTGAGAGCACACGAAAGAAATCGGAAAGGAAAACAAATAAGACAGAGAGAACGATGAGGATCCACAACTTACCTTCATCCTGTGGAGGATATCTTTTCCGGTCATGATTCCTTGCATATGAAGTTGAGAGGGATGGAAGTTGGGGAAGGAAAGCCTAGTGTTTAAATTCAGAAGAAACGGGCAGAGAGCTGTGGTAGTGGTTAAGGAGATGTGGAGATGTAACTAAAGAATGACAAGGAAGATGAATGGAGCATGATATTTCTCTTCTCACTTATACTCTGATTACCTATAGGTTTTCTTGCACAAAGGGTCGAATTTCTCTCTCTCTCTCTCTCTCTCTCTCTCTCTCTGATGATTTGTCTGCTCTGAGCTGAGTCTATAAAATACAAGTGAGCGGGGTGGAGTACGGAGAAAGCACTACCGACTTTGTTAAGAGGGCCCACAAACTAAGGTGGGCTGAAAGAAATTTTGAAAAAGAGAAAGAAAGAAAAAAAGGCACAAGTTTGATAGTGCAAAAAAAGGCACACACATCAAACCTCTCTTCAAAATATCTAGATGCCTTGTCCCACAATTTCTTCCGGCTATTTTACCAAAAGGATGTGACACAGGGAATGGGTAGAAGGATTGAATTGGATTGTTTGGTGGTGGCTGGGTATCATATATTAAAGATATGTTCTTTTTTTTACTTTGGTAGTATAAATTTTTGAAGATTTTGACAAGTTTTGGATGTGATTCTCGCTTAACTAGATATTAGTGATTGATGTCTTGATTATGAAAAACTTATACTCTTTTTACTTTGGTAGTGTAAATTTTTTTTCCTAATATTCCACTTATATTTTATAATGGCAGGTACCATCCTATGTAGCTGCACAACTTTAAGGATCAATACTAGCAATTACTATGTATTTGGGGATGAGAAGAGAGTTGCTTCTTTGGGTTGACATCAATAGGTTCAGACAAGCATTTGGGTCGGAGTTTTTTTTTTTTTTTTTTTTATCATTGCTTTCTATACTATGTTTGAAGAAAGTGTAATGAAACAAATGGATTTCATGATTGTAAACAATTTAGTTTTTAAAAGTTGAATGAAAACAATGAATTCTTATGTTATATGGATGTGTAATTGATATATTCAGATATAATTATAGGTAACAATGATATTCTAATTTTAAAAATACATTTTTTTTTTTAAATTACATTTATTAATGACAAATAAAAGCAGCCATAGCAAATCTTACTTATGGTGACGGATTAATCCGTCACCGAAAATGTAATCAAAGATGACGGTAAAAATACTATCGTATCCCAAAAATGAGCTATGGAGAGGCAAAAAAGTAACCGTCGCTAAAAATGTAACTTATGGTGACGGTAAAATAGTCATAGCAAATATTACTTATGGTGACGGATTAATCCATCATCGAAAATGTAATAAAATACGTCTCCCAAAAATGAGCTATGGAGACGGAAAAAAAGAAACCGTTGCTAAAAATGTAACTTACAGTGACAGTAAAAATAAGCGTCACCTAAAATGCACATCCCTACGGTAGCCCTTTTGCCGTAGCCCATTTTCGGCTACGGCATTATGGGCTACGGAACGGCAACGGATAAAATGTCCGTCACCTTTATTTATGGTGACGGATATATATTTTCGGAGACACTTTTTTACCGTAGCCGAAAATTGCTTTTCTTGTAGTGAAAGGTACTATCCACTTACCGTATTCCAAAATTCCAAACCAATATAGGAAAAAAAAAAAAGAAATATCACTTCCCTCCTTCCCCTATGCTTAGTCGAAATATCAAATTCCCTTAAGCTTTTTGAAAAATATCTTCCCCTTCCCCTAATTTGAAAGATTCTATTAACCATCTCATTAGTCACTAACTATGTTAAAGAGGCAATTGAAAAGACTATATTACCCTTTAGTCTCAACATGGTAAATCCCCAAATCGACCTCAGCCCTATGATTCAAATTAGGAGTAAAACCCTACAAGCTTGATACCCCCAACTGTGGGATTAACCTCTCATGGCGCTTCCGATTCCTCACTGTAACTTGGTCGTTCCCTAGCAGTTTCACCCTCAAGTCCTTCAGTTCTGAAAAATCCCATGTGGACGACACATTCCTTGAGAATTATGTCCCCAAAGAGAAAGAAAACGAAGGCAAAACTCGTCAACGTGTTTGGATAGAACGAGATTGGGCTCCTTGGGTGGAAATACTCTCCCCTAAAGCTGATTTCAGTCGTAAGAATTCGAACAAAGGCGAAATCCCCTGAAGCCATCAAAGCTTTCAAGATGTTGACTCCTATGTATAGGCCGGAAGAACTAAGATGTAGGAGAGCGGCCTCACGGAAGGCGAATACATGGCAATAGAAAGAAATTGCAGGTGAAATCAATGATCTAGACTAATCCCAAAAACTATTAAAGCCCACCTATTTCTGCACAATCTAATCCAACTATCAAAGGTTAAGTTGTCGAAAATCAGATCAAATATCAGAGATTTATATTAGTTAAAAGGCAAAGCACTAAAAATAGGGAGAGATAATGGGTTCTGAGAATCCCATGCATCTATCCATATAGCATTGAGGAAAAACAAAGGGGTGGCATGGGTTTCGGGGAGGGTTTTGAAAACGGATGACTGGGGAGGTTGTAGCGGTGGTGGAGGGGATGATCTAGCACAAAATGCCCACCTTCTGCAAAAGGAGATTACAAGTTTAGAAAGAGAGAGAGAGAGAGAGAGAGGATGCAAGGAAATGCTTTTAACCATCACTATTAACTATTTCTTAATTAATACTAACATCAACCATACTTCCTTCACTATTAACTAGTTCTCTAATCTTATTAAAAGAAAAGAAAACTATTTATATGTTTAATCATTTTTTCTTCCCCGTTATCATCACTGGCAGTACTGTTAGTGGCTCCGTAATTCAAACCACTAAAGATCCAGACATGTTCGTCTGCTCAATTCCATTAGTAGCTTCCTGAAACTTTATATTGCCACCACTTTCTATTATGATTTTGGACTTTTCCAACATCATGTTGGTTTTTTTGCTTTCGTTAGCCGTTTGAAACGAAACTGAGGGACAGGTAAGTGATTGAGTTACTCCTTTCTTGGAATTTTCATTTAATTTTCAAGACAACTATAGGAAAGAAAATGTCAGATCCAAGTTGGTCGCCGCCGAGTTACAGGTGACCACTGGAGAATGGTCCAAACTAAGAAGACTTGGAGTGGTTAGAGATGTCACACCCCGTTCACACAGAACCGGACCAATGACTGGGTTAACTCCGGTTAACCCAAACCTGCCAGGATCATCTGATATAATACCCAACCACAATATACACACATCTAAGATAAACGTTCAAAATTTTAACGGAAGACTTAATTTACCTATAAATACCCCCAATATACTTGATACCCGAATTGTAGTATATAGATAATACATGTGGGCCCGCAGGCATGATATTTACACAAAAGAATAATAATTCACGTATCAAATACACAAGAAGGGTCATCAAAAAATCAAAAAGTAAAACTCATGCGGCGTCAATATGCGGTCCCTTGAACGATACCGACGTACAATCCGTACCGTGCTCATACTCCTTGGGGACCCACCAATCCTCATCGGGAAACTCAACTATGGGGCCCGACCCTTGATCTTCAGACGGGTGACCTACAAAATCATCTAAAAGAGGTGTACCGTGGGATGAGCTCACTAGCTCGATGAAGTGAAAGAAGGACCACACAACAATCCACATAACAATCACATCCATATGCACTATATGCTATGCAATTCATTTTAAATCTCATCCACCTAAACAACATTACTAAGTCTTTGGTTTGGTGCTACTACAACCACAGTGTGCGTATGCCCTGGGTACGAGTTGCTAACTCCATCCCGCGATATGCCCATAGGGTTGTGGGAGAAGGCCCACTGTGAATACTCGAAAAAGTAAAGCATGCCAACCACTAGCTCTCAACATAAAAATAAATGACAGAAACTAAAGGTGCTGACTCCAGCAATTTAAAAGCAGTACGATTGGCCCACTTGAATATATCCCTGTTGGGAAGGGTCGTAGCATGGGAAGATGATAATCCTAAACCGCATGCTCCTATATGACATAGTACGATTGCATAGTGCCACCGCGTCCCATTCCACGGGCCACCAATGCACCCATTTCCAAGCCGACTACGGCATCTAGTCTAATAATGCATCATGCACAGTGATTCCATCATTCATCACATAAGCACATCAATCATTTAGCATCGAGAATGTAAAACACAACACACATGTCATAATCATATGAGGATGACTAAACTACACATAATTTGTATGATGACATGGCTAGTCTAGATACAATTGAATAATGCCAAACAAGCCTTAAAATAAAGTCAAACGTCCTCTCCCCACTTACTTGTGTACAAAGACTCACGCCCGGTATGGTTGAGATCCGACGCCAGAAACGTAAATTTTAGTGAACCTATCATAAGTGAATGGGGTTAGCATTTCACCACCTTGGGATCAAAACTAACAAGATTTGATGGTTAAATCATGTTTAAAATCATAAAAGAAGGTTATCCATCCGTTTTGGGTCTATTCGGACACAAAAATCACATTGGGGGCCTCTCGGGTGGGTCGGATAGCCCACCTGTCACGGCCCACCTGTCTTCTCAGGTGGGCAGGCTGACCCACCGATTTTCTCAGGCGGACTGGTCGGCCCGCCTGTCTCAGTCCATCGGTGGGAACCGAGGGCCTGCCCTCTCAGGCGGGTGCCCTCAGGAGGGCTGTTCGGCCTACCGGTCCCGACCTATCGGTCCGGCCCACCTGAGGGGGCAGAAAATTGCCTTCTTCCTTGAAACTTTCCCTAACCTTTGAGAAATCAAATGGGGCTTTTCCAATCACATTTTCCACACATCCAAGATCTTATAAGATGATTCTAACCTAGATCTAAGTTAGATTTAAGGATTGAAAAGCCATCTTACATTCTTTGCTCAAGAACTCTTTCAAAACCCCAAAATCACTTCTTAGCTTAAGAAATCACCAATGCTTCTCAAATTTTGTAAACACTTCTTCAAATCCTTCAAAATCAACACATAGATCATCTATTAAACCTTACATTCATCATCTCAAGTGGGATTTACAAGATCTCAAGGAACTCTACCCAAATCAAGGGTTTTACTGGGGTTTGGTGAAAGTTTAAGAAGCATAGCCTTTGCTCACCTCCAATCGTAGATCTCGTGTTGGGGATCAGCCTTCCAGTGTCAAAATGGGAAGATCAAACCTTGGCACCGCTTAAATCCATTTCTTCCTCCTCTTCCTTCCCCTTTCTTCTTCTTCGTTCTCTTTTCTTCCTTCTTTTCTCTCTCCTCTTTACTCTTCTCACCAACTCTTTAGTGTAACAATGAAAAATGAAAAACACAATAAATGTTATTTATACTTTTTAAAATATCTAGTAACCACATGGGTGGGTCACTCAGGTGGGTGGATGCACCCGCCTGTGACCACCCACCTGAGGGCCAAAAATTAGCCAACAAGTGAGATTTTGATGGAATTCGACTCTCGGCATGTATCTCACTCTCGGCACAAAGTATATTATACGTATGCACTTTAGGATACGGCTACATACCAGTATTACCCATACATGGCCTTATGATACGTGCATGTGCATGGCTTGGGTACACCCGTCTCCTCTAGCACTGACTCAGACTTGTCTGGCTAACCTGTGTTCAAAGTCACCCTTGCCATCATGGTCCATAAGGAACCCACCTTAACCTTCTCTGGTTCGGGTCCTGCATGGTTAAACAGGGTCAACCGTGTAATTAGACCAGGTTTAAAAAGTAGGGTATCACATTTACCCCCCCCCTTTTTGAAAATTTCGTCCTCGAAATTGGCATACCTAGTTGTTCGAAAAGATGAGGGTACTTGGCTTGGATTTCATCCTCTTTCTCCCAAGATGCTTCTTCAAGTGAATGATTAGCCCATCGCACCTTTACGAAGAAAATAGAGCGGTTGCGAAGGGTTTTCACTTTTCGATCCAAGATTTCAGCTGGCTGCTCTGTATAGGTCATATCAGCTTCTAGATATTCTGGTTCCACGGGTAATACATGCGATGGATCGTGAACGTATCGCTTCAGCATGGATATATGGAATAAGTTATGAACATTCCCGAGGGAAGGTGGCAGAGCAAGCATATAGGCTACTGAGCCAACCCGAGTTAAAATCTCAAATGGGCCAATGTATCTCGGGCTCAACTTACCCTTTCTATGGAATCTTTGCAATCCTTTAGTAGGAGAAATCTTGAGAAACACCTTTTCTCCTACTTGAAACTCAATGTCTTTCTTGCGGTTGTCTGCATAGATCTTTTGTCGTGACTGAGCTGCCTTAATCCTTTCTCCAATAACATCGACCTTGTCACAAGTCATCTGTATCATTTCAGGTCCTAACATTTGGCGTTCGCCTACCTCATTCCAATACCGAGGAGTTCTACACTTCCTACCATATAATGCCTCATATGGAGCCATCTCAATTGTAGCTTGGTAACTGTTGTTATAGGAAAACTCCATAAGGGGTATATATTCTTCCCAACTACCACACATTTCTATTGCACATGCCCTGAGCATGTCTTCTAATATCTGTATGGTTCGCTCCGGCTGACCATCAGTCTGTGGGTGGAAAGTAGTACTCAAATTCAATTGTGATCCCAAAGCATGGTGGAAGCTTTTCCAAAATCTGGAAGTGAACCTTGGGTCCCTATCTGACACAATGCTCACTGGCACTCCATGTAAGCGCACTATATTATCCATATAAAGTTGTGCTAACTTGGCCATAGAGAACTTGGTCTTGATGGGAATGAAATGAGCAGCCTTATTAAGCCGATCAACTATCACCCATATCGCATCCATCCCCTTAGGTGTGCATGGTAGTCCGGTGACAAAGTCCATTGTAATTCTATCCCACTTCTAGTCTGTTACTAGGAGTGGCTGAAGAGTACCATAAGGTCGATGTCACACCCCGTTCACCCTGAACCGGAGCGGTGACCGAGTTAACACCGGTTAACCCAAACTGCCGGGATCATCGAATCTTGTATTCCACCCGACATACACACTAACATCAATTCATCGGATCGGCGGAAGACTAAGTTTTACAGTAAATAATTCCCATATACTTGATACCCAAATGATGATACCATAATTATATACATTTGGGCCGAAGGCATAATATATACACAAAAGAATAAAGTTCAAATATCAAGTATATCGAAATCATCAAAATCATCAAAGTACACTCGGCTCGGTATCACTGGAGCTCAGCTCGGCCTCGAACCATTTGTCTCGCAGCCACAGCTCTCACCTTGCGATCTGCGTGCTCAAACTCTCGAGGGTCCACGGTCCTCCTCGGGAAACTCGACTATGGGACCCACCCCATGCTCCTCGGATCGAGGACACAAAATCATCTAAAGGGGTGTACCGTGGGATGAGCTCACTAGCTCGACAAGTAGAGAGGTGGACAACACACAGCAGTCCACACATCACAACACATCATATGCACTACATGCCATGCAATTCATTTTAAATCACATACACCTAATCAACATTACTAAGTCCTTGGTTTTAGTGCTACTACAACCACGGTCTTGGCGTATACTCAGTGCGAGCGCGAACTCCCTCCTGTCGCCCATGGGCTGTTGGAAAGGCCCACCGTGAGTACTCGGAAAAATAAAGACAATGCGTCCACCGGCTCTCAGCAAATGTAAATAAATTTAAATGGCAGTCTGACTCGACAATTTAAGCGATCGATTGGCCCTCTTGAAATACCACGGGATTGCCGATTTGTCCTACATGACTCATGGGCGTAATGCCTAACCGCCGATGTCCGAAACAACGCGACCCTCTTCCCCCAAATGGCAACCCAACACCTTAACCCTGTTGGGAAGGGTCGTATGCGGGATAGTGAGAATCCTAATACCGCATGCTCCTATATGCGTCTGTTGCATAGTGCCTCCGTGTCCCATACCACGGGCCACCAATGCATTCGTTTCCAAGCCGACCACGGCATCTAGTCTACCAATGCATTATGCATCATGATGTTCACATTCAACATATAACATCTCATTCAATTTGCATTTGAAAGTAAACATAGCATAAATGCACATCAATGGGTGAAATGACTAATCTATATAGCATATTCATGATGACATGACTAAATTAGATATAGTTATATGAATGCCAAACAAATGCCTTGAAACAAGGCCAAGCGTCCTCTCCCACTTACTTGGCGTGCAAGTTCCGCTTCGATGCGGGTGAGATCCGGGCGAATCGGGAAGGCTTTGGTGAACCTAACAAAATTGGCGAGGTTAGTACTTCACCATTTTAGAATCAAAATTAATGAAATCCGGCGTCAAAATCGTGTTTAGAGCGTGAAAGAAGGTCCCACGTCCGATTTGGGCTCGATCGGACCTAAGAATCACATACGGTCACTCGGGTGGGTCACTCGGTGGGTTGTCTACCCACCGGTCCCTCCCTTGGTCCCAAACCGGCGGGTAGGGACCCTGATCCCTACCCGGTTTGGCAGGGACCCCTGGTCCTCTCGGTGGGTGTCTCGGTGGTGGGACCCTGGTTGTACCCTGGTTTTAGCGGAAAAACCCGATTTCTTCTCAACTTCCTCCATTCCTTGGGGACCCAAATGGGGCCTTTCTCAACCCATTCTTCACACCTTTAAAGTCCTATAGGATGGTTCTAGCTTAGATCTAAGTTAGATTCAAGTGAGGGAACCATCTTACCTTCTTTGCTCAAGAATGACTTAAACCCTCCAAATCACTTCCAACTCACAATGCTCCTTCTACCTTGTCAATATCTCTTCAAATCCTTCAAGATCAACACATAAATCATCTATTAAACCTTAGATTCATCATTTCAAAGGTGTTTACAAGATCTTAAGAAACCATACTCGAATCAAGGGTTTAAAGCGTGGGTATGGTTAATGTTCATAAAATCACTTTTCTTACCTCCAAGCTGTAGATCTCGAGTTGAAGATTGCTCTCCGACACGGAATGGCAAGATCGAGCTTAGTATCCACTAAAATCCTCCTTTCTTCCTCTTCCTTTCTTCTTCCTTTCTTTTCTCTCTCCTCTTTACTTTTCTCACCAAGCGTCTGAGGGTAATAAATGGAAAGAAAATAAGTCATAAAGCTTTATATACTATTCCTACTTAAGTGAATAGTGTCGGATGGAGTCACTTTCGGTGGGTGGGTGTACCCACGACATACCATCCAGAGTCAAAACTTGGGATTTTGACCGGGCTCGGACCTCGGCTCAATCCCACCCGGCATACATTGTAGCATACGTATATATCTTTAAAAATCAGATATAATACCTGTTTTATCCGTACATAGCCTTATGGTAGGTGCATACCCAGTTTGGGCACTCCGTCTCTTCGCCTGCTCGGACTTGTCGGGCCAGCGGTGTTAAGGTCACCGTGCCATCATAACCCATAAGGAACCGCTCTAATATCCTCGGCTCGGTTCTGCATGGTTAAACCGTTCAACCACGAAATCGAGACCGGGTCTAAGGCGGGATATTAATTACCCCCCTTACGAAAAATGTCGTCCTCGAAATTGCATACTGGTTGATCAAAAGATGAGGTACTTGGCTCGCATTTCTTCTTCTACCTCCCAAGATGCTTCTTCAAGTGAATGATCAGCCCATCGCACCTTACATAGGAAATGGAGCGGTTCGAAGGTTTTCACCTTACGGTCCAAAATTTCAATGGTGTTCTTTGTAAGTCATATCGACTTCTAGGTACTCTGGTTCCATGGGTAGTACATGAGATGGATCATGCACATACTTCTTGACATGGATACATGGAATACATTGTGAACATTTCCAAGCGAAGGTGGCGAGCAAGCATGTGAGCTCTTGAGCCAACCGGGATAAGATCTCAAATGGCCCCATGTATCTTGGGCTCAACTTCCCTTTCTGTGAAACCTTTGCAAACCTTTAGTAGGAGAGATCTTGAGAAATACCTTTTCTCTGGTGAAATTCAATCTCCTTCTGCGGGTGTCGCATAGCTCTTTTGAGGGATTTGCTTTAATCCGTTCTCTAATAACGTCGACCTTGTCACAAGTCATTTGGATCATCTCGGTCCTAACATTCGCGTTCACCTACCTCATCCCAATACAAAGGAGTTCACTTTACGCCATATAATGCCTCATATGGAGCCATCCCAATTGTAGCTTAGTAGCTGTTGTATATCAAACTCCATAAGAGGTATATATTCTTCCAGTGCCACTCATCTCCATTACCAGACCACGAGCATGTCTTCTAATATCTGTATGGTTAGCTCCGTGACCATCCGATACGTGGGTGAAAAGATACTCAAATTCATTTGTGATCCCAAGGCCTGTGTAAGCTTTCAAAATCTGGAAGTGAACCTTGGGTCCCTATCAAAAAAATGCTCCTTTGGCACTCCATGTAAGCACTATGTTGTCCATGTAAAGTTGTGCTAGTTTGGTCATGGAGAACTTGGTCTTGATGGGAATGAAATGAGCGGTCTTGGTAAGCCGATCCACAATCACCCATATCGCATCCATTCCCTTGGGTGTACTTGGTAGTCGGTGGCGAAGTCCATTGTAATCCTTTCCCACTTCCATTACAGTGCTGGGGTGGCTGAAGAGTACCATAAGGTCGATGCCTTTCAGCTTTTACTTTCGGCAAGTAAGACAAGTCACCACATATAAAGCTATGGTGACTTTCATGCTTAGCCACCGTAACTCTGTTTGAGGTCTTTGTACATTTGGTACTTCACGGTGAAGTGAGTACTGGAGCTATGTGCTTCTCTCACGATTTTATCCTGTATATCCAAATAGTCGAGTGCACAATCATCTCGAAACATCAATGCCCCATCACTAGCTAAAGTAAAATCTGGGTCGTTCATTGTTTGGTCTTGAACCTTAACTCTAATCCGCTGCAATTCGGGATCAAAGGTTGCTTCACTATCACCTCTTGCCTAATTGCGGATGCACTGTAAACCGACAAGGATACCGTCAACCATTTAAGGTTTCTGGTTGAGGTTCAAGCTCTAAATTAGCCCTTCATACAAGAGGTTTCATCCATTAGCATCGCCTCTTGCACAAGTGGTGGTGGCGCTAAGTGTGAAGCGACCGGTCGTGCCTTCGAGCTTAATGCATACGCCACTACATTAGCCTTCTGGATGATATTGAATATCACAGTCATAATCCTTCATGAGTTCAAGCCATCTTCTACTCTCATATTCAAATCCTTACGGGTGAAGAAGTATTTCAGGCTCTTGTGGTCCTTTGTATATCTCACACTTCTCCCGTACAAATAGTGTCGCCATATCTTAAGGGCAAAAATAGTGCGCTAGTTCCAAGTCATGAGTGGGGTAGTTCTTCTCATATTCCTTTAGTTGTCGGGATGCATACGCTATTACCTTACGCGTTGCATGAGAACACAACCAAACCAACTTTGGAAGCATCGGTATAAGCTGTCATTCCACATGCCCTCGGGAATGAGTCGCAGAGGCGGTCACCAACTTCTCTTTCAATTCTTGGAAGCTTTTCTCACATTCCTGCTTGATCAATTTCACACCCTTTTTACGTCAACTTGGTCATTGGTCTTTGAGATCCGAGCAAAATTCTCGATGAAACGCGGTAATATCCAGCAAACCCAGAAGCTTCTAATTTCGATTAACATTCTTGGGACTTTCCCATTCCACTCTGCTTTTACCTTAGCGGGATCTACTTGATTCGACTTTAGACACTCGTGCCCCGGAATCCAACTTGTTCAAGCCGAATTCACACTTCTGTACTTGGCAAATAGCTGTTGATCTCTCAACCTCTGTAACACCATTCTCAAGTGTTGAGTGTGCTCCTCTTCGGTCTTGGAGTAGATCAAAATATCATCAATAAAACAATTACCCATTTGTCGAGCACATCACGAAATACTCGATTCATTAGATCCATAAATCTTGCGGTGCATTGGTTAACCGAAGGACAACACAGGAACTCATAATGGCCGTGTCGAGTCCTAAATGCTGTTTTGGGTATATCACTACTCTTTATCTTGAGCTGATAATAGCGGATCGAAGGTCTATCTTTGAAAATACTCGGCTCACCTGTGATCAAATAAATCATCAATGCGTGGCAATGGATACGGTTCTTAATGGTCAGCTTATTCAACTCCGGTAATCTATGCACATCGCAAACTACCATCCTTCTTCTTGACAAACAACACGAGCACCCCAAGGTGAAACACTTGGGGGAATAAACCCTTTTCAATAGTTCACTGCTTGCATCGCAACTCCTTCAATTCAATTGGTGCCATCCTATATGGAGCCTTAGATCGGAGCTGCCCGGAGTCAAGTCTATGGCAAACTCCAACTCTGTCGGTGGTAAATGCATCGGATCATCAGGAAAACATCGAAACTCTTTAACCACCTTTACTTCTTCTAGAGGTGTAACTCTTGCATCAACATCGATCACAGGGGCTAAGAAACCTTGACATCCACTTTCTAGCAACTTTACGCTTGGAGGCGGAGACAAGGACCTTCTTCACCCTTTTTATTTTATGCGCTCGGTATACCCTCTTTCCTTGTCATCATTACCTTAATCAGCCTTTCCGCACAAATCCGTTAGCTCGATGGCCGACAACCAATCCATACCCAATATAACATCAAATTCTGCATATTGAACTTAATGAGTTGTGCATCAAAGTTCTTCCACTAATCTCTAGGCATGGTCCATACACTTCCTTCAATGTGCAATTTTACAGTGAGCATACTAACAATCATTCCAGGTCTAGGATCTGGGTGACATCCCAAGCTTCCCCACAAATCTCTTAGATGCGAATGAATGAGTAGCTCTGAGGTCAAATAAAACATAAGTGGTATGCCGATATGGGTAGGATACCTAATATAACAATGTAAATAATTTCAGCGGTCATCATATAAATCATAATGAACTTCTTAATTTAAAATGTACAGCTACAACCGTACTAGCCTCGGCTTCCTCGGGATAGGGCATACATCCTTCCTACGGTTGATTGCCTCGAGGTAAGGGAGGTCGATGCGGAGGGTGCTGGAGGGGAAGGCTGGTCGGGCCGCAGTCTTCGCATAATGCCCATAGGAATGGCGGTTAAACAACGAATCGGGCGTCGGGCGGGCGGGGCCCCTCGCTTGACCCGTTGCGAGATGGAGGTCGAGGTGGCCTTGGCTTGGGTGCCACACTAGTGTTGAGGCGAAAGTAGAACCGAACTACCAAGCGCCTAGAAGGGTAGCGGATGGCCTATAGGTTGCCTATACATAGGCCGGCTGTATGCTCCACGGTATGCCTTGGAGAATTTCCCCATCTGGAAATGGATTTGATCTCTTCCACATCCGGAGTGAGGGATTCACCCTTTTATCTTCCATTGTTTTGGATACATGCAATCGGCCATAATCGGTCAAATCAAGACTTCACACCGACCGATCGATGCTTTTAGGCCTTTAGGAACCTTCTTCCTTCTCGTTGTTCGCATATGCCTTGGGGCAAAATGGAACAAACTTTGAATTATTCGATATTCAAGGGCATTTTACCTCCTTGAGTTAAGGCCATGAACTTCGATCTCCTTGATCTCTAAGCTGCGCGGATAATGGTTATCCAGAACAACTCCTTAAAGCTGCTCCCAAGTAGGTTACGGATGAGCAGCCATCAATATAGGTTTGGGGCTTGCCACCAAATTTGCCTCTTTCTTGAGTTGTAACCCGGCACAAATGAGCTTACGGGCATCCGTGCACTCAAGCACCTCAAATATCTTCTCAACTCTTGGATCCATTGATCCGGTTCTAGAGGATCCTCCCACCTTAGAAATACGGTGGTAAGTTCCTCTTGAGCGACTCCACTACCCTTGACGTGTTACAAATCGCAGAAGATTAGGAGCATAGGCGGGATAGTAGGAGTATGGATGAGGCATCCCATGTTGAGGAATACCGAATGGTGGGATTGGAGGTGTACCCACTTGTGGTCCGTTCCCGACCCTCTGGTGGGTCTGGGAGTGAGTCAGGGAGGTTGACCGGTTGAGAGAAATCAAGCTTTCTTTGGATGGCGTCATAAATGCTTCTTTATTCTTTGAAGCATTTGTTGTTGGAAAGCTTGTTGGGCTGCTGAATTATTGTAGCAACATCTCCGGTGTGATAACGGTGGAGGGTCGGGAGTGCGGTCATAGGTGGGTCCCCATGTGCCCCACGACCAAGGGTCTCTGAAGGTAGTGGAGGTGGTATGCCCCAGGCAGGCCCCTCAGGGATTGTGGTCGACCGGCCGAGGGCCCCAGAGGTACCTCGGGCATTACTACCGGATCTAGTGCGTACCATCGTATCCATACAGGAACATATCACACACCATATTGGTTAAACACCATGGTGATTTAGGCACACAATCATATGCCATTTATGAGGTGTGGAGTGTATGATGCTGTAATTAATCATAGCTCAATTCCAAGATACGGCAAAGTTCACAACATACATGCTAATGGGCCCCTTGATCGTAGCATATTGATCATAGGATTAATATCCACCATAGAACCAATGAATTCATAATAGGAGAAGAGAAGGGAAAAGACAAAGAAGGAAAATTTTCAAAATTGTAAAATTTTCCATACATCAAACGATGGGATGAACCGGGTCCCTGGTCCCTAAGGGACCCTTGGTCCAACCTCAAACCGGCGGGTGTCACCGGCGGGTGGGACCCCGGTCGACCACTTGGTCTTGCCCGATGATAAAATCTGAGCAGGGGTGGGCCTGTTTTATCTGTCGCTCTCACCCTCTCCCTCTCTTTCTTCCTTTTCCTCTTGGGCGATTTTGGGAGTCTACTCGGGCTCCTACTCACGATTCCGCTCATCCACCAGGCACTTTAGTGAAGATTCAACTCGTCTTCATCCAAGTAAGTTCCTCTTCTTCTCCTTTTTCCGAATTTCAATTTGGGTGAAATGCTTGATTAGGATTTACTTTCTAGACTTTCTTTCTCTATTTTCCACCATAGAAAAGTATTACATGAGTTTGTGATGATTCCTTTGTGCTCATTTGTAGTTTATAGGAATCCTTTCACTTTATTTGGAGGAAAATCCAAATTGATGCCCTAGGTTCCCAAATTTGGGGTTTCTTCAATCCTTCTTGTTTTGCTCAAATTGGCGACTCCTTTGTAATGCATTTAAGCTTGTTTCGCTAGATATGAGTTAGATTTCATTGAATCATCTATTATGCTTGAACACCTCATGTATTTCCCATGAAAATTCCTATTTTTGTCTTGGTTTCCTAGATTTTCATCCCAAACTTGTATTCTTCTAATTCCATAATCTATTTGGGGTATGCTCTTGCATTTTCAACATCTTACTCTGTGGCATTTCATTCATACCCTAGAGTTCAAGCCTTTACTTCCCTATGAATGGGTTGGTGCATGAAACAAACCCTTCCATGATATTATACTCATTCTCTCCTTTCTTTGTCATTTTCTTGTTTGGCACCTTTCCATGCGTTGTCATCTACCATGTTTCATGTCATAAGTTTTCTATCATTCCTAGATCGTTGCGTTCCGTTTTGCATAAATTGGATTTTGGCTTTCCTTCTTTAATCTTCTTGTCCTTTCTTCTTGTACTAACCCATCTTTCTTTCCTTATTGCGGAATGTCTTCTACTTTTGCAAGGCCATCTTCCTCTGGCGTTGGCCAGACCACCCCTCTAAGCGGAAAAGTGCGGAGACCGCACTTGACTCATCGCCGGGGAGACACACCTTTCGGTCGACCCTTGGACTACGATGAGAGCATTCACTAGTCGAGGCCCAGACCAAGGCTAACTTCTGAAGGGGCGGTGTTGATGGAAAAGACCGTGGTAGTCGAGGACTTCCACAAGGCGACCGAGAGGTTCTCGCATTGGGCTGGGACTCGATTCTTGAGTGAGCCGACCATCTCGAGCAGCTCGTCGTCGGTTTTATTCAACTGGAAGTGTCATATCGTGCGAAATTCACCGGGACAGTGAAGGAGTGGATATCCGGGGGTGGCACCTTGGCGATATAGGCATATCGGGGGGAACCAATACTCTGTCCCCAGTAGGCCCGGGGACCATTCATGAGCACAGGGGGGGGACTTCATCTGAGACCATCTGCGGCGGCGCGATCGCCCAGTCGAGACATCTTTCTTCCAGGTCCGTCTCTTGCCGGTTGATCATTCCTTTGCTCCCAAGATCAGGACGGTAGGTTTCATGGCGGCCCATAGCATTTTGTATTTTCACGGCCCGAGAGGGGCGGGGAGCACTTGTGCCTCCATATCATCCTCGGGCGATGGAGCACCATGCTTCCCACCCGGAGGAGGATTCCCTCGGCGGGATCCTCACGGGATCTTGAGTTCTTGAGGTGAATCGGGGAGAGGAGGAAAACTCCGGCGATAGGTTGATCGGAGCAACCTCTTGAAGATGGGTCTCCATACCCTCATGGATTCACCCCTAGATCGGGAACTGGGGTAGGGGTAAGAGGGCTGCCCCAAAGGGGTGTCCCCATGGAGGAGGAGTCGGTGGGAGGGCGAGGACTCGTTCCTCGGGGCGAGGAGGAGGATCGATGGGTGGTGGCATTCTGAGGAGGTGCCTCGAAGTCAGAGGTCCGGTCCTAGTTCCCGGAGGCTGCAGCCCCCCATATGGAGCCCCACCACAGGAGTGGTGACTACTATGAGGAGGGACAGCCTCCATCGGGCCTTGCGGGATGGCGGGTTGGATCTTGGGCGGTGGGCAGATTGCCTCAGGCGGACCACCTTGGAGGATTCCTTAGTGGGGTCGGGGACTTGGATACGGGGCCACCGCTATCTCGGCGGACTATGGCGGCCGGAGGGAGTGCGGTTGGTGAACAGGGTTCGATTACTCGATCATCACTTCGCGTCAACTCCGGGCCTCCGTGACGTGGTGATCATCGGCGCGATGGATGACGGTGAGGATTGGCGCCCACACTATTGTTTATCCATTTCTCTCTTTTTGTAGACATTGTGTATTTATTTATCTCATTCCTTGTAATTGCAATGTAACTTGATTTCATTTATGGAATAAAATATCTTTGGATAATGGTTGTTGTGGTGTTTTCATATGTGGGATACGTGTGGTTTTGTGGTGGTGATTTTTTACTGCTCTTGGTTATATTATTATCATTGTTTATCGGGTTTTTGTAAAATTTTGGAAATCCCATTTTGGTTATCTTTCGAAATTTTCAAATAGTACTTATAGGTTATAGTACCAACCTAATTACCATTTTCTACACTCCGCATCCATGAATGCAATCTATAATATTTACTTTTATACTTTCTTTCTTTGACTTTTAAATCTTTAAAGCTTTTATCTTCACCCAACCCCATTTTCCTATTATAGAATCTCGGTTCTAATGGTATCTTTGAGTGAAGCGAGCATCACCTCCGATACCACCGTTTGTCACACCGTTCACCGAGCGGGGGTGCCGAGTTAACAAGTTAACCCAAACTGCCGGATCATGAATCTTTCCACCCGCATACACACTAACATCAATTCATCGGATCGGGGAAGACTAAGTTTTACATAAATAATTCCCATATACTTGATACCCAAATGATGATACCATAATTATAACATTTGGGCCGAAGGCATAATATAACACAAAAAAATAAAGTTCAAATATCAAGTATATTGAAATCATCAAAATCATCAGTACAGCTCGGCTCGGTTCAAAATGGAGCTCCCGGCCTCAAACTTGTTTTGTCAGCTCTCACCTTTGATCTGCCGTGCTCAAACTCCTCGAGGTCCACCGGTCCTCCTCGGGAAACTTCATTGTGGGAACCCATCTCCTCGGATCAGACACCAAAATCATCTAAAAGGGGTGTACCGTGGGATGAGCTCACTAGCTCGGCAAGTAGAAGGTGGACCACACACAGCCACCCACAACACATCATATGCACTACATGCCATGCAATCATTTTAAATCACATACACCTAATCAACATTACTAAGTCTTTGGTTTTAGTGCTACTACAACCCGGTCTTGCGTATACTCATGCGAGCCGCGAACTCCCTCCGATCGCCCATAGGGCTGTTGGAGAAAGGCCCACCGTGAGTACTCGGAAAAATAAAGACAATGCCGTCCACCGGCTCTCCAAAGTAAATAAATTTAAATGGCAGTCTTGACTCCGACAATTTAAAAATCGATTGGCCCTCTTGAAATACCGGGGTTGATTGTCCTACATGACTCGGGCGTAATGCCTAACCCCACAGTGTCCGACAACGCGACCCGCTTCCCCAAATGGCAACCCAACACCTTAACCCCTTTGGGAATTGTGCGGATAGTGAGAATCCTAATACCGCATGCTCCTATATTGCTGTTGCATAGTGCCTCCGTGTCCCATACCACGGGACCAATGCATTCGTTTCCAAGCCGACCACGGCATCTAGTCTACAATGCATTATGCATCATGATGTTCACATTCAACATATAACATCTCATTCAATTTGCATTTGAAAATAAACATAGCATAAATGCACATCAATGGGTGAAATACTAATCTATATAGCATATTCATGATGACATGACTAAATTAGATATAGTTATATGAATGCCAAACAAATGCCTTGAAACAAGGCCAAGCGTCTTCTCCACTTACTTTGCGTCAAGTTCCCTTCGATGCGGTGAGATCGGGCGAATGGGAGGTTTGGTGAACCTAACAAATTGAGAGGGGGTTAGTACTTCACCATTTTAGAATCAAAATTAATGAAATCCGGTCAAAATCGTGTTTAGAGCGTCGAAAGAAGGTCCACGTCCGATTTGGGCTCGATCGGACCTAAGAATCACATACGGCCACTCGGTGGGTCCTCGGTGGGTTGTCTACCCACCGGTCCCAAACAAGGTGGACCCCGGGGGCCTCCCGGTTTGGCCGGGACCCCCCCTCTCGGTGGGTGTCTCGGTGGGTAGGGACCGGGTTGTACCCTTGGTTTTAGCGGAAAAACCCGTTTCTTCTCAACTTCCTCCATTCCTTGGGGACCCAAATGGGGCCTTTCTCAACCCATTCTTCACACCTTTAAAGTCCTATAGGATGGTTCTAGCTTAGATCTAAGTTAGATTCAAGTGGGGAACCATCTTACCTTCTTTGCTCAAGAATGACTTCAAACCCTCCAAATCACTTCCAACTCACAATGTCCTACCTTGTCAATATCTCTTCAAATCCTTCAAGATCAAACATAAATCATCTATTAAACCTTAGATTCATCATTTCAAAGGGTGTTTACAAGATCTTAAGAAACCATACTCGAATCAAGGGTTTAAAGGTGGGTTGGTTAATGTTCATAAAATCCCCTTTTCTTACCTCCACTGTAGATCTCGAGTTGAAGATTGCTCTCCGGCCGGAATGGCAAGATCGAGCTTGGCGCCACTAAAATCCTCCTTTCTTCCTCTTCCTTTCTTCTTCCCTTTCTTTTTCTCTCCTCTTTACTTTTCTCACCAAGCGTCTGA